>JBBBDQ010000158.1:2975000-3550000 GCA_037127315.1 Ascarosepion bandense | reverse complement strand
CATTACAATTTCAGGAACTGTTGTTGTTTGCATGTGAGCTAATTTGTTTCTTGCTCAATATTTGATTTGTCTCATTTCTTTTAATTCTTATCAGCAACATAGATTGCCCCCCCCCCAATAATTGGGCCTTTAATTACTGCTATTTTACTATGCACCAAACATGGTATATGCATCAATTATCTCCTAAAAGTTCAGGATTCCAAAGCTTTTTATCCCTGTTTTACCAAAACCCCAATCTATTTTTGTGTGTGCTAAAATTTCTAGAGTACATAATGAGGAAAGAGGGCCTGGAAAACCTGACACTCACAGGACATACTGAAGACAAGAGGACAGAGGAAAATGATGCATAACCTGATGAGCTTATGTAAATGGATAGCAGAACAGGGTTTAGTAGATCAAGCAAAAAGATAAAATTTACTAAAAGCTACAAAGGACAAGAAATTGTGAAGAGAAATGATCACTAATATCATGAAAAAACATGACAAATAGAAGAAAAAGAATCTTCTAATTTTGATCTAAACATTGATTTATCAGACAGAATACATGTATATTATTACCCATAGGTTACAAATAAGATGTCTACTCATTATCTACCTATATGAAAATCACTGTATATCTATACTAGCAGTATAGCCCGGCGTTGCTTGGGTGTAATGAGAGCTTTAAAACTTATCCATGATCCTGGAGCTCAGACTTTTTGGATGTTGGCACGAAAGACTAAAAAGCAATAGTTGTTTCCAGTTAAAGCGAAACTGTAGACTGAAAGAAAAATGAATGGATGTAAGTCAAATTTTGATTTCCTGGTATCGATAACAAATAAGTTTTTTCGTGAATTTTGAATGCTAAATAAGTCCTCTGAGTAAATGGTATCATGGCTGAGACTAAGAACTACAATTATACCTACTTAGAGCCAAATCTGAAGCCAAAACTAAAATAAAAGGGCTGACAAAAATACACACACACACAAAACACAAACATCTTGCCTTTTGATTTATATATATATATATATATATATATATATATATTTCTGCACTTTTGTAAAAACTACAACCTGAAAACTTCTGAATATCATTTCTTATATCTTTGTCTATGAGTGTATCAATTTTGATTATAATCGGACCACTCCTTCTATAACCTGATTTTTTTCGATTATCGATTTTCAATATTTATCAAGGGTACCTTGACACAAACCTAGCTAAGAACACTTGCAGACACTTGTAGTACAAGTGTGTAAATTTTCAAGAAAATCGATTCAGCCGTTTCAGAGTCTATAGGTAATGGACACACACAAAGTTCCATTTATAAATAAGTTTAAATAGATTTAGATTAGATTAGATGTGTTGATATTTTGTGTGTATGATAACTTTGCAGAGCATAGAGATATTAGACAGCAGAGCCAATTCATGTAACTACCAATATGTAATTAATTATTGTGTATTTATATACATCCTGTCTCATCTGTAGTTAGAAGGAAGGTAAATCAACTTAGTAAATTTATAAGTGATCACTTTCCTCTTAATAGTCTTTAAATATAAAATACTTTCAGTGCAAAATGAACGTTTAATTAGTTCCTCTATACCTACAATATTTAGATTGCTGTCTTGTTTGTTCCGGCTTTTCACGTGAGGCACTCAGATATCATTTGCTATAAAATAATCATCTTGCTTCAACTTGGTCTTGAAATAAGCACTGTCATCACCGTCATTGTGTTGTTTATCCCCCCCCCCCCCCGGGGGGGGGGGGGTCTATACATTTCACTCTTATATTAAACATAAAATTTTTGATCAGAGTATCATAGATAACATTAAATATCTAAAAAATAATATATATATATATATATACTATAGTCATCCGCAGACAGATCTGTTTCGCTGTATCACAGCTCATCAGTATGGCTTAGACTCCGTTTGCTTCCTAACCTAGGATCGAAACCCGACCGAATCAGCATCAGTCGGCGATTCTACCGCTAGTCCACGAGCGTCCAGCAGAAGAAGGCAGACTTTTTAGCACATATAAACACGCCCAATAGCTAGAGTGCTCTAATTTATTATTGAATGGGTGATGCGTATATGCCAGAGTAGCTACTGTTTACAAAGTCCCCCACTCTTCCAGAGTGCTCAATCAGGGTGTGAGAGTGTAAATACTAAAATTGTACATTTTGTTTTGACATTGAAAGAAGTGTCTCATCAGGTAGTTAACAATGTTGAAACAGAATGCACAATTTTGTAGTAGTTTGTAATTTGCACATGTTCTAAAATAATAAATCTTCATTGCTCTATTTATATATTGCACACTGTTTTAAATTAAGGTTTTGAATGTTGTAATTGTTTTTTTTTAATCATTTCACCCCAAGGAAGGCATTCCACTGCCACTATTGCACATGGGGCTACATAGGGGAAGGTAAAGAGAAAGAGTGGTTAGATATAGGAAATGTCAAAAGGAGGGTGATAGATGGGTAAGGATATGGAGGCTGGGGGTTGGGTAGATGGGAAGAGTGTTTGAAAGAATGGATGCGAGTTAGTGTGTTAGGAGGTGTCTATTGACCTTACATTTCTTCATTCTTATTAATTTGGAGATAAAGTGAAAGAACACGTAGATTAAAAACACTGTTCAAGCATTTACTTTTATAAAAAGTGCTCGATAACCATGAATTCATCTTATATTTTCAAAAATAAATTGTTTTTACCATTTATTTCAACATATCACCTGAAAAGGAACAGTTTTGTTAAAAATTAAAAATTTTTGTAGTGATCTTATGCTTTTATAAACCATTGTAATAACAAAATTACTATATATATATATATATATATATATATATATATATATATATATATATAAAGGGAACAGATTAATTAAATGGTTCATTGGCCTCTATTTTAGTTGTAAATTCTTTATCTCTACTTTATTGAATCCTAATACATTGTTTTAAGAATTTTATTTCATTGCATCTCACTAATAAAACTTTTGAACATTTTTTTTGATAGCATGGTACACAAGTTTAATAATAATTCAAAGAAAACTAAGTTTTTGCATGAGGAAAAGGACTGTGCCCACACACATATATATTACACCAAGAATATGTACTGCTACATTTCATAAAGATAAGATTGATTGACACTACAGAAGTAACCAGTTTAAAGAAGATGCTTTGATCATTATTTTTTTGCTCGTAGTCATCGTATTAAATATGCTTATAAATAGGTTTTTAAGCTTTCATATGCAAACATCAGGAGATTACATTCTTGTTTCACTATGTAAACAGCATTGTTGATCATTTGAAGAATGCACTGGTTTGAAATGTTTAGTAAACAAATAGAAGCGTTATTTCTAACAATTTAAAAATGTTCAAATGTTTTCTAAGATCTTTATTTTATCACTCATTACTACTGTAAATTTTAACATACCATTTAAGATATTAGATATATCATTTAAGATATTAGATATATCATTTAAGATATTAGATATATCATTTAAGATATTAGATATATCATTTAGGTCTTAATTTTCTTGTTATATATTATCTTGAATTATTTATAAATTTTATAGGATAAATAAAAATAAAATGGGAGGAAGAAAGTTTTTATTTTCAAAAATCAAATTAAAATGCTAATGCTCTATTTACATTATTCGGACTATTATCCTCATCTTTGTTGTCATTTTTATGACATTTTGGCCGTTGTATGCTCCAGCCTTCTTCAGGTAATAGAAATTTCGAACCAAACTCTGGTAGTCATGAGTAATCTTCCTTTAACCTGTCTACATTATTTGTTCACCACTGCTGTAGCCTGGTACTGAACTAACAACTCTTTGGGTCAAGTCAATGGAACTAACCAATGTCTATATCTGTGTCCTTGAGGACAACAGTAAGTGAATTTCTGGGAATTATAAATCTAATGTTTCAGTAACCATTTTACTAGAGTTCATATTGCAATTTTTGATAATGAGTTTCTCTAGTATTTTTTACCAGAGCTCATATTGCAGCCTTTTTGGTGCTAATGATTTTTTTTAGCACTCCATATTACTGGCTCCCATATTGTATTCATTTCTATTCTTGGTTGGCTTAGATTTTTGTAGCCTAGCATATGCACTGATTCCTTAAGTTTATGTAGTTTCCAATGACATTCTCTCTTATTTCAACTTCATCCCACAGGGCTGGTGATCCCCTTTCTAAAATGCAAATATTAAAAAAAAAAACTGACTATTGTATATGAACATGAGGGAAAAATAAGGAAGCTATATTGATGAAAAATTAAGTTGTTTACAGAACTGCATAAAAGTATTTTCTTTATTATAGTATTATAAAACCAATTTAAAAAGTCTCACAATCTGAAAGAGAAAAAACAAATATTCCATTAGTATTCCAAGAAAGTTTTACACATCTAAAAGAAAAAGTTTACAATTTACACAAATATTTTGACTAAAGGCAGAAACTCCATGTTGTATTTTTAAGTTATTCAGAAAACTATTTGACTAAACCTGAAAATTTTACTTGCTATCTATTAAAGAGAAACATTTTCTGGTGTATTCAAACACTCTACAGTACTAATGGAGGGTTAATTGCCATAACTTTTTTTCCTTTTTGGTGAAAGAATGCTTATACTTATTTTGAATGCAGTGTATTACAATTAAATGTGTGAATGTTGGAATGATTCATTCTTTTATATTAATCTAATTTATCTCTTTAGTTATTCAGCATTGAATAAATTCTCTTGTTGATCTTTTGAATCCAGCTTAAGAATATTATCTCAGTTATTAGTATTGCTGTGCCATCAAAAATGACAGCAATTTTTAGAAAGATTTAATGAGATGTAAGGAAACAAGTTTTGAAACCAAGTTTTGAGATTCAATAAAGTGGAGAGTCAAAATTTTGTAACTAAACTGAAACAAAACTAAACTAAAATAAAGAGCATCAGTTCTCAACTTGTTATCTATGTTGATGACAACTATTCACTCATGTCTTAGTCTGATCTGTTTGATAACGTCAACTTGGCAGCTGATCTAAACTATAACCCGCAATCTCTTGTTAAATGAAACAATAAATGAATTGTTAATTTCAGTTCCTCCCAAAATGGAACTGCTCTCTTTTAATCAACTGAAAGAACTTTTTTTGCCTTCCATAAGCATGGCTGATGCTAACCTCCAGAAGAGTAACTCATTACATTTTCTCAGACTAACATTTTCTGCTGACATGAAGTGGAAAGATTATATTGAATCAATTGCTAGGTCTGCTGCTAGAAAATTTAGTTCACCTTGTCATGCTAGATAATTTTTCTCATCAGAATCTGTTACTTATTTATAATTCTATTATTCATCCATGCTTGAATATCGCAGCCAGATATAGCTTCTTCTGTGATGTATTTAGAGATTGTTAAAATCCAAAGAATCTGCAAGGTTATTAGTTCTGACCTGGCATCTCAGCTTCAGTCATTTTCCACCATTATAATATAGCTACAATGTATCTTGATAAAATCCAAAGAACAATGAATGAATTGTTAATTTCAATGCCACATATAACTGTTTCTGCTATGTATTTAGAGATTGTTAAAATCCAAAGAATCTGCAAGGTTATTAGTTCTGACCTGGCATCTCAGCATCAGTCATTTTCCACCATTATAATATAGCTACAATGTATCTTGATAAAATCCAAAGAACAATGAATGAATTGTTAATTTCAATGCCGCCTCCCAAAATGAAACTGCTCTCTTTTAACCAACTGAAAGAAACTTCCTTGCCTTCCATAAGGAGAGTAACTCATTACGCCTTCTCAGACTAACATTTTCTGCTGACGTGAAGTGGAAAGATTGAGTCAGTTGCTAGGTCTGCATCTAGTAATGTTGCTTCACTGTGTTGTGTGTGCTTTTTCTCCCCAGAATTTTAGATATTTAAAATTATACTATTCATCCATGCATTGAATATTGGTGCTACATATAGTCTTGCTATACATTTAGAGATTCTTGATAAAATTCAAAGAACCTGCAGTGTTATTAGTCCTGATATCATGGGTTCAGTCACTTTCCAACTGCTATAACATACCTTTCCTGGGTCTTTTCTATAAATACTTTCATGGTAATTGTTCAAATGAACTTTCCTCTATGATACCTAGACTTTATGAATTTAAAAGTACAATACTAGATTGGTAACACGGCCCCATCATTGTCCAGTTGAAATGACTTGATGTAACAGTAAGTTCTGTACTAATAGTTTCTTCTATTGAACTTCTTGTTTGTGGAAAATTCTTCTGGCTTCTTGCTTCTCAGTTAACTTTGATCTTCAAAAATTTAAATGCAGTATCAATTATGTTTTGCATTCTTAATTTCTGTTCTTAATAGTGTTTATTTTTGGTTTTGTTTCTCATATTCTCTAAGACTCTGTAACCCCTTGCATTTTAGTAACTTTAATGCTTTTCTTAGAGCAAAATTATTTAAAAAAAAAAAAAAAAAAAATTAACCATTTAATTAATCTTTTCCCTTATGGCTACATTTCTTAAAATGCAGTTTTATTTGTTCAAGCCTTTCTTTTGAGGTACTCAAATAATTTTACCTACTAGATGATAGTCTTACATTTAACTATTTCGACAGTAAAAGGGTGAGACTTTGATGCAAATTTAATAGCATGCGTAAATACATGTGGTCGGAGAACCAGGTGAGAAAAAAGCTTGTCAGAGCAGTTACCATGAAAATACATGTAGAAAAGACAGAGGGAAGCCACATCCCATCTGTGAAAGTAACTGAAGGTAGAAACAGATATAAAGAAAAAACATCCATTAAAAATGAAAAAAAGGAAGAACTTATTGGCACAAGGCAGAAAATACAGTGCACCCACCTCCAGTTCTCAATAAGGACGTCACTGCATGAAAAGATTTGATGTTTTTCTTCAGGTAGTTGTCTAGAGGGCCTTTTGTAGTACTTTGATGGAAAGTTAATCTTGAATTCTTCTTAGAAAGACACAAAAAGGGAATCTTGAATCCTGGGGATAGAATCTGCCTTGAATTTGTTGAATCAAGTTCCTGCCTTCCCGTGTATTGATTTATGACCCCTTCAGCTGGACTCATCCTTCCGTCCTTGTAGCATGAGTGCTAATAATTCTCCCTCGACAGGCTAATTGCTTTCTCTTGTTCTGCTCATAGCAGTTCCTTTTATTAAAAAATGTAGGATCACAATAGCTACATCCAGGATTTCAGTCTTGAAGCACATGTCTCTCATTGATCAGTAAATAAGAAACCTTTCTCCGTGAATTCAAAAAATGAATCCGCAACAATTCATAAATTTTGGCAAGTTTCAATTGCTGAGCCGAAAATGTCCATAAAATGTAACAATTTTTGGCACAGATAATTTTGGTGGTTCTTTAACCACTGATTTTAAAACAGATTTTCACAACTGAAACAATTTATTCCTACAAACCCATCTGATGCAAAATACACTTTTCTCAAAGTTTAAGTGTATAAAAAAAAAACCTAAATGATTATGCATTTATTTACTATACTAAAGACTAAGTAATAAAATAATTTTTTTATAATCTACATTATGTGCATGATCCTATAAGGACTTGGAAAATTTCAGTTAAAAATTAACTTTGAAAAATATTTTTGGTTAAAAGAAATTCAACAATTCTTTATTTTTTATTTTTTTAATCATTTCACCCCAAGTAAGGCCATAATGCCACTAAGGAGCTACTGGAAGTGAAAGAGAATAAAAAAGAAGGAACTGGAAACTTAATCCTAAATTGGAAACAAGGGATAAACCTCTACTCCCATTCAAAATAGTGTGAACCAGATGTAGTGTGCAAGATGTAGATAGACGTCACCAGAAAGACACTTGTATATATAGTGTGCCCAGGCTGTCAAAAATGAAGACAGTTTTACAACTCTCTGTGATTCATCTTCACTTCTAATATACTTGTATATAATAGAATAAGCGTTATAGGGCTGGTGACATACTTTGCACCAGTCATTAATGTATTTATAACATTTTGTTGATACAACAGTCATAAACTTTCAAGATATTGCTATACCATTTTTCTCCTTTATTTAAAAGAAATCTCTTGTGTTATTGAAGGAATTATAAACATTAATTTTGTCCTATCTAATTAGAGCTTGAAACAAAAAATATAAATAAATACACAATGGTAATTATGAAGCTATTGGGAAGATGGTTAATGTTTATTAATTTGACCTTGTGTCATACATAACCAAACTCCCTACAGTTTACAAGTTTTATCCAGAATTATCATCAGAAGGTTGGTTGTAGATTGTGTGGAATAGTGGAAGAATAAAAATATATACTTTTCATGTTAAAATAGAAATGTATTAAAAGAATTGAATAACAAGAATTGGTAAAAATTAATGTTCAATGAGAAAGTTAAGGGTATCAAGAAATGTTCAATAATAGTAATTTGTTGGAAAGAGTTTGTATGTATGTATTAGTGTTTGTTTGGTTGGAATGTCTTTGGATGGAGAAGAAGTAAAAGGAATCAACACATAAGAGGACAAATGTCCAGGTTGTGGTTGAAGTTTCTCCCTTACATTTTAGTTGTTTTGTCTCATGCTCCCATCTGACTGTCTGACTGATGAAGCATTTATAGTCCTTTAGATTTTTCACACTTGATCGTGAAGTCTTTAACATCTACTTGTGAAGAAATCCAGTTTAGACTTTTTCTGTAAACACAGGTCAATCCTTTTTCTATTCAAAACCAGGATTTCACAAATAATTGGGAATTTTGTAAAAGTGAAGAAGGTTGATTTTAATTCTTAATTTCCTATCACACAATTATAATATACATGAAACCTGTCTTTTATGGCTCAAATCACACATGATGCATCTACACATTTTAGGTAATGTGGGAGGTATAGAAATATATAGACACATTGTCACTGCACATGTTTGCATGCATGTGATGACATCATTTTGATTACATACACTTATTAATAATAGTTTGCAACAAAAATCATGTTGCAGATGCCTCAGTTTTACTAAGAAAAAGCATCTAATGTTTACTATCTCCAATTATTGCAGTTGTTATAAAATAAAGTGAGGGTGGGGCTATGTTACCCTTTTATTTATTAACCAGGACTATTGCTCAGTACTGGGGTAGCGGGGGATCTTCAATCCTTAATATTTGCCAAGTGAAACAAAAGTTTTAAGAAATACTGAAAAATTGCTGCATGACTATATATACTTATTGATAATTGTAACAATAAGTAGTATTGATTTCTATGTCCATGTTAATGAGATGGCTGCTTTCGGTAACGTGGCAGTTGAAAAACATTTCTGAAGTATAAAAACTGCTTATTTGAAATTACCAACAAGTTAATCAGTTTTAACAAGTATTCATATCATTCAAGCGAGCAATTGTTTGTTTTTAATGCCTCTTTGTGTAAATGGATATAGCAGACATGACAAAAATATATAATAATCTTTGAATTATTTTGAAATACAGAAATTATTGAATTTGATATAGAGATATGGAAAAATTAGCTTATAGCTTTAAATTGTTTGTCAAAACTAGTGATGAGACAGATAGTCAGAATCAATTGGAACTTTTTAGTATTGGAATCAGAATTTTTAACCTCATTTCTGATTCCAAGACAATTTTTTGGTGTTTGTTTGTTTGTTTGTTTGTTTTGGCTTTTTTTTTATGTAGAACTTAATTTTCCATTCTTGGTATTAATGATGAAAAGACATAAATATCTATTGATTTCAAAAGTAAAATCTATAGATCATAAGAACACCTAAGTATGATGTAAATTTATTTTACTTGTATTAAAAAAAAAAAAATGAAATGTGCACATTTCTACTCTGTTCTCAGACTTTCCATAAACTTCACTAGTTTAAAGTCTGTTTCAGTTCAAAATAAAATTATTTTTAATTTCTTTTTAAACATTATCAATTCACACATTTTGTTTTTTAAATTAATTTAATAATTATAATAAAAATTATGAAATATAACTACAAAATGAATTTATCTTGTTCTGTCGGGATCTTTGAGACAATTTTTATTTTCTCTTTAATTTATAAATAAGAAAAAGTGTTGTCTGCATTTAAGAACCTAGAAAAAAATTTTAGAATCTAATTATATAAAATTTTATATAAGGAGTTTCAATTAACAATCAATCCAAAAGATTATATAAGGGTGGTGATATACATTTATGGAATTTGCCACATTTGATTTCTTCACATAAAAAATTGACCTTATGTCACAAAGTGTCCTTGTGGTGATACAATTAAATTACAATTTCTCGGACACTTTTCAAAAAAAATATTCACTGAAAATATTTTTGCATAATTAGCTTTTATAATAGTTTTAATCCATGAAATCATTTTTTAGTCTCAATTATTAAAAAGTGATATTTTTGTTTCCATAGCATACTATGCAAACAATAAATTAGACTTTAAAAAAGTAAACATTCTTCTTATGAAACTTAAATTTGTTTCTCTAAAATTCATGTATTTCTTAACTTTTTATAGCTTTCAAAACGAATTTTCATTTATATTTACTTGAAAAAAACGAACATACTTCAATTTGAAGTTTCTTGAAAAAAAGCTTTTTCATACAAATTTCCATCAAAACTTGTATTTAATTTTATTTTACTATGTTTCTTTTACATGGCAACTTTCTTGAGTTAAATTATTAAGGTATTGAATATTTTGAAGTTTTTTCTCATTTATTCCTCCTTGGACACAAACAAGATGCACGTTCTATTTTTTATAAGTTGAAGTGTATAAAAAAAAGAAGTTGGGTACTTTTATCTCATTTTTATCTGGCATCATTAAGCTGTAGTTTTTTTTTAGGGGGGGGGGGTTCTTCACTTTTAACATTTGTTTCAATATTTTAAAAATAAAACTAGTAAAAGTTCATTTAATCTGATAACTGAAAAAAATTGATCCTATACAAAAAAATATAGATTTACAGTTGTTCTCATCTTTATGAAAATTTTTATTTTAATGTTTTGTAACATTTGAATCTCATACCTTATAAAATGATCAAGCTGGATATCAGCATTATTTAGCTTTCAACTAAATTTTTTTTTTTTTTTTTTTTTTTTTTAACCATATCACCCCAAGCAAGGCGATAACGCCACTGATGCGCAGGGGGCTACGTAAGGGTAAAAAGAATGGAAAAGAGAAAGCCGGAAACCACATCCTAAACAGGGAACAAGGGATGAGCCTCTTCACCTGTTCAATAAAACACTTTCTTGATTCTTTTTAGAAATTAAATCTTTTAGTTGTGAGAAATTTATTTTATACAGTAAAACTTACTAGTGATTAAATCTTTTTAGATGAGGATGAATAACCTTTAAGTTATGATAATTCATACTTAATTATTAAACAGCTGTTAGCAAATTTAAAATTTTCATTCATTTTATTTACTGTCCTTCAGGATTAAGTACTCTTTGTACTTTATTAAAATATATATACACGAATTAAACCACAATACATCAGATGATGTCTTCCTGCTTAGAGTATTATTGTTGCATTATATATATATATATATATTAGGATGTCTCTTACTTTCAAGGCACATGCTGAAATTGTCACTCCTAAATTTGTTCCATTCATTGAAAAATGTTGCATAAAATTTTAAGGAGGTTGCATATTTAGAGGGTGCCTTTACTTGTTAAAACTTGAAAACATATAAAGGTGAACAAAAAAAACTTTTTATTTTACAACTAATAACAAACCATTAATTGAATCTTTACAAATTATACACCTTAGATAACTGGAAACACTTTTTTATCTAACAGTGAAAAATTTAAATTTCAACCAATGCTTATTATTTTCAGACCCCAATTATGGCAAGTGGATCCAATGCCAAACAGAAAAGTTTACTTTAGAAATTTAACATTTCTTATGATAACGACATATATCCGGCAATCCCTCTACAATGTTAACAACCTGAAATATCTTTTTGAAAAAATAAACTCTAATACTATTTTAACCTTCCTCAAAAAGATCAAACTATACAACAAAATATAATCTAAGTAAAGATTGAAAGATCAAAAATAGATCCGACCCTCACCAGGTGAAAAAATTTAAAAAGTTATGCAACTTGAAAGCAATGGAAAAATTTAAAAAGCAAGACATCTTCCAAAATACTGTAAAAATATAACCTTACCCCAAATCATTGGTTATGACCTTAAATAATCCCATAAGGATTGATAGGTCGTTAAACCTCAAAACAAACAAAAATCTGATGATAATGAAATTAAAGCAATATGTTAACTGTGTAATAGGCAAATAGCTAGAGGAGCAAAAGCTACTTTCTTCACCAAAACTAATATCTTGAAACCAAGATGATCCTTAACTTAGTTAAGGATCACCTTGATTGAAACACTTGAATACAAAAATATGACAAAGAACTTCTAAAAGAAAAGAATAGATGAAAAGAAAATTACCTGTCAAATGTTCAACTATAATTAAAAGGAAAAATGTCAGCAAATCTTTTAAGCAACAAACTTTACATGAAGTTATTGATTAATGTAAAACTTGGGATATAAATGACAGCAAAGCCCCCAAAATTCATAAATGTATTAGAAAAATGATTGCAATTAACCTGCAACCTTTTTTTTCTTTCTTTTTTAGAAGACCTTGGTTTTAAGACTACCTAAATCTAAACTTATTTATAAATGTAACTTTTTGTGTGTGTCCATTACTTATAGACTCTGAAACGGCTGAACCAATTTTCTTGAAAATTTATACAGTTGTACTATAAGCGTCTGCCAGTGTTCTTAGCTAGGTTTTGTGTCAAGGTACCCTCGATAAATCTCGAAAATCGATAATTGAAAAAATCGGGTTATAGAAGGAGTGGTCTGATTTTAATCAAATTTGATACACTCATAGACAAAGACATAAGAAACGATATTCAGAAGTTTCAAGGTTGCAGTTCTTAAAATAGTGCGGAAAATTTGATATCGATACCAGGAAATCAAAATTTGACTTGCATCCATTCATTTTTCTTTCAGTCTACAGTTTCGCTTTAACTGGAAACAACTATTGCTTTTTAGTCTTTCGTTCCAACATCCAAAGAGTCTGAGCTACAGGACCATGGATTAGTTTTAAAGCTTTAATTACACCCGAGCAACGCTGGGCTATACTGCTAGTTGAACCATATAAGACTGAATTATCAAATTTCCTCCCGAAAGTACATAAAAGAAAATATTGTGCAAGATATAAGAAGGTTAGAAATAAGGTACAAGAGAAAATCATCTCTACTAATTTATCTCTTTCTAGTGATGGCTGGATCACAAGTTCAGCAAATTTATCCTTTTTAATTGTAACATCTCATTGGATCACTGAAAATTTTGAACAAAATAGTGCAGTTCTAAGAATTACTTCATTAGAAGTATCACACACTGCAATAAATATAGGTATCACGTGTTAAGTGTAACAAAAGAAAAAAAAAATGATTGACCAAAACTCAAAGTTAATTTACAATAAACACGAAATGATATATATACAAAATTTACAATTTTTGCATTAAAAAAGAAAACAGTTTACTACTGGCAAGTGAAGTGTTACGAAGGAGAAGAAAGGTATCAAATATCGTTACCCAGTTAAGATAGCAAAGAAGTTTAAGTGCCATACTTTTTGGAAATCCTCAAATGTGTATGTAAAGAATAATTATTACTTTGGTCAATGAAAGAGTCAAAAATATCTATTTATCCATATACTTCTATGAGGTTCTCTTTCAGGTTTTAGTTGATCGGCAACTTTTCTTTGAGATTATTTTGGCTGGATTCACAGATCGTGAATTAGGCCGGAGTTGATAATGTCAGCAAATTCTGTTAACAACTAACTACTCTCTTCCCAAAACCTATTTTTATAGGGGCTAACACCTAATTTGCATATTTATGAATCCTTTAGAATTCTCTAAATTTTAGTCAAATTTTCTTGAACATTCTAGCATCTTCCAAACATTCTATTTCTAATTTCCTTATTTTTACAACTACTTCATGAATTTAAACATTTTTGTAATAACAAGTAGGACTCAATAGAATCCTTTACTACATTTTTTTTTAGACGTTATATTATTTTTATATATAAATGCATCTTCATAACAAGTGAAGGTATAGCAATTTAATATTTCTCAGAGTAAAATTCATGTTCTCATAAGAGATGAAGCAGCTAATATGTCAGTAGCAGCTGTACAAGACTAATATTAGTCATTACCTTGTTTTCTATGCACCTTACAGTTGACCATTAATGATGTCATCTTTACGCAAAGGTATGTGAAGGATATGCTTTCTTTTTGTAGACAAATAGGTTAGGTACATCAATCACTCACAACTTTTGCAAAGTACAAGAAATATCAGAAAAATATTAATTTACCAGATTATAAATTTATTCAGAATGTCCAGACAAGATGAAAGTATTATATAACATTTAGAGTATTTGAAAAAAAAAAAAATGCTCTTATCTCATATTGTAGTGATCATGCAAAACCACATTATTTAGAATCTAACCAATCAAAGATTTTACAGGAATTACTGAAAATACTTTGATTCACACTATTCACATTGTTCAGACTATTGTCCTCATCCTTATTGCCTTGTTTATGATGTCTCATTTGCTGTACACTCCTGTCTTCTTCGGGTGCTAAGAACTTCAAACCAAACCCTTTATTACAACCACTGAGGTATATCATTCTCATTCCACATGCGATGCCACTTCTGGTAGCCATTTAGTTATCTCTCTTTAACTTAGAAAGTTATTTGTTCACCACTGCTGTAGCCTGGTATTGAATTCACAACTCTTTGAATCAATTCATAAACCAATTAACTAATCCAATGTCTATATTGTGACAGAGAGAGAGAGAGTGTGTCAAACATATACACATGTTTAAAGGATTCAAAATTCCTATCACCTGAAGAAGATCAAAACGTTGCAAATATAGCAAAAAATTTTTTTTATTAAAATTGGAGGAAATTGAACAGTGAAATTAAACCAACACGTTTTGTTTACCGGTGGTGAAATCTGATCTGGGGCATAAATTGTGCCCATTGAATCTGGGTCATAAGCCAATGGAAACGAACAAAATAATTTTTATCAACTAAAAATTTTAAGAGCTGCATGAACTAGAAGGACCTTTGAAGTTCACATGATTTTTGGCTGAAGCAGCCAGAATCCCATGATAATCGCAGGCATGGCCAAGGGTCAGTTATAATCACCCAGGTTTTCTATTTTCACACAGTCATGCTGAAAAAGAGTCAGACTACAACTGTGGAAGCGTACGGTTGATTAAGATTGGGTCTCTTCGATGGAGTGGTTGTGCTGACAACTCTGACCAAACAACCTCTTAACCGAAGACGTCTTTGTATCAAAAGATTTTATATTTTACTTGTGTTTGGTCCTATTATTTCAGATGGAGGCTTTTGTTGCATATTGTATTTGTTGTGGCTAACGGTGATGATGAAAGGACAAAGAAGAGTAAGAAGAGGATTATGAAAAGATTATGTGAAACTGATTTTTGGTAAAGAAATTGGATTGAGTATATGAAACTTAAGGTTTGTCACTAGCCTGACAACATTGGAATTGCATCATCCGTCATTTGTACCAGAACCTTTGAAAGACACCAAGTTCCCAGCATTTTATTTGAGAAAAATTGTCTCCATCAAAAGAGACTGGAGAACATTTTAAAAAAGATTTGTATATCTTCTGAGACGATTTAACAAGTTAACCATACAGTCTCTCTGTCTAGAATCCAGTGTGAGAGTTATGCTAAAAACTTTTACTTTCTGTAACCCTTTTCTTTTTCTACTATTCTTTTCTTATATATAAATGACATTAACAGTGCAACCATTTAACATTTGTTTGTCTGGCTTTCTGCGGATATTTTTTTCTTATTTCTTTTTACTGCATTCTAAATTGTTTAACACAGGCTCCCTGGCCGTGTCTACTTCTTCAGTTGATTGTGAACGAACAACACTTTTGCTTTCTGGATCAAATAATCACAGCGTGGGCAGGAAGCAGGAGTAAACCAGCAGACTGGTCAAATCTCGGATGCTCAGGGGACCTACGGCCAACTCCTTAAGTTCGGTTAGGATCGAATAGACACCTCAACCTGAAGAGGAAGATGCCAGAGGTTGAGGGGCCAGGATGGAAGAGTTAGTTGATCAGAATAGGCCCATGGAGAGGTGGAAGTGTTAAAAATATTTGCTGGACTGTGTCTTTGAGTAAACATGGGAATAAAGATAAAGAAGATAGTCCAAACAATGTAAATAGTGTAAATACTGCCTCATCTTAGAAATATAACAAATTCATTAAGAAACAACTGCCTCTTATATTATACCACACATTAAAGTCATTTATCCCTTTTAGGGAAAAGAAACTATTTGATAGGTTACATTCAACCCTTTTAGCATAGAAAGCTTATTTTAATGCTAGATTTAGCAGTGACTTCGAAGAAGTAATACTTATTCTAGCAACATATCTGAATCCCAGGTTCAAGACTGGTTTCTTTGAAAATAAGTAGTGTCTTACCTCATGAAAAAGCTATTGCAGAATGGTTCACTCAAGATATCTATTTTATAACTGAAGGAAAAAAAGACACCTCATCCAAAGTATAACAATGCACACAGAATGGCTCATCTGAAGAGAAAAGTGATAATGATAGTGACCCTTAATTTCGGTTTTACTAAGTGCCTCACCAATTAAAGAAAATATGATGAAGGAAATAGAAGCTAACATGTATGAGAATACAGGATAAAGCAGTCAATGAAACAAGCAAATTTATATATTTGTTAAAACTGGAAATGACAAAATATATTGCATTAAAAAACTATATAAAGTCACGATAATGTTTTCAGTAGTGAAATTCAAATAAAAATTAATTTCCCATCATATCAGAAAATACCTCTCAGCACCTCCCTCTTCTATTGAAAGTGAACAGCTCTTTAGTATTAGAGGTAACATTTACTTACTAAAAAGAAATTGTCTGAAAAGGTGAAACTGGGAGATAACATAAATTTTAGACTTAACTGTGAATAGCAAGGTACTTCAAAGATTTACTTAAAGAAATTGTTCTCTTCATTGTTTAAGCCCTTACCTAATGTTTTAAATAAAAAGGATATCTAACTTTATTTAATAACCCTTTGTAATCATTTTTCTGTTAAATGTTTTCTTAATAAAAGTACTTTCATTTAGTTTCCTCAGACCAATTGGAGGATCTAAAAATAACTTTTAATCATTGTAGATATCGGTATCAGGAATCTTATCAGGATTGGATGTGCGTTGTGGCGCAGTGGATATCGGCTCGGAATAAGAAATCGGAGGAACCGAGTTCGAATTCCAGTTGAATTCCTTGCATTCACTTACGCGCAAATACCCTTGGGAAAGATATTAATCCGTCTCTTCCCTCCAGTTATGGGTTAAATAATAGGACAGATTGGGTTCTATAGCCTTGGTCGGCAACCAGTCTACCGCAGAAAGCAATGGCAACCTACTGCGGGATAATCTTCTGCCCAGTCAGTCATGTCTCTTTCGAGACATGATCGCCCAAAGCGTGTATTGCACATGGCACTTAACTGACTGAATGTCCCATTACCAGTTGAAGCCTATACATTATTGAATTTTCATTAAAAATACTTCTATATTGCCTGTCATCAGTGTAAAGAGATATAGAAGACATGGTAAAATTAACTTGAAGCTTTAAATTGTTTATCTTAAAACCTTTACATTATAGTATTTTCATAAAAAATAAACATTTATCCTGCTTGTCATCAGTGAAAATGTTAATGGAATGGCTGCTTCCAGTAGTATGCCATTTGAAAATCATTTCTGAAATGTAAAAACTGTTTATTTTAAATTACCAAGTTAATCAGTTTTAACAAGTATTTTTATCATTCAAGCAAAAAGTGTGTGTATGTATGTATGTATATATATATATATACACACACACACACACACTTTTCATCTTTCAAGCTAAACATGCCAATCTCCTATCTGATCTTAAAAGAATTTTTGTGACATATATTTCTCAAATCTTGACCGTTATTTATTTTTGTCCCCTTCTTTATCCTATTTCTTTGTTCATTTTGAGATAGAACCGTGTCGCTGAGGAGACGTAAAATCTCTATTAGAGATTTCATGTCGAAATGTGCATTCAACATTTTTGAATTTTGAAAATTTTCTTTTATATATATATATATATATAGTAAAAATTTTATTGTAAATTATATAAAGAGCTTAAATTGTAAAGAATTTAGACAATAAAAATCAATGTTTCATCTGGTAAATAAAATTCATAAATATAGCAAAAATATTTTTTGGGAAGGACTTTAATATTAAAGTAATATTTGTCTATTAACAATCTATATAAACCTATGAGGTTTATTTAACATCAAAACGTTTTGTTCTAATGATTGCCTATAAAATGGCATAGCAAATTCTGGCCCATAAGTGAGGGGGTAAACTGAAAGGCCTAAAAAGCATCTTATCTTAAAATTGTTTCATAATAACATCAGTATTTTCTATTATATTTATATTTCATTAAATAAATGCCAATAATATATAAGAAAATTAATGATGACAATTTAAAGGAAAAAAAAAACTTTCAAATATAAAAATTTTCCTTTTTTTTTCTCTCTAAAATATTGTTTCTTTGAGTTTTTTTTTTTTTACAAAAGAAAAAAAAGATCATTAGGTACTATTAATTTGCTAATTATTAGATATCATGAACAAAGCTCTCATCATTTCTGGCAATACTTAGATGGTTCCACTAATAAGAAATAATAATGAAAAATGTTTTGAGGATTCATTTTTTAGCTTGGAATTTTAAAATTTTCCTCAAGGTAGAATAGTTATGAGAATTGAAAAAAAAATTTTTTGAGGGTGGGAGGGTCCTGTCAATGAAATATCAAACAGTTCCCTGACTTTTAGAAAGTTATCGAATTTAGCTGTTTTAAATACAAAAACTTCTGAAAACTTTAAATATTTAAAAAAAATATTATGCAGATACCAATGATTTACTACACTTTTATAAATACCAGCTATGTTCAATAATTCTGTAAAAAAAAAAAAAAATTTAAATCTAGTCATCTGATGAAAAAATAAGAAAAAATTATTCAGGAAATAACTTTTGTATATTAGCATTTTTTTTTTTACTTCCTTTGGTCTTGGCACTTGTCAGAATAAAAAAAAAATTTTAAATTCTAGAATATGTTCATAATTTCAATAAAGTATATCTCTGAGATTTAAAATTTTTTTTTTATTCTGACAAGTGCCAAGACCAAAGGAAGTAAAAAAAAAAAAATGCTAATAGACAAAAGTTATTTCCTGAATAATTTTTTCTTATTTTTTCATCAGATGACTATATTTAATTTCACTGTTATCTTGATGGCTGTGCATTGTGGTCCAGTGGATATTGGCACAGAATGAGAAATCGGGGGAGCCGAGTTCGAATTTCAGTTGAATTCATTGCATTCACTTATGTGCAAATACCCTTGGGAAAGGTATTAATCCGTCTCTTCCTTCCAGTTATGGGTTAAATAACAGGACAGATTGGGTTCTATAGCCTTGGCTGGCAACCAGTCTACCGCAGAAAGCAATGGCAACCTACTGCGGGATAATCTTCTGCCCGGTCTTTCGAGACATGATTGCCTAAGCGTGTTTCACGTATGGCAATTAACTGACTGAAATCTTGATTATTGTAAGTTAGTCGTAAGTTAAAGATAACAAACTTGCCTTGATTTATTGACATAAATTCTATTCAAGACATGGTATATATAGGTAGTGTTTTGGGTTTGTTTTTTTTTTAGGGTTTTTTTGTTTTTGTTTTTGTTTTTTTTTCTTAACCCACTGACTTTATTACTACTCCACTAGCTTCTGCACTAAATATTTTTGGTAAGATGACTTGATCAAACTGATTTCTGCAATTTTTCATATTTAAAAAAAAACAAAAAACAGTTTTTGGTATGTAGGGTATTGAAAATGAAGTGAGGGAGACAACCTTGTCTGGAATTAAAGGACAATTGTTATTGACAGACAGAATAAGGCTATTTATGTCATGTTGTGAACCACAGTTGCTGCATAGTGCACTTCATAATTTATTTTCTTGAGAACAAATGATATATGAAAGAAGGAATCAATTTCGGTGAACTTTTACTTTGTCAGAGCTACTGAAAACATTCTGTTAGCATTATATGATTAAAAAAATGTAATCTGCTTGAAAACATCTGTACTTAGCTGTGTTTTGTAAATTATCTTTAAGCAGTAATTGCTGACTCACTATCTTCATATTGAAGACTCCTGCCACTTAATCACATAAGTTTCTTAAAAATCAAAAGGCAAGATTCTGACAAACTATTATGAGATGTAGCAACTGACATTTGTAATAAAATGAAAAGATCCAGGTTTATGGCTGATGTTGGAAAATGGATTACTTTGGAAATATCAAGCATGAGATGATTAGCCTTACATTTTGAAGTGTCTACCAGTTGCTCATATTGCTGACTGTTCTTTGCCATTCTGTCTTTTAATTCTATAAAAACTTCAATCTTTGCCTGTACAGACAGTACTGCCATACATAGTCTAAACTAAGAAATTTTGTGATCTTTGATTGCCTCCGGGATATTTTATTTTTGAAGTACTTTATTTGATATGTGACCTTTTTCTCTCACTCATTCTCACATACACTATATATTCCTGGTTTTATATGTAAAGCTGTATCTGGTTGGATATTATTTACCTCTCATAGGCCAGATAGAAGTATCAATAGTTTAACTCCATTACAATATTAAATTGAAATGCCATCAAATACAGTAGTTTGCAGACTTTCCAAAGACAAAAAGAATAGTTATCTGCTGTAATTTGCTTGCTATTACTATTGTTTCCCATAAATGAAGTCTTGTTCACAGAAAAATTATGGTTGAGTAACTTTGAAGGAGGATGTTCGTTGTGAAGCACTGGATATCGACTCGGAATGGGAAATTGGGGTGTCGAGTTCGAATTTCCAGTTAAATTCTTTGTATTCACTTATGCACAAATACCCTTGGGAAAGGTATTAATCTGTCTCTTCCCTCCAGTTATGGGTTAAATAACAGGACTGATTGGGTTCTCTAGCCTTGGTCGGCAACCAGTCTATGGCAGAAAGCAATGGCAACCTACTGCGGGATAATCTTCTGCCCAGTCAGTCATGTCTCTTTCGAGACATGATCACCCAAGCGTGTATCACGTATGGCACTTAACTAACTTTGAATACTTTTGGGAAGTGTTCTGACAGAGGACAGAAAGTGCAACACTGAGATTCAAAGGCACATTGGCATGACCAAGGACACATTTCAAAAGCTAAACACAGTGTCGAGAGACGGGAAGATTTTATTAGAAACAAAGAAAAAAGTACTGGACTGTTAGTTGATATTTGTTCTCCTATATGGCAACAGATGCTGGACGAGATTGAGAGACTTGAAGTAACAGAAATGTGGTTCTGCAGAAGGATGCTGAGGATACCATGGACCGAACATGTGAACGACAACAAAATTTTGGAGAGGATGCAAATGAAAAGGAAAATTATACTTGACATCAGGAAGAGACAGTTAAGGTTTCTGGGACATGTAATGAGGATGAAGGGCTTGGAGAATCTGATACTCACAGAATGGATAGAGGGAAATAGAGATAGAGGAAAGCCATGCAAGATATACTCAATGCACTCAAGCAAGTGGATGGTGGGTCGGAATTTGGGAGAGATGCCAAGAGGAAAAATGTTAAGAGCAAAAAGGGATAGGGGTAAGTGGAGGTTCATAATCGCCTACATCCTGAAAAGACACATCACGAAAAACAACTTTGAATAGCTGATTATGCTGCCATTACTGAATGACTGAATTGATTTTTCTGAATTTCGGATTAGATTTTTATTTGATGCTTGATAACAATTAGTGAAAGTAGATTTTTCAAAAGTTGATGACACCTTTACAAATTAAGTTGAAAATATTTGCAATGATTTTAATAATGTTAAAATATAAACTAGATATTAGCACAGTGGTCCTTACATGATGGAGCTAAATGGTTGCATATTTTTGTAATATAGGTGGGTGCATGTTCACATGTAAACAGTTAAAGCATACAAAAACCTGGATTTCTAGTGCAGACCTTTTTTTTTTTTTTTCTAGTGGAAACTAAATGGAAATAAAGTTCTCATACATATTGTACTCTACAAATAACAAATGGTGAAATCCATTCAACTGTTTTCTTACATTAAAATTGGTTTGCAGTATTTTTCTTTGATACTTGAAAATAGATAAGCTAAGATTTGAAATTGGCAAAATACAAAAAAGATTTTAGATTGTTATATATACATGTTACTTCATGCAAAAATGTTTACACACTATTCTAAAAATATTATTTGCACAGCAGAATTTGAAACTCTTGGTCTATTCATGCATGCTTGGAATATTGCTGTCACATATGGTTTGCTTGCCCCTGTTATTTATCTTGAGTTCTTTGATAAAGTTCAAAGAAGTATCAGCAATATTATTGGTCCTGAACTGGTGGCTCGGCTTCAGTCACTTTTCCACCACCATAAGGTTACTTCTCTGTGTCTTTTTATATATATATATAAATAAATATTGCTCATTCACTAATGAATTAGAGCACTCTGGCTATTGGGTGTGTATAGTGATAATATACATGCTAAAAGTCTGCCACCTTCTACTGTGCGCCCATGGCCCAGAGGTAGAATCACCGACTGACGCCACTTCGGTTGGGTTTCGATCCTGGGTTAAAAGCAATCGGAGTCTAACCGTACTGATGAGCTGTGAAACAGATCTGTCTGCGGATGACTATATATATATATATATATATATATATAATGGTAATTGTTCAGATGAGCTCTTTTCTATGAGACCTAGATTTTTTTTTAATTTAAGCGCAGTACTAAACGAGCATTGAGATCTTATCAATTTACAGTTGAGGTGGTTAGATGTAGCTGTAAGTTCTATGCTGGTAGTTTCTTTTCTTGCTTATGGTACTCCCTTCTGGCTCAATGCTTTCCAGCCAATTTTAATCTTCAAAAATTTAAATGCGATGTCAATTGCTATCTACTGTCCTCCTGATTAATCTTTTCTCTCTTCTAATCACTAATATTTCTGTTCCTAATTCTTCCACACCCTGTAACCCCTTGTGACAGTGGCTTTACTACCTTCCATGAGGTAATACTGATTTTTAAAAAAAAATGAATGATGATAATCTTTATTTCTCTAAAATTCTTCTTTGATACTGTTCAAAGTAGAAAGTAAATTTTCAATATGAAGCAAGATTTATAATGCTGGCTTTTATTTTATTTAAACTTTCAACATGCAAAAAAATCTGTATTTGCTTCTCCTAAAATAGGTCTAAACTAATTAATGCCAGTTGGTAATACCTTGATATATTCCTTCCTACAGGAAATTATCTTATTTTTATCTATAGATCTATTGGGACTTTTGTAGTTTATTTCCTACTTATAATGTTTAATCTATAACACATGTCAGTAAACCCTTTGCTATCTTTTTCTTTATTCTGCTCTGTTAAAGTCAGGAATTTAGATTAGTTTCTCTTGGCAATGATTTTAAAGGGGAGAAAGAGGACGGGACTTCTATATTGAAGTCTGTTAACCTAGATAAATTCTGTGGCTTATTTTACATGACTTTATGGCATTATTTTTGTTGGGCTTCATGAACTTTATCATTTTTATTCTGACATATTTATCTTTTTTTTTTCTATTTTTAATTGAACCCTCTAATCTTAGTCTATTTTTTTCTCTCTCTCATATATATATATATATATTCAGAAATTATAACATGAATAATATTACTATAAAAGTAGCTATTTTGTTTCGACATTTCTTGTGTCTTATCAAGTGATGAGGTTTATTTCAAGTTGAAGGCTTTTAAAAGGTTAAAAAAATTTTTTTTTTTTACCTTTATAATTTCTGAATAAATATTGTTAGCTCTACTTTGTATTGAGCACTTTTTTAAGAATAGTGTTTCTTTGGATACGGAATATTATTCCATCCATACCTACCCTATACTTGTGTGTGTGTGTATATATATATAATTTAGAATTTGCAAGAAAATTTGTTTGTAATAAATTAAAGGATAAAAAATTTTATTGCATATGATCAATTAATATATGGCAGGGTGCTCAGTAAAAAAAAAAGAGGTAAATTCCAAAAGACGTGAAACAACTTTTGAAAACTGGCAGCGGCTGATGTGACTGAAAACTTCAGGAAGAATTTCTGCATGTTCTGTCAATCTCCACGTTGGATGTTCTTTGATTTCAAAGAACTTAGAAGAAATATCTATACGATAACTTGACATTCAAAATCAGGGAGTTCTTTAGCCATGCAAGAAGGCCAAAATAAAAGATGAAAGTTATCTGCAAATAACCTTTAAATGACAAATTACAAGATCAGGCAGCAATTAATAAATCAATCATAAAAGAGCCAATCAGAGTTAAGCAATTACATGAGAGTTGAACGATTATTCAAGGTCATGAATATTCAAGGAATTAATCGAGGTCATTCAAGGTCAATTACTTTTGAAAGATAAAACAGTGATATTGCTGCTTTTTTTACTGGGCACTCTGTACATGCATAATGTTTTGAAAGTGATTTTGGTGACTGAAGCAGTTGACAGAAATATGGGATCATGAAGTTTTTTCTTTTCATTTTCTTTTTTTTTTTTTTGAAAGGGCTTTTTTGTTTGTTTTTTGAGTGAGTACTCAGCTTGTTTTCTCTTCATTTATCAATCAGATGATGATTTTTTTTTAAATCTTAGTTCTATCAGATTTTATATACTGAATTATTTTTTTAAAATACTTAGAAGAAATATCTATATATAACTTGTTAATAAGCTTAAGTTTTATCTGTAACCTTTAAAAAAAATGAAATAATGAACAGCACTTGAATATGATGTATGTAATTAAGTGGCTAGATACTTGTCATGGATTGATAAACTTTGGATTGTTTGGTTCTGATCTTGTTATTGCTTCTAAACTTCAAAAAGAGAAATATAAGGTATATTTATACATTCTCATAAATAGAAGATGAAAACAAGAAGCATTTATTAAGAATAGAAAATCTTTTTTACAGAAGACTTACCAGCTGTTTTAAATAAAATTGTCCCATTGTTTTGTTTGTTTGTTTGTTTGTTTCTTTCTTTCTTTCTTTCTTTCTTTCTTTCTTTCTTTCTTTGTTTGCTTTTGTTTGTTTTTGTTTTTTTGTTTTGTTTGTTTTTTTTTAACATAGTCTTGTCATGGCCAAAATTCTTGTCAAGAATAAAATTTTAAAAAATTGTATATTCTAATTTAGACCCTAAATAGGATACGAACAGAGAAGTTTCATTAAAGACACTTGAACAAGAAATGTAATACTATATTTAGAATGATATCAGAAAGAGTAATGCAAAAGAATGTATACCTACATTTTATATATATGTAAAAGCATTTGAAGTATATCACAATGAATTATCTGAACTGCTAGGTAAGCTTGATTTACTTGGAAAGGATATGAAAATTATCCAGAACTTGTACCAGGAGAAAACTGCCTGTATACAGTTATAAATTGAATTCATTAAATATACTGAAATAGAAATGGGTGTAAGACCAGAGTGACTCATTCTGCCTTTATAGAGAAGCAGTTCAGAGAGAATTAGAATTCCTATCAGGATTCATTATTGGCTGCCACAATCTTAACATAAGATATGTAGATGACACAGTGTTGATAGCAGATATGGCAAGAAAACATCAGAAACTCCTACAGAAGGTAGTAAAAGAAAATAATAAAAAACAGAACATCATTTGTAAGAAGACTGTATGGTTGTCAACAAAAGGGACAGCCCAACATGTGAATTACAAATTGGGGATACTAAAATCAAGCCAGTACAAAAATTTAAATAGCTAGATGTTTTAAGAGAGGATTGAAAATGTGGTTATGAAATCCGAAGACACATTTTATTCTAAAAGCCAAACAAGGTGCTGAGAAATTGGAAAATTTCAATAGAAACAAAGAGAAGAGTACTGAACTGTTAGGTAATATTGGTCCTTTTATTTGGCAGTGAAAATGAGAATATCATTAACTGAAAATGTGAGCAACAACAAAGTTTTAGAAAAATGGAAACAAAATGAATGTATACAAGCAGAAAGAGGTAGTTGAAATATCTAAGGCATATATAGAAAGTGGGTTTAGTAAATATGACACTCACATGACATATTGAAGGTAAGAGGGACAAAGTAAATCAGCACCTATGGAGTTCAAATAAATGGCTGCAGATCAGAAAAAAATAAACTTTACTAAGAGCTTCACATGACAGGTGAAGAGCCATGATCGCTCACGTCTTGAAGTAGTACGGTTCATAGATCATAATTCTTCTTGTTCCTTCGTTAGCATGCATGCTATACTCTGTAACAGTTTGCCTGTTCTCTGCCCACAAATTCTTGCTATAGCAGCAGCGGACACTTAAAGCTCTAACCATTTTCTTTTTTTTTCTTCCCCTCTCCCCCCCTAGCATACCCAATTCTGAGGTGAATTGAAACTGTATTTATATCTAGAAAGAAAGGATAGAGAGAAGCAATAATGCCCTTGTGCATTTAATGTCTACTTCAGTGAAATGATATATGTGATATGAAATATGCTTAGTTTCTTAAAAAAATGATGAAATTTCCACAGATCCTATTCTACATGATTAAAGGTAAATAGATGTCATGAAAATCTGTTTAGAAAAAATTTTTAAAAAGCTATAATACAATATGCAGTATATGACTGTATGGGCATTCAATGAATGCTTACAATTTATCTCCCTTAAAATGTAAAGATAATGTTATCAACTTGTCAACCATAGAAGTTTTATGGAACCAGTTAGTCTTATTACTGAAAGGTTATGTTTTAAATGAAAGTGTGTGTGTGTGTGTGTGTGTATATATATATATATATATATATATATATATATATATATAGCGCAGCAATAAATCTAGAAGATTTGGTAAATAATCCAAATGGATCCTACTAATATTAGGTTAAATATTAAAACTGATCCAACAGAAAAACGTTTAATAAAAATCTGACAGATTTTTATTAAACATTATTTTCACTGGATACTTGTATTTGAGTTGGTGCTTCATTTATTTATTAAACAGTATATTTTCACCAACCAGCCTGAATATTCAAGAAATCTAAGAGAAAAATATGTGCTCTCCAGCAGAATTTGAACCTGCATTCTCCTAGGGTGACACTGGTTTTAATCCTGCCAGAGAGCACATTTTTAATATGAATATGTCAAATTAAATAAAAAAAACCATCCCTTTCTTCACAATTTGCTTTGTTGCTATGAAACTGAGCAGAGATGTCTATTTCAAGAGTCAGAGAAAAAGGTGTTTAAAGGCACTATTCAACTGCTTGCTCATCAATGCATTATGTAGCTGAGAAATCAAAGCATGCCAGATCTAATGACAGTTTTCCCCTAGAAAAATGCAATTCAAATCCTACTAGAGAGTGCATATTTTTCTCTAATAAAATATATTGAATATTTAGACCGGTAGACAAAAATAAATAAATATACTGTTTAATAAACAGGGCATTAACTCAAATACAAGCACCCACTAAAAATGATGTTTAAGTAATAAAAATATATATGTATGACAGCTATTTCTTTTAAAATTCTTAAGGCCTGTCCTAAAAGCTCATTTGTATTGAACTAGGAAAAAAAAAAAAATTCTAAGCCAAGAAAATAATACACAAACCTTATTTATTTCTATGATTATGACTTTAGATAACATGAATGTTAGTGTTGTCATGGCTTGTACCATGTGACATCCGGTCTCTCAGATGTATAAAAGACAATGTGCACTTAGTTGGGGGGGGGGGGGGTCATTATCACAAACTTCGGGAAGTTACACCTACTACTGCGAGAGACTGTAAATATTGTATATACATCTTGGTTGTACCACTCAGTTAATAAAGTAGTTTGGCTACATTTCTTGGTGTATCTCTTTATTCCATGACACAACAGTTTGTAAGTTGGTTTTTTTTTTCTTTCTTTATAATCATTTTAAGATTTAATGTAATCTGTTACTAGAAAGGTCCATAAAAATTTCATGATTTTTCTATTTTAATTTTTTGATTAATCTTCATTCAAGTTAGATGAATGCTAGTCATTATTTTAAGAAGTAAGGGGGTACAAATAAAAAGATTTGAAACTAACATTTCCCATTTCAATGAAACAGACATTAAATACTTCTATCTTTGCTTTTTTTCTTTCATTTTCTCCTTGAAACCAAGTATCATCACTGATATGTATTTTCCATTTTTGCACACAAACAGAATAGTTCATTATTTATGAGGTAATGTCATGAGACATTAAATATTTCTATCTTTCTTCCTTTTTAATTTTTTCACTGAAACCAAGTAGCATTTTGGATATGTGTTTTCTGCCTTTCCGCACAATCAAAATAATATATTCCTTTTATGGTATTGGCAGGACATAAACAGTTGTGCTAACTAAGGGAGGGAGAAGCAGAATTGTAAGAAGATAACATATCTTTTTGCAAGATAAAGGCTTAAATGAAATAAAAGCAAGTATAAATTGTTATTTATATTGAAAATTCCAAATTTGCTGAGGTGGGAGGGACCTGATATTGAGATCAGCTCTCGCCTCCCTCATCAAAATCTTTGTTGCCACTGTTCAGCTGCTCCTTTATATTGCTGTCTTTTATCATTTTCAACAGGTTCTTTCCCCCTTTTATCAAAGTGAAAATTAATCTTTCAAATTAGTAATTCAAGTCTACTTCTATACCCACTTTCCTTGACCCCTCTCTGCCAACAGGACTCGCCCAATTTTCTATATCTGGTTGGAAGAAAAGTTCTTAAACTTAATAAAACATTAAATTCATTTAGAAAACCGAAAACTTTCCTTCCCACCAGATATATTCAAATGCAAACTCTTCAAAACTATGCTCGCTCACCTATACCTGTTTGTATATTTGATCTAGTCATAAACTATATGCCCACATACAAGGTTGGTGCAAAGGTATCTTTCCCCTTCCCAAATTTGATACAACCCCCACTCCTGAATCTGCTCTACTGCATATCAATTTTTATAAGGTAATTATATAAAATACAAATTTTATTGTAAACTAATTATGTACAATAATGGATCATATGCAATAAAGTTGAACAACTCAAGTAGAAAAAAAATTAAAAATGAATACAATATATCTAAATACAAATTACAGACATGTCATAATCATTCCATCTTAAATAAATCAATGTTTTGCAACAATTTCTAACATCAACTTAAGATTTTTCTCGTTAAAATGTTGAATTTTAATACAGTTAATATTATGGATAAAAAATAATGAATTTTATATAGTGCTTTTTTGAGGTTTTCTTTCTTTTTGTTTTTTAAAGAATAAGCATGAGCAAAAAAAATTGTTCATCCATTGGACAATTTTTGTCCACAGATTTGGATAGAGAACAAAAAAAAACAATGACGTCAAAATCCACTAAAGTTCTTCATCCATAAATAGTCAGTTGTGCTTAGTTTAATTTGTAATATATAAATATAGGTAGAAAAAAAAAGCAAATGTTAAGATAGCAAGAGTCACAAAGCACTGTCAGTGGAGGGGGGTATCATGCTCCTCCTCTGGTCAGGAGGGGCGAGTACACATAGCATGGGGTGTGCCCATATAGCTAGCTTTAGAAAGGATGTTTCTTCCAATGTTCTATCAGTACATATTCATTAAATTTATCAAAAGAATGACAGAAAGCTTCCGCTAGTTATTAAATCAATGATTTTTCTAAGATAGGATTCTTGTGGTTGATAGCTTCAAAGTTAGTCTTTAAGATTCCTGCTAAAAAAATGATGCTTCTATGAGATAA
The DNA here is from genome assembly GCA_037127315.1 of Ascarosepion bandense. Lineage (NCBI taxonomy): Eukaryota > Metazoa > Mollusca > Cephalopoda > Sepiida > Sepiidae > Ascarosepion > Ascarosepion bandense. The sequence continues at coordinate 3,520,159 of JBBBDQ010000158.1, read as the reverse complement.
ACTGTAGCACCTGTCATGATTTATTGTAGTTGTTACGAAACATAAATGCTTACTTACAGCATTGCTCTATCTATGCTTGAAAACTTTTTTGTTGTTATTATAGATACGTTGGTATATCTTTTATCTATATATGATGGCTGAAAAGTTCATAGGTTGACTATGAAGAAGTGATGCTAGAATTGTGAATTTTTGTATGCATTAATTTCAATTCTTTTTTATTGATAACTGCATTGTTTATTCCATTATTTTCCATTGTTTATTTCCAAGTAAACTGACAGTTGATTATTGTAAGAAGGCTGTTCATCCTGTTGGTCAAAATGTTATCAACAGTAGATATGTCATCCTCATGGTAATACTGGTTCCCAACCAAGCAGTTTTTTTATTTCTTATTTTACATGTTGGGGAACAGATGATAATCAAATCTGAATAAGGAGAGTAATCAACCACTTCAAAGCCAGTCATGCACAACAGCTATTGAAATTGAAGACTTTATGCTGGAGCATTGTTTTGATGGGAAAAAAACCTTTTTGTCAGTTTTCCTGGATAGCCTTTTCAAACTGCCTCAGCAAGTTGGCATTGTACTCACCATTGATGGTGTAGCCTTTGTAAAAATAGTCAATAAACAATGACTTCTGCATCCAAAAAAAACTTAGATTATCACCTTCCTTGTGATAAGATAAAATGACCATCTTTGGGGCAGGTGATGTGACAGGTTTCCACTGCGTGGAATGTCTCTGGCTCAAAGTAATGAACTTGACACTCTTCTTGGATTAAGAAACGTTAATGGAAACTAGCTGGATTTTTCTCGAACAATGAGCACTCACCAAGCAGAAACCTTCATTATGCAGAATATTAAGTCTTTCACAGGTTATGCTAATAGCATTAGGTATTTGATTTATAGTCAGTCGCCTGTCATCAATTGCCACATGGTGAATATGATCAATGTTTCCCTCGGTGGTCTTCAAGACTCTTCCTCTCCTCTTAAATTCAGCTACCTGCTTTTGCACTGTTGATAAAGCTGGAGCGTCTTTCCCCTCCCTTTGAAGTTGTCTTTGAACAGGCGGTTGTCAGTTTACCTAGAAAGAAACAATGCAGTTATTAATAAGAAGTTTAAATTAACGCATGCAAAATTTCACAGTTCTAGCATCACTCCTTCATATTCAGACTATGAACTTTTCAGCCTACCCTCATAAATGTTTATTTGGATGCGGTATTGACTATAGTTCTGCTTTTGAAGAATGTATCAAATGTCGCTTGTTACCAACTAATACAAAGCAAAATTATGATGCTCCATAGTTCAAAATATACTTATTGGCTATTCTTCTGAGCTGCATTCCTTCAGGATATGGGCAATCATGGTTCTCCACAACTTCCTATCTTTAGTGGCCCTTAGCAGTTTTTCTCTCTTTGCTAAGGCTTCCACTTTCCTTTCACACAATTTTGTCAGGTAGGTGACTCACTGCCTTTCTCTATCTCTTTTGCCCTATGAGGATTTTTGTGCTAACTTTAGTAGCATATGCTAAATATATCTTTAGGCTCCATGCTTTCCAACTTTCATTTTCAATAATTTAAATGCATTGTCAATTGCTATCCTTCTGATTACTCCTTTTGTTTCTGCTCACTAGTAATATTTCTGTTTCTAGTTCTTCTGCACCCAGTAACCTCGTGTGTCTTAGTGACTTTACTGCTTTGCTGGCATGAAATTGATTAAAAAAAAAAATAAGTAAAAGTAGTGACTCTTTGTAGAAGATAGTGAGGCAAACAATTCTTTGATTCCAAACTTTGAAGATATCACCTGATTCGTTTTCTAGCCTTCATTAGGTTGTCAAAGGATGAGATAGGTGAATGTTTGGCCTTAAAAAGAAAAAAATAAATTTAAAAAAAAGAAAGCAGATAAAGTGTTATTCAAACTTTTTTATATTCTAGAAATGATTGCATTGATTTACAAAAATTGTTTTTCTTTTAGTCCCATTTCTTAAGAAGACAGTTTTCATATGGCAGAGAATCAACTAGACACAAGAAGATTCCTTTATGATTTCAACTTGGAATGTTGGCTGCTACTTGTGCTGTCATGCAAAATGCTTGACTTTGACAGAATACTTGACGTGCTATCCTTTTATTTATGTCTCATGCACGGACGCAGCAATAGTAGACACAAAAAGCATGCAAATGTTTAACAGAAAAATGATAGGTTCAATTCTAAAAGGTGTTACTTGAAAAGGATATGACTTTTATTAACTACTAGCAGTATAGCCCGACGTTGCTCAGGTGTAATGAAAGCTTTAAAACTAATCCATGGTCCTGGAGCTCAGACTCAGCCTAGAGAATATTTGTGAAGTTTGGTGAGAATCGGATAAAAATTGTGGATTTGTATAAAGGACATACAGACAGATAAACACACAAACATCTTGCCTTTTATTTATATATATATATATATATATATATATATATATATATATATATAAAAATCGATTTTTTCACTATTGTAAGAACTGCAACCTTGAAACTTCTGAAAATCGTTTCTTATGTCTTTGTCTATGAGTGTATCAAATTTGATTAAAATCAGACCACTCCTTCTATAACCTGATTTTATCGATTTTCGATATTTATCGGGGATACCTCAACACAAAACCTAACTAAGAACATTCACAGACGCTTATAGTACAACTGTAAATTTTCAAGAAAAATTTGGTTCAGCCGTTTCGGAGTCTATAGGTAACAGACACACACAGTTCCATTTATAAATAAGTTTAGATTTAGATACATGCTTCAAAACTGAAACTTTGCAGGGTTATAATCTGATATTTTTTTTTTTTTTAATCATTTCACCCCAAGCAAGGCGATAACGCCACTGATGTACAGGGGGCTACGTAAGGGTAAAAAGAATGGAAAAGAGAAAGCCAGAAACAACATCCTAAACAGGGAACAAGAGATGAGCCTCTTCACCTGTTCAATAGATGTGGGTGGAGTGTGAACCGGGCGATAGTTTAGTCTATCTACTCCAATTGAAAAAAATAAAAAAAGATGAGTGCAAAGATTGGAAAAGATAAAACTGGAAACCGCATCCTGAACAGGAAACAAGGGATGAGCCCCTTCATATGTACTGCATGTGTAAATTTTATCTTTCTCTCTGAATTATAAGTTAAAATTTAAGTTGGTATCAACTCAGTTGGGATATTGTATCTTAATAACACAAAATATGCAACAGTGCAAGGTAGTTTTATTATCAGAAAGTTTAGAAAGTTACACGTCAGTGTTGTTCTCCTAGTTGGTCTTGAAAGTTAGTTAAGTGCCATACATGATACATGCTTGGGCGATCATGTCTTGAAAGAGACATGACTGACTGGGCAGAAGATTATCCCACAGTTAGTTGCCATTACTTTCTATGGTAGACTGGTTACCAACCAAGGCTATAGAACTCAATCTGTCCTATTATTTAACCCATAACTGGAGGGAAGAGATGGATTAATACATTTTTCAAGGTTATTTGCACATAAGTGAATGCAAGGAATTCAACCAGAATTCAAATTCCACTCCCTGATTTGTCATTCCGAGTCAATATCCACTGCAACACAGCACACATTCCAAAAATTAGAAGTAATAAAAGAACAATCCTGTTCACCAATTCAATAAACTTCATCAGGGCCATAGCCTAGTAGATTAAAGTCTTGGTTTGTGAATTTGGTGACAATAACTGAGTTCAATCCATATACTGGGCAGTGTGTACTTAGACTGAGTGGAAATCACTGAGGCATACTAAAAATAAGAACTAGACAAGATATCTATAGACATAGGCGATGAAACAAGAACAATCTACCCTGATAGACTAAATAGAGGATTCTGTTTGGAATTCCCTGTAGGTTACTCAGATTGACAACAGATGAATTGTCGATATAACAAAAATGAGAATAATAGCATTTAAATCATGTAAATTTTCTTATTTTCTTTTTTTATAAATTTATGAATGTAGAGTAATTGGCCGTGTTTAAGTGTAATTGACAGAATTGGACCAACAAACAAATGAGTTTTCAATAAGAAAAGAAAGGAAAAAAAAATAGGGGCAAAATAATGCTAAGCAAACAATATGCAAGACAAAACTAGGTAAAGCAACATTAACAAGGCAAAAAGTTTACAAAGAATGAAGTTGAGACACAAAAGGGATTGTAGCATTCTGATTTCAAGGCAAGAAAGAATAAAAATATTGCCGATGAGACCAAGTAGTGGCTTGTTTTATTTATTGACTAAGAAGAAATATCAGCATGGATTTGTACAATTTGTTTAAAAGTTTAATGAGAGGACAATTTCCTATGGGGCTTGGAACTAACAATGAAACAAGAAATGAGAAGACATTTAGAAAAAAAAATTATTTTTTTTTTTTAATTTAGCAAGTTATTCAGAATTATATTGTACTTTTGTTTTCCTTAATTTTTTCTTGTCATATCTGCATGTTCTAATATCTAGGTTTGGAATGTGGTTGGTTGTCTGTCCAACAGTCTAAAAAAATGTTCATCCTTCTATCCTAGCATATAGAAAAGCCTGAAGATGAAGATCCTAGGCAAGTTGTAACAAAAAGGAATGCGGTTAAGTACAGACAGATATGACATGTCTCGACACTTGATTGGGGTGGGAGGATGTGGAGGAAAGAGACTTCAAAGCTTTTGTCTAATAAATTAAGTCGGTTAACATTCAGATAAAGCTTTTCCTTTTATATATATATATATATATATATATATATATATATTTTAAATTAGATACTTTAATCCAAGTGAAAAAAGCAGGAAGGTAAATTCCAAAAACCCGATCCTAATTAATATTAAAAATTTTATTTTAATATTAAAAAATGATACAGGAAGAGAGCTCCATGTAATAAAATATTACAGAGCAAATATAAATTAAAAAAGGATTTCAGAGTTTCTGAAAGGATTTTTCGGTTGCTGAGGTGATGTGTTATCCCCCGTGGGGATTTTCACATCGAAATGGTCATTCAACATCATTGAATTAATCCTTTTTTAATTTTTATATATATATATATATATATATATATATATATATATATCCCATGTTTAGATTTGGATTTTTGTTTTCATCTGTGCTAGCAGAGCAGCTACAATCATTGCTAGCTTTACTGTGGACTACTTCGAAGCTGTTAGTTTGTTTATACCTTAGACAGCACACACCCATCAGAGGCATGCATGCATGTTTATTGAGATATGCATAATTCTGCTCAAACCAGAACGTGTGAATGTATGTCAGTGAAGATGGAAATTTGTGCATTTGTTCCTGATCTCTCTGACCCCTTTTCAAACATACACACACTCAGACAAGATCTTGGCTAGACCCACTTAAAATCTGCCGAAACACAAGATTTTGCATTCTTTCTTTCTTCAACTGAAAGCTTCACAGCACCCTTTCATATGAAGTCGGACTGCAAAAACATCCCACCCCCTCCCCAAATTTATAGACAAATTGTACAGATGTTGGTTGGTTGTTTTGTTTTTATGGCAAATCAACCTCGGTGGGTCATTTATTACCAACCAAATTTTTTTATTTATTTATTTATTGCTGATAATACCTTTTTCTTTCAACAATTTGTTTTTTTTTTATATATATAAGTTTTTGTGTCAAGTAATACTTTTTTCTTTTTGTGTATCAAGATTCATTGGGATTTGTTTTTTAAGGGCAGGGTCCCCAAGTCCTACCCTTGTTATTTAACCCATAACTGGAGTTACGGGACGAATTAATACCTTTCCCAATTGTACCAGTGCTTAAGTGAATGCAGGGTATTCAACTGGAATTCGAACTCAGCTCACCGATTTCTCTTTCCAAGCCGATATCCACTGCACCACGGTGCACATTTGTCACCAAACGCTTACAGCACCTGGTATTCTTAAGCGGTCACCCATCTAAGCACTGACCAGGCTCAACGTTGCTTAACTTCGGTGATCGAGCGAGAACCAGTGTATTCAATGTGATAGGCCATAAGCCTTGTACAGATGTATGCTTGGGTTTATTCCTAGCCAATAAGAGAGACCACTTCTCAGTCTCATTCACCAGATGTTTTTGTTCTTTCTTGTTTTGAAGTCAGAACACTGCAATCACTTATTAGTATCTGTTTCATGTGTTAACATCTTTCTTACTTTATAACCTTTTTGAAAGAGACAGATTTATGCACCTATCATTTTGATATCAGGAAAGTGAACCAACAAAATGATTCCAGATTTTGGTGACTAGCAAGTAATGCCATTTTATGCTGATATCTTTAAGAAAGACGACAACAGTAATCGCTTTGTGCATTATCTCAATGCTAGTTATCTTTATGATGTCTTCTTGGCTGGCTGCAATTTATGGTAAAAGAGCAAGTCTTTGAAAGTTTGTGTCACTATTTTTTTTTTCTTTCTGTTTATGTATTACTACTAGAAGGAGAATTAAGAGTATACTTGAAAACAACTGATTGCTAAATGTCTCCTTCAGATCCTGCTTTTGTATGTTAAATATCTGTGCTTGACAAAACCTCTCTTGTATTTATGCAGGCCTGTATGCATGCATGCTATAGTTGTCTTAATGTCTTAAGGCTCTCTTTGTATATCAGCTTCAATTTACCAGGATATTTGCGTTCAGTGTATGAATGTTGTGATGTTGGATCTGATATGCTAATGTTTATACTTTTCTCTCTCCTCCTCCTCTCATTTCTCTCTCCTCCTCCTCCTCTCTTTCATTTCTCTCTCCTCCTCCTCCTCTCTTTCATTTCTCTCTCCTCCTCCTCCTCTCTTTCTTTCTCTCTCCTCCTCCTCCTCTCTTTCATTTCTCTCTCTCCTCCTCCTCCTCCTCTCTTTCATTTCTCTCTCTCCTCCTCCTCCTCTCTTTCATTTCTCTCTCTCCTCCTCCTCCTCTCTTTCATTTCTCTCTCTCCTCCTCCTCCTCTCTTTCATTTCTCTCTCTCCTCCTCCTCCTCTCTTTCATTTCTCTCTCTCCTCCTCCTCCTCTCTTTCATTTCTCTCTCTCCTCCTCCTCCTCTCTTTCATTTCTCTCTCTCCTCCTCCTCCTCGTTCATTTCTCTCTCCTCCTCCTCCTCCTCTCGTTCATTTCTCTCTCCTCCTCCTCCTCCTCGTTCATTTCTCTCTCTCCTCCTCCTCCTCTCGTTCATTTCTCTCTCCTCCTCCTCCTCCTCTCGTTCATTTCTCTCTCCTCCTCCTCCTCCTCTCGTTCATTTCTCTCTCCTCCTCCTCCTCCTCTCGTTCATTTCTCTCTCCTCCTCCTCCTCCTCTCGTTCATTTCTCTCTCCTCCTCCTCCTCGTTCATTTCTCTCTCCTCCTCCTGTTCATTTCTCTCTCCTCCTCCTCCTCCTCTCGTTCATTTCTGGGTATGGCGGTAAACTGCATCCAGCAGCAAGGATTGGGAGGTTGTGAGGAGCATAGAACCACCTCGATTTGCTGTTGTTCCAAAGTCTACCCTGACCTGGAGTGGTAGCATCTGTTTGGGTCACAACTATGGGCAAATAGTTATGTCCCCACCCAAACACTATGAAAGTATAAAAATAGACTTTTATAGAAATACGTACATAAAAATAAACTGTTATAGAAATATGTACATTTTTGAAGAAAAAATATTACCAACAATACATTTTTAATACAAAACTAGACTTCAGTTTTCCAAAAATAAAAAAAAAATAAAAAAATTTTCATCAAAATCTGACTAAATCAACTTTCTCACTATAACCGAACATTAAAAAAATACCTTAAAACCCTACCTTTTTGGTATTAAATAACCCACAGAGGTTGATATGCCGTTAAACAAAACTCAAACTCTCTCTTTCTCTCTCTCTCTCTCCTATCTTCTTTTTGCCTATATTACCATATCAGAGGCAGTGCATTATTTATGGAATTGTATAAAGTGTGGATTTGTTTTCATGTCTCTTTCTTGTCATGCATTCATCTACCCCCTCCCCAACTTCTGGATGTCTATAGTTTTGTATGTAGTTGCATATTTACGTTTTTCATTTCTATTATACTCAGGTATTTATGCATGCATTTATTTGCCAGTGTACACCTGCCTGTCTTTCTCCTTTTTAATTGTTAGTGCATGCATGTGCATATCATTAGCTGCTGTCTGTCATCCTTCATTGCCTACCAAAGTCCTGGCAATACCAAGACAATCTATTTCAATCTTGATGCTGTCCTTTTCCATCTTCACTCCATTAAGCTGTCTTTCCCAGGCTGAAATCCCGTACTCCATTGCCTCTGTCTCTTCCCATATTTCCATTATTGCTTTCCATTAGGTCTTTGCCATCCTGAAAACCCCTCGTATACTGCCAAAGCTTCTTGTGACATTTTTTTCCATAACTCTTTCCTACCAGTCAACTAGGAGATGGTGGTTTCATAATTATTCTCCCTAGATTATATTCACACTGGGAACAGCGTAAATGTAAAAGGTTGAAAAGTAAGCACTAGATTGGGGCTCAGTTAACTTTTATGCTTCAATTTTAGTCTTTTGGTCTTGTTTGTTTCTTTTAATAACTTATTTCTGTTTACATGATTATCAACTTGAAAAATGGAGAAGATAAAAATTGCAATGTATCCCCTATATGAAAACTTGTTGTATATCAATGTTCTTCCTTTTGGCAATGTAAAAAGCAATGATTAGAATTTTAATTTTTGCTTTTTTATTGTTTCCTCTCCTTAAGTTTCTTTTTTCTCATTTTATAACACTCAGTAACCCCTTGAATTTTTGTAGCTTTGCCTTGCTTGAGGTGATGGTTAAAAAAAAAAAAAAGGTATTAGTGAGTTTAAATCCTCTACTTACCAATATTCTTTTGTCACCGAAACATGTTTGCTTATTGGCTTTGAGTAATATCTCCTGTTACCTTAACAGAATATCTCTTTACTAAGAAGGGGAGATCAGGTTGTGTGATCAGTAAGTATATAAAATCACATTGTTTTATATTAAAGAATATTTCTTCAAGATAATGTCTGCTGTTTTCATAGAATAATTATCATGCTAAATCTATAAATCTACGTAAGGTTTTAAAGTGTCTCAATTTATAATTATCAGAAATCAAATGTTTTGTTTCCATTTGGGTATTGTACTTTTTTGTTTATTCAACATATTTTTTTATTCTATGAACCATTTGGATTTATATTGCTGCTTTTAGTGCTGGAGTCTACATTTTTTTTATTTTTCAGGTTTACAATTCATTCTGTAGGAAACTTCTTTTTTTATTTTTTTATTTTTTTTTAAGAAATGGTTTTAAATCTGTTTGTCAGGCATTGATCATCTGTAAGTCTGATCAACACAGGCAACTTTTCTTTGTATATTTGTTAAACTCCTCTATATAACTGAAAGAAATGATATAGGCAGTTTCTTTGATTTTTTTTTTTTTTTTTTTTTTTTTTTTTTTTTTTTTTGAGCTTTTTACTTTACTGGACATAGTATAAAGTTCAACATTGAGTACCTATCTTTGCTTTTATCTACTTTTGTTAAGCAAAGTTATTCCTAAGTTCACTAAGCTGAAAAGTTTATATTAGAAAATGTCATTTTGCTTATCCTGTTTTTGTTTATAAAAAATCCTCAAAGAAAAAAGAGAATTATATCCATTAACATAGTTTGCTTTCCAAGAAATTTTCAAATTCTGCTTTATTTTTTGTTCAGTTTTTAATCTTTAAAACATCTTTATTTTAACACACATCCTATTTTCTAGCTGCATAAGTTAATACAAAATTTGAATTAATCTTCATAAGACTACAATTGCCTCTCAATGTAAATTTGGATTATGAGTCAAATAATGTTTTCTTTAAAATTGTTATTACTTTCAACGTCTATCACTTGAACCTCATTTGCTTAATATCCGATTAGAATCTTGTATGAATAAAACCTGGTATTTTGTAATGGCATTCTTTGATTCTTTATTGCTGGCAAACAAATACTAATTACAATTCTTTCAAACTATAATTTCTGAAAAGTCAGGGTGGGTAGAAGACTAGCAGTTCATTTCCATATTGCTGACATGGACCCCAGCTGCTTCTGATATGAAGCAGCATTGTTTAACAGACACCAAGTCAACAGACTTTTTCTTGCCCTGGTTTTTGGACAAAAAACACTAGAAAAACTCTGCTCCCAGCAGGGAATTCTGATTGGGGTGGAAACCTATTTTAAGCTCTACTCTGAAGATGAAGAATAAGGTGAACAGGAAAAAGCAAAATAATATATTTCTTTCTTCAACAACAGCAGCCCCGCCACACACACACACACACACACACAGTTGCTGCACCACATCCTTATGCCTTCTCTTCTTTCTCTGAGAACCAATGCCAGAAGATACTAGAGTATTTGGCTGTCAGTTGCTGTGGAAACCAGATAGCATTATGAGTAGGATGTTTCCTGTCATTGTTTCATCTCTTCTGAGAGACACTTGATGACCCAAGGCCAAATAAAGTGAGTTGGCTTTGGCGGGGTGGTAGCAAAATTGCTGTGGAGATAAGACAGAGTGGAAGCCATGATATTTCGAGTTTTAATAACTTCTAAAAAAAAATAAAAAAGTGAGAAACAGTTGAATATTGGATTTGCATTTCACTCACCTTACATAAGTTTGTAATTTCTTGACATGTTGACTAATAGACAAGATGCAATTCTTTGTAATGCAAGTTTAACTGGTCAGTCAACAATGCCACAATGCAAGGAGGTGCTGAAAAGGTTTCATCCCTAACCAAATGACTGAACATCAGTGTTGGTTTTGCAATTTTTTTTTTTTTTTTTAACTCCATTCTTGGTTTGACAAAATTTTCATTTTCTCCCTTACCATTTTTATTTGTTGTTCTATTCTTTTTCAAAGAAAATGTAATTGGGGCATTTGGAATTAGAGGGTACTTTCTGCTGCAAAAGAAAAAAAAAGAAAAAAAAAGAAAATCGTTTGTCAACTTTAAAAATGTCATAACTTTTGATCTATTTGAGATAAACCACTCAATTTTTTTTTTAAAGGAAGCTAAAAGCATCTACTTTAACATACAAACATGAAAAAGCTGTGTAGCATTTTGAAGTAAAAAAATTTATATACATATAACACAAACCAAGCACCAATATGGCACAACTTTTGCTATGACATTATGCTTCCCAAAGCCAGATAAAAGGCTTAAAATATGTTTAATGGCTAACATAAGATTGTACTTAAACACATTAATGAATTTTCATGAAGGAATAAAATTAATAATCTGATGTTTTACTATAGAAATAGTCATTATACACTGTTATTGTCGAAAAAATATCTCGTGCTCTCCCATTGATTTTACCTCACTCTCAACATAAACAAATGCTACCAGGATGTGGCAGAAGATACCTTCTACACCAACACTCGGTATGAGCCTGCACTGCCAGGAACATATTCAGCATTTTTGTGAACCATAGGAATTTAGACCTTGTAGCGAGTATTTGATGTTACAGTCGAGTTGTCTTCCAAATAGAGGAAGGTTTGGGAAATAGTGTTAAGCTTAACTGATTTTTACATGCATGATAGAAAGTACCTTCTACTAAGGGTGTCAATTGTGGTGTTGGGTCCAATTTGGACAGATTGACTGCTAAAAATACCTCCCTTTCCAAATTTATAGACAAATCTTAGAGATGCATGCTGGGATTTCTTCCTAGCCAATAAAAAAGTTCTTGGTTTCATCTGACATATTTTTGTTCTTTGTCTTGAAATCAGAACATTATAACCACTTGATTACATTTTTTTTTTTTTTGTGCATAAATACAGTTTTTACTTTGAACATTTTTCCTTATTACTGTTGCTTTGTCTAGTTTTGACTTGTATATTGTTTGCTTTGTATTATTTTACCTTTTTCTTCTCTTCATTTCCTTATTGTTTATTGAAAACTGTCAATTGTGTTTCTTGAGCATTTTTGCCAATTGCACTTAACACATAACCTACAAGGAATTCAATTCAATTTGAAATTCCCTCTAGGTTACCTGAATTGATATACACCTAATAAAGGCTGAAGGGTACAACAGCCAAAATGTTGTGGGGAAAAAAAAGGGCAATAGTCTGAAAGTAAATGTAAATAATAATTCCTCATGCCAGAAATTCAGACAAAAAGTACTGTGTTTTTGGGGGTTTTTTTTTGTTTTTTTAAATTTTTTCTTTTGTTTCTTTCAGGGGTATCCAAACCAGTCATACTATGCCATCTATGATGGTCATTCAGGAGTGGAAGCTGCTGTTTATGCAGTGACTCATCTTCATTGTAATTTGGTCAGGAGCCAGTATTTTGCAACAGATGTCAAGCATGCCCTGAAATCCAGTTACAAAGTCACCGACAAATGTTTTTTGGATAAATGTGCTCGAGAGGTAAATTTAATTCCTTACAAGCTTTGCATCTTTTAGTTAAAAAAAAAAAACAAAAAAAAACATTGGAATTAGTTCTCAAAATAGTTCTTAGCTAGGCCACTAATTTTCTTGTGTTAATTAAACTGTCGGTCTTATCACATATCTAATCAGTCTGTATCTATTTAGGTTTAAGACCACTTGATGCATTAACACTTCTAATGTTACATTGTTATAGAATTGTTGCCTGGCTGTGCTGGCCTGTTTCATAGAAAATAAAAACAATTGCTCTTTACTCAAAAGAAATGACTATAAAGATGCTGAAGGCAATTTCATATGGGGGCCAACATTTTGGTTTCAGTTAAATGCTCTGCAATACAGACTAAGGTAAATGACCCCCCCCCAATATAATATGCAACCATATGTACCATATTGATTGCAGCCGTATGTTTACAACTGTATTGTATGCAATTGTATGCTTACGGTCATCTTGTATATTATTCTGCTTATACTGGTGACACAAATAGCTAGCTAGTTTGTAATACAACTGCTAGGAACTGAAATTTCATAATGTCTTGAAAACACATACACACACAGTTTGACAGCTGGCAATGTAACTTTCCTTGAGGTGTATAAGTATAATGACAGCAATGGAAGTGTTAAAAGATGTCCTCTTGTACTTGAGACAGTAACAGGTATTCATCCCATTATAGCAACTCATATTTCTTCTATCTTACAGCAGTGGAAAAGCTGTTAAAAACAATTTGCTCACCATGTTTTCCAGGTATTAGGCAAATATTCTTTATGAAAATACAAATGATTTACTTACTTACATTTCACATACAAATAATTTACAATTAAAACTTATTTCATTTATATTTCCTATAAACTTGGAATTTTTTTTTTTTTTTTTCTTTCATGTAATTATCTGAAGAGATTAATCTTGGGTATTTGAATTGTTGATTGATATTGTTCAGATTGTATAAAAGATTTGAGTCATGTTCAGTTTTACAGTGTACTTATAAGATAGATACTAATTTTGACATCATCTGAAATAATCACTAACTTCTTCCCCCCCTTTTCTTCTTTCCCCCCTTTTCTTCTTTCCTCCCCTTTTCTTCTTTCCTCCCCTTTTCTTCTTTCCTCCCCTTTTCTTCTTTCCTCCCCTTTTCTTCTTTTTTCTCCTACTCATGGTAGTGGATAGCATGTGTAAAAAGAGAAGTAGACATTGCAGTTAACTGAAGCAACGACACTTATTATGCAAGATGCAAAGTATTCAGAACATGGTCATTACAAATGATGTGAGAAACTAATCCGTAGCTTAATTACCTGCCTTTGAGTAAAACTAAGTTGTTTTTTGAAAATGTGACTAAATTGAATTATTTTAACCAAATGACATTCTAAAGTATAACTGTCTTGAGTGATTCATCAAGTGTCATTGTAATTATCATAGTGAATAAAATTCTATTTCTCATCTAACCTGATCATGTATTGCCATTTTCTATTTGCTATTTGCCAAGCAGACTAGACAAGAGACAAAGCCACTTCACTGGTTGAACCATCTGCACCCGTCACCATTTTTATTGTCTGTCTGATTATGTTTCATATCTAAAGTGACTGCAAGTGTATTTGTTGTGTGGCCATTGCTCTAAGAATTTAATTCTGCCTTCTCATTTTAATCAATTTAGCATTCTGAGACAAAAAGACCATTGCATTTTGACAAGTGAATTTTTGTTTTGCCTTCCAGAAATTAATTACATTATCAATAATATTAGGCAATGTTATTAACTGATATTAAGATAAAACTTTTTATTATAATTGCAAATTTTCCATAGTTGCAATTTGCATTGGAAATAATTATTAATGATTATTAGGAGATAAGGTTTGATATCCATCACTCCTTTTATAAATCAGATAAGGTTAATAAGCTTTTGGGCTAACCCACTTCCCAAATTCACCAATCTGATATTTGATTGTCAAAATACTGATTTCGAAAGTGGTTCAGAATTTTTCAGCATTTAAAGGTATGCTGTATTTATGGATAAAAGTACTCAACATCAGGAAGAGAGCACTTATAAATATGAAAGGGGACACTGAAGTCATGACCAATTGACGACAGTATTTCATGCTTGACCTAAAGATTGCATTCAAGCCTGAAATATTGTTGCCAAATAGAACACAATCTTCAGGCCAATCATGAATCAAACTGTCACCACTTCATGTTGACTTCACTATCCATTTACATATAATAGCTTTTTTTAAGAATTAATGGATTTATTTTTAATCTAACATCTTATATTACTTCATCTATTTCAAACACAGGTATCCACTAAAAAGATTAGTTGAAGTTTTATATATATATATATATGTAAAATAAAAATTTTGATATTTAAATCCATTAGATAGCCATTTCTACAAGGAAATCCTTGCTTCTTCAGCAACAGCAAAACAAAAATTTTTTTTGCTCAAATTCAAATGTGTTAAGATTTTATAATGGTAGAAGTCCAAAAAACATCCATACACAGGAAAATGGGGTGGGATTAACAATTTTTGAATTTAAGGAAGTAAAAAGGGGAAAGCAGACAGATACCTATGTGTCATATTAGAAGACATACCCCTTCCCCATACAAGAGTCAAAAGTTTAAAAGTTAAAATTTAGCCATTCTGCATTATTTACAATGAAGAAGTTCAAAATTCTAATCACAAGTTTTTTTTCTTAAATATAATTTTGTATTCTTAATAATAATAATAATAATAATAATAATAATAAAAAAAATATGAGTGAACCATCTAGGAACTCAAAAAAGAAACTATAAACCCAAAAGGGATCTTTGACAAAACCATATTCAAGGTATTTGTGATTGTAAACAGTGACCCCAATTTCAAGTTAAAGCTATAGCAAATATGGATTTTAAATATCTAAAGAGATGTGGATTTCTTAAAATGGGTAATTGAACCATGTTTTGCTGTAAGTGCTGGTGTGGGTGTGACAGTTAAAGCACACCTAAGCTACAAGTTGGTTTCCCTAAGGTAAAAGGAAATGCAACTTCACTTCTTGTTGAGAAGAGCATTTTCTATGCTTTTAGGTAGAAGTGGTAAAGAGAAGAAAGGGAAAAAAGGGGGAAGGGGTGGTTGACTGGGAAGTCAGTCAGTTAAGTGCCATACGTGATACATGCTTGGGCGATCATGTCTCTTTCGAGACATAACTGACTGGGCAGAAGATTATCCCACAGTAGGTTGCCATTGCTTTCTGCGATAGACTGGTTGCCGACCAAGGCTATAGAACCCAATCTGTCCTGCTATTTAACCCATAACTGGAACGAAGAGATGGATTAATACCTTTCCCAAGGGTATTTGCGCGTAAGTGAATACAATGGATTCAACTGGAATCCGAACTCGGCTCCCCGGCTTCTCGTTTCGAGCCGATATCCACTGTATCACAACGACTGGGAAGTAAGCTATGAAAAACATTTTATTTATATATATATATATATATATATATATATATATATATATATATATATATATATATATATATTTTTTTTTTTTTTTTTTTTTTTTTTTTCATATAGTATATCTGTGAAAAAACAAAATTAATAAAAAGACGAGGAAAAACTATTCAACTATTCTTAGCCAATGCATTTAGTCCCCTGAGTGATGTTTGCCTTGATAAAGTCTCTCAGAGGACAAAAAGTGTCAGTTAAGAATAGTTTTTCCTCATGTCTTTTTATTTATTTATATATGTGACTTTTTTCTTCTTTTTTTTATCAAGATAAATATTTTTAGTGAGTAGACATCTGATTTTTATAAAACAGTGAAATTGTTAACTACTAGCCTAAAAGCATAGAAAATGCTCTTCTCAACAAGAAGTGAAGTTGCATTTCCTTTTACCTTAGGGAAACCAACTTGTAGCTTAGGTGTGCTTTAACTGTCACACCCACACCAGCACTTACAGCAAAACATGGTTCAATTACCCATTTTAAGAAATCCACATCTCTTTAGATATTTAAAATCCATATTTGCTATAGCTTTAACTTGAAATTGGGGTCACTGTTTACAATCACAAATACCTTGAATATGGTTTTGTCAAAGATCCCTTTTGGGTTTATAGTTTCTTTTTTGAGTTCCTAGATGGTTCACTCATATTTTTATTATTATTATTATTAAGAATACAAAATTATATTTAAGAAAAAAAACTTGTGATTAGAATTTTGAACTTCTTCATTGTAAATAATGCAGAATGAAAAAGGATAGTTATGTGAATGACCAACAGCTGTTTGTGTATGTAAAAATGATTTCAATTTTGAGAAGCACTTAGTGTACAGTATATTTTCTTATGTTCTTATTCTGTGTTATTGTTAATTTAATTATTTCTGTTGTTTGCAGAGTTTAAAAAGTGGTACAACAGGTATTAATGCCTTGATCAGAGGTACTACAGTGTACATAGGTTGGTTGGGAGATTCTCAGGCTGTACTTGTACGCAATGGCCAGGTGACTGACTTGACTATACCACATACTCCAGAAAGAGAAGTAAGTCAACTATTTATTTACCCACTTTGTCTTGTAATGGAAGGGAAAAATTGTTGTTGTTAGCAACAATATCTGTACTCAATGTCAAAATTTTCAATCTAGTGTTTATTGGTGCTAATATATTTGCTTTTGGTATTGTAATCATTCAAGTAAAAATGTTTAACAATAATCATGGTCCTAAGACTTTTGATACAGACTTCTTTAACTGAAGATGAAGGAAAAAGTTTTAGATATTAAAACTTTGGAATAATTTCTAATACACATATACATTCTTCTACCTGTGAAACATCAGTTCCCCATACAATTACCAAAGTTAAGAAAGACTAAAAATGGACATTACCTAAATGGGTGACCACTTGGAAATACTTGATGCTCTAAGTTTGTGCAGCTGGTGTGAGGGATAACAGCTGACAATAGGAAATCAGAATCTGGGTTCAATTCCAGTTAGGTTTGTTACATTCACAAATATCCCTAAGAAAGGTATGAATCCAGCACCACTTCCCCCTAGTTATGGATTAATTAGTAAGACTTGTATCAAAAAATCATTCTCCAAAATTCTTACAATGTAAAAATATTTTTCTGGCTTTAAATAACCTGCAAAAGGTTGATAAGCCATAAAAAAACAATTCAGTCTACTGACAAAAATAGATTGTAGATGTACAAATATATTTATCAATTTTTAAGGTTGACACCTGAAAAGTTGTAAGAATATATGGTGCGCCAGAAATATCTCCCACATAATGGTAAGACTTTAGCTAGATTAAAACACCATTGCCACTGATGTCTTCCCAATGTGGGAGGTATTTCTGCTGAACCCTGTATATATTATTAGAAGTTATATAATATGACAAAAATTATTTTATGGGTAAAGTGCTCATTATCAGGAACAGAGCATATGTAAATATAAAATTGGACACTGGGACATCATTGAGTGGTGAAAGTCTGTTTCATGCTTGAATTCAAGCTTCATGGCCTGAAGATTTCATTCAAGCATAAAACAGACTTTGACCAATCAGTGTTGATCTCAGTGTCCACTACTGAGCGCCCATACTTCAGTGATAGAATCGCTGACTGGTGTCAATTCAGTCAGGTTTCAATCCTGACAGGTTTCAATCCTGACTAGAAGCAATTAGATGTCTAACCATACTGATGAGCTGTGATACAGCAAAATAGATGTCTGCGAATGACTTTGTGTGTGTGTGTATATAACTCCAAATGAAGACTCAACATGTAAATAAAGCAGTGAATTTTATTATATTAGAACATGTGAAAAACCATGTACAATTTTGTAGTAGTTTTTCACATGTTCTAAAATAATTTATATATATATATATATATAATTTGTGAGAGAAACACGTGTTCACTTACCTGTCTCCACACAATTTTTTTAGAAATATATTTTACTACCATTCCCACCTGATGAGTGGATTCAGTTTGGTTACTTTTAATGCTTTTTCTTGATATTGACCTTTTACAGAAGCTGCTTACCTTAAATTTTTTTTTTTTTTTTTCAAAACAACTTTTTCTTTATATGCTCAACTTAAATCTTAGCTGATTTTTAATGAAGGTTTTTCTTTTATTTAACTCTCCCCCGTATAAAGAAAAAAATTATTTGAATTTTTTTTTTTTTTTTCTTTTTTTTTTCTTGCACCTAGGATGAGAAACGGAGGATTGAGGAACTTGGAGGTATTGTGATGTTGGTGAATGGAGTGAGTCGGGTTAATGGCAACATTTCTGTATCAAGAGCAATTGGTAAGTTGTGTGTTCTTGTAAATGTTTTACCATTATGTGTTAGGTGTTTCTGCTGAACCCTGTCTATATTATTGGAAGTTATATAATATGACAAAAATAGTTTTAAAATATGTTGTATTTATGGGTAAAGTGCTCATTATCAGGAATAGAGCATATGAAAATATAAAAGTGAACACTGAGGTCATCACTGAATGGCGACAGTCTGTTTCGTTTTGGGCCTGAAAATTGCATGAAATATTATCACCAATCGGTGTTGATCTAACAATATATAAATCTTTGTTATCAAGTACAGTTTTAAAGGAGAAAAGTTATGACAAAGTGGAAAAAGTTTTCATGTGACTTTACGGTGTCTATCCCACAGCCAGTCTGTACTCAAGCTTGTCCGCTATCTGCTCACTCCAGACTTCACACACTCGGTTGATCGTAGAGTTGATCACTTTGGCCCTAGTCTTTTCTCACCCAACACTGATCACTTGGTATGAATAGTCAATTGGAATCTTTGGTTTGGTTTGGTTAAAATAAAGTCACGAAAAAGATAACTTGAATAAAAGTAAAGTATTTATATACAGTTCCTGGATGCAAAGTTGATACTACAATTATTGATGGCTCAAGCAGGTCTATATTCTCCATGCAATAACTATTGACCCTTCGAATTATTGTGAAGCAGTGTTTGTTGTCTTTGGTTTTTAACAAGACTTCTGGAACAAGTTGAAGGTTTTTCTTCAGATCTGCAAATCACATCACATCAAATCAGGCGAAGCAGTGATTTTTTTCTCTTCTATGGTCTCCACCAATCACTGTCTTGACTATGTTTTGTCTGCTGTCGAATGCCCTCATGTGTCATGTCTCCACCAGGTCTCTCCGGTCTGCACACACTCTTCTGATCTGCTGTTGTCCGCTATCTGCTCACTCCAGACTTCACACACTGTTCTGTAGTCTGCACCCTCTGTGTGTCATCTTCACCAGGTCCCTCTGGTCTGGTTTCTACTGGGTCTCTGACTTCCACTTCACACTGAATCTTTCTAGCAGAAGATATTCCCCCCCACCTTGGGCGTGGTGAATGCCAGTCAAGTCTACCAATGATTCTCTCTTATTTTGCTGTTTAAAATATCCAAATTGTATAGAGTTTCACATCCAGCAGGGCTGGGTATAATATGCTTTGGGTGTGCTAACCAAACAACCAATCAAGACCCTCTCCTTCTTTTGGCCACCTAGTCAAACCAGTCTCCTTCCTGCTTTGTGTGAGTGCCTCTCACTATCACTCCTCGAGGTGGGGTGGGGTCTAATGCAAACAGCCATATTTTAAATATCACTCCAAAATTCACTCTTATCGTGCCCTAGTGTGTGTTTGTTTTCTCACATGGGACTTATCATCTCGACCCTTTTGTCAACAAGTGACAAAAATAGGGACAATCCTTTGATTTGAGATGTTTTATTGCATTTCAGCAGACGAAAAATGTAATTACCATTCTTTTCTCTTTTAATTTGAAAGCCAGTCTGGTCTTAAAAGTTAATTCTTATCAATCAACCAAATTTTGCTCCCAGCAGTTGCTTTGTCATTCAATGATCATAAAAAATATTGACTATTCTTCTTGGAAAGTCTTTAAAATATGTCATCACTTATCTCAGTCTTGATCAAAATCAGATGGCCTCTTTGTTTTTAAACATTTAATTATCATTTTCTTTTGTTTTCCTTCCTCTGGTCATCTGTATGTCTTCAGTCTATCAAAAATTAGTGTTTTCTCTTTTTTTTTTACTAGTGCCTTTCCAAATAGTCTCACACACATTTTGTCTTTTAGGACTTCATTAGACTAAATTTATGTTTATGTTGATGCAACTGCACATGTGAGCAAATGAGGAACACTAGAAATCTTTTTTTTTAAGCATTTTGGGTATATGTTTAACCAATTTCATTTAGATTTCTCTTTTTCAGTATTGTATTTTTGAGATGAGTAATTTTCAATATCTTATTTCAAACTATTGTTCTCAGCTTGGTCGATAAGGATTTTATTATAGACACACTGTTTCAACCAAGTACCCACAGGTCATCATCAGGTGTCTATGATTGGCTGATGTGAATTATTTGTTGATTATTGTGATATATCCTGTGAAATCAATTATTATTCTTGTTGGAATTGGTGCATCACTACCAGATCCAAGGATTGAACTCATGACCACTAGATGATAGTAACACAAGTGCTATATTCACTACATCACTATCTTGGAAGTGTCAATGGACACCCGATGATGACCAGAGGGCACTTAGTTGACATGTTGTGTCTATAATAACATCTATATCAACCAAGATGAGAACAATAGTTCAAAATAAGATAGGTTTTCTTTCATTGTCACAATTGTCAGGTCATTAATAGAACATGATTCCACCCCTCCCCCTGCAAACAAGAATATATTCCATGAATGATTAGGTGTATAAACAATGATTTTTTGCCCATCTTCCAGAGATTTCATATTTTCACTTAAACAAAAATTAAGGCTTACAGCCATATCATGTTGAAACACCAGCTTCCATACAATCACAAAAGTTAAGCAATGTATAGTCTGGTCAGTATCTCGATGGAGTTTGAATGTGCAGCTGGTATAATGGATAATGGCTCAGAATTGTTAATCAGAGTTGTGAGTTTCAATTCTCATTCAGTTTATATCTAATTACACACAAATATCCTGAGGAAAGGTATGAATCCACCTCTTCTCCTCCAAGCTATGGGTTAATTAGTAAGACTTATATCACTAAATCATTATCTCAAAAACAAAAAATTCTTACAACCTAAAAATATTTTCTTGCTTAAATTCAGAAAATATTTTCTACTTTGAAAAGAGTCGATAATCTGTAGAAAACAAATCAATCATCTGCGTAAAACATTTCATTATTGTTTGATATAAAGACCTGTAAATACTCTTGCAATAATTAAAGAGTTCACCTGAAGAAAAATATAGATGATCAGTTGATATTTTAATATATTTTAAAAATAAAACAAGCTTGTCAAGCAAACAGAATTTTTTTTATTTTTTATTTTTTTTATTTTTAGTGTTTGTAGTTGTTTTTGGATTATTTACATTGTTAGAACTGTTTTCATCTTTATTGCCACGTTCTTGATGTTTTGACTATTGTACACTCTGACCTTCTTCAGGTGGTTGAAATTTTGAACCAAACCCTTTATTTTGATCACTTGAATATATTGTTCTCAATCTATGAGCCATTCCACTCCTGGATGTCTTAGTTATCTCCCTTTAACTCTTTTTGTTCACCACTACTGTAGTGAAGTATTTAACTCACAACTCTCTGCATCAAGCCACTGGATCTAACCAACACTTTTATACACTGAGCCATGGTTTGTTTTTGTGTTTTTAGCTTTTTTTTTTTTCTTTTTTTTTATCATATCACCCCGAGCAAGGTGGTAACGCCACTGATGTGCAGGGGGCTATGTAAGAATGAAAAGATTGGAAAAGAGGAAGCCGGAAACCACATCCTAAACAGGGAACAAGGAATGAGCATGTTCACCTGTTCAATAGACGTGGGTGGAGTGTGAACCAGGCAATAGTTTAGTCTATCTACTCCAATTGAAAAAATAAAAAAAAAGAAAAGAGTGAAAAGATTGTGTTTTAGTTTTGTGGTTTTTTTTTTTTTTTTTTTTTTTTTAGTGGAAAAAAAAAAAAAAAAAGAGATATACCAAAAATAACAAAATCAAAAACAATGAATTTTGATAACTGTAATTATGACAGAAACAGATGGTTTTTTTTTTTTTGTTTTTTTTGGTTTTTTTTTTCTTCCCACTTTATTTTAAATAAGTGGGTCCATTATGGCAAAATATTTATATCGATATGCTGTCTAAAATGACAGCAATATACATATTGATGTACCTGCTCATGAGTATCTTATATTAAGACATAAGAAGAAGAAAAAACAAAATAACCCAAACCCCTGAGCAAGACAGCAGGGAAACATACTTCACTACTCGGCAGCATAATTATTGCAAAAAATAAAATAAGGTACTGTTAAAGAGCAAAGACATGGCAAGAGCTTTCATAACTGGTAGTAAAGAAAATGAACTGAGCCAACACTGCCTCACTATTGTGTGTGTCTCTCTCTCTCCATGAGTGTGACAGGAGGGAAATATATGCGCACACACACACAGGTTTTTATAATAAAAGAAAGGATGCCATGTTCCTTCAGGGCATAAGTGATCATGCTTATCATTAGTCTATTTTTTTTCTTTATTTTATGAATTACTTCTTAGGAAAAAAAAACATAGTGGGGAGGTTTCCCATTGTCTTCTCCACTGATTTGAATTCTATTATCTTTCTGCTAGACTGGTTACTGCCCAACACTTAAAAACCTGTTGGTTTTCTGCACTTATTTATTAGAGACAAATTCATGTCTTTTCCAAAGGCATTTCTGCTAAAGGGAAAGTGGACGAGCTAAGAATTTGAACTCAACTGGCTGTTTTCACTACCAATACTAATAACTGTTATATGCCTCATGCGTCCATCTGATAGATTGTAATTAGTAATATAAGGTGAAACAGAAATACTTTCCACATAATGGTAAGGCATTGTAGACAATGGTGTCTTCATCTAGCTAATGCTTTACCATTATATAGGAGGCATTTCTGAAATCTATTTCTGCTGCATTCTGTATAACTATAACATAAGGAATAAAATAAAATTTATTATTAAACACTTGTTGTTATTCTCTTCCAGGTGATGCCAGTCAAAAGCCATGCATAAGCAGTGACGCAGATGTTGTTTCATTTGAACTCGATGGTTCTGAAGACTACATGGTACTAGCATGTGACGGTGCCTGGGACTGTATTTCCAAAGAGAACCTTCCCCACATCATTTATGACCATGTACAAAAAAACAATGGTCAGTGCTCAACTGTGGCTGAACTGCTAGTCAAATTTGCCAGTGAGAATGGTTCTACAGACAACATCTCGGTGATTGTAGTTTTTTTTAAAGAGGTTTTACCTGAGCCCAAGCTGGGTCTACACGAAGTAATCAAAGAAAACGGAGAGAACAAGAAGCATGACCATAATCCCAACAGGAACTCGGGTGGGGATGCATCTTCATCCTCTCAGGGCAGAAATCTCGGTGACCTGAACAGCGGTTTCAGAAAGCCAGATAAGGGTTCAAAATTCTGTGGCAGTGAGAAGCTGATACCTTGCTTTGGTGGCGGTCAAACTAGTGAAGTCCAGATTCCAGAAGCTACAGTGCCTACAAGCTGTAAATCTAAAACTTATATCCTACCTACAAATGGGAAAAAGTCTAAAATGCAACAAGGATGTTATTCTCTTTCTGCATCTAAATCAAACTGTTCAAAACTTTTGAAGGGCAAGATTTTAGAAATACAAACAGAATTTATGCACTGGTTTATGCTTGAAGCTTTGAAACGCCACTGGACACAGTTGGATGGTCGAGGTTTTGTTGATAGTCCAATCTGTGGTCAGCTTACATGTGTGTGCCTGCAGAATATTTGTAAAGCCGTGTTGTCATCTAAAATTGTCGGAGCCTCTGAATGCTATTTGTGTGAATGGGGGACAGTTCATTGGCCAACCTTTGGGGCCAAGGGTCTTCAAAGTGCTTCTTGTTCATTATTATCATCCTCACAGTTGTTAGACTCCTCTTTCTCAACTTCTACCTCAGTTCACGCTTTCATCTCATCGTCATTTCTTCGATTATGTCCCAGGCATCTGATCTTATCATCCGCCTGTCATTCATCTCTCATCTCCAAGTTAGCAGCCTGCTCCAGTGTTTTCCCAGCATGGTGCCTACTTCATCACCCACACAGTGTGCCCACCAACTTTGCATCTGGCCCATGGACTGGTACTGTGAGGTCGACATGTCCAGTCATGCTTAGTGCCACATCATGACACCCCTAGGTCATTTATTAATAATGGCAGGCAGTAGGCTGACTGGTTGGTGATCAGTGGTAGCTGCATGTAAACAGGGACATGGAAATTAATTCCACCATTTACAGTTTGGTATGAAATCCATCCTAGTTGTTAGAAAATACATTTTCTGTTAAACATGTTTTTCCCTTTTTGAAAGTAAGAAAAAAAAAATTTAACTTTAAAATTTTTTGAAGACCTGTTTGTTTCTATTGAAAAAGAAAGAAAAAAATCCTATTCAAAAATAGATTTAATGAGAGGAAAACTTTCCTATAAATTAACCAGGTATGCATATATTTGTGTGAGTGAAACTGCATATGCTTGTGTGTGTGTGCGTGGTTATTAATTATGTGTATTCTGTTCTAAAATACTACTCTGTCACTCAGAGAATGGGTCCAAAGTTCTTGAAAATAACTTCCCCACTCCCTAAAAAAGAAAAAAGGTTTGGGCTAATATTCTACATTACTTGTCACTGGCAGCTCATATTAGAACTTGATGTGCCAAGAGAAAAAAAATTACTTGAGTTACATGCATTATTTTTAATTATTTTCACTTAATGAAAGAATTTCAGTTTATAGATAACTCAAAGATAAACTCATCTTGAGTATAATTCCTAAAATTTTTAAGCCATTTGATCAATGGAAAGAACATTTTGTCTAAAGACTTATTTCCAATTTCTTTCTATAAGGACTAAACATAAGGACTATCAGTTTTAAGTACCAATTTTGTAGTGAGAACACTGACCTCAGACTTCTGCCAAACAAGCTTTTCTTTTTGACAACTAATTTATTTAATTTGGTCAAGTTAGCTTGGACATTAATGATCCTATCATGCAAGCCATCACAGTCTTGCATCAAGGTCATTAGGGAGGCATTCTGTGTCATAACATAGCTGGTCAATGTATGTGATTGCTGGGTGACCAACCCATCTTGCTCTGTGGTTAGGTGTCCAGAGCAGTAGATCACTCCAGAGTTTTTGTTTTTGCTTGCTAACAGTGTCCTGCAAAGCACTTTCTGCATTCACATAAGATTGTAGAAATATTAGGTACAGTTCCATAGAGCTGTGATTTAGTTGTATTGCGTACAACTCTTAGCATCCACGTGTAGATTCCATCAATCTTAGACTCAAAGGTTTTAGCTAATGCCCAGGTAGGGACACCATATATCAACATCTTGAGGTTGAATCTAGACATGTAATCTGCTAGACAATTTAGAATTCCTAAATTCATAGAAAAATGTGACTTGATTTTTTTTTTTTTTTAATCATCTCACCCCAAGCAAGGCATTCCACTGCCACTATTGCGCATGGGGCTACATAGGGGAAGGTAAAGAGAAGGAGTGGTTAGACATAGGGAATGTCAGGAGGAAGGTGACAGATGAGTAAGGATAGCGAGGATGAGGGTTGGGCAGATGGGAAGAGTGTTTGATAGAATGGGAGCAGGTTAGTGTGTTAGGAGGTGTCTATTGACCTTACATTTAGGGGAAGCAATCGTGTGGAAGAGAATTCCACAGTCGGGAAGTGCAAGGAAAGAAACTGTTGGAGTAGAAGTTGCAGTTGCATTTTATCGGTTAATATTTTATGTCTTATATTTAGAATTTTTTTCTAAAGATGGAAAGCAAATTACACAAAATTCTTTTATTCCTAAATTGAAAAGCTTAAAGCATGTTAATTTTTATGTGTGCATGGGAGTAATTTATTAAATGACAATTTCATTACCCTATGACTATTATCTCAAAAGCTGTGAAATGTATTTTCATCATAAGCATCTATCAAACGTTTGGCTAGTGATGAGTCTAATTGTAGCAGATGTCATTACAAGCATTAAAAATTTGTCGCATTTACACAACTGGTCAGGAAAGATATAAAAATTTTAAAAAATCCAATTGATCTTATATTTGTAAATATTTTTGTACCAATTGAAAGCTTGATAATAGGTAAGAAACTTTGACTATATACTATTATTTAATTTATTTAAAATATATTTATTGATACTAGAATTAAAACTCATCCAATGACAAGTATGTTTCATATTCTAAATATGAATGAGTTTAAATGACTGTCCAATAAATTCATATATATATATAGAGAGAGAGAGAGAGAGAGTGAGTTACACACTCACCCTGACTAATTCCAACTAAATGCACATATGGTCACTGAATTTATCTATCATTGATTCTAGTCAATACCTAGAGGGGTAACTGTCTAGAAATACTAGGTGCTCTAATCTTGGATGTGCAGGTGATGTAATGGATAAATGGTTGGAATTAGAAATTGGAAAACCGAGTTTCAATTTCAGTTGAGTTCCTTATATTCACTTACACACAAATACTCTTGGGAAATGTGTGAATCCAGCTCTTCTCCCCCAGCTATGGGTTAATTAGTAGAACTAGTATCAGTAAAAATCATAATTATCTTCCCAAAAATCTTACAATCTAAAAAATATTTTCTGCATTTAAGTAACTTGCAAAACATTGATAAGCCATCTTTCTTTCTTTTCTTTTTTTTTTTTTTAAATACAGCTCTCGATATGCTCAGTTATGTTTTTGGAATCTTATAAAAAAACAAGACTATGATATCCAGAACTAAAGGTTTCATAGTGATAGAACTGATCTTTTTTTTTTCTTTTTTTTTTTTTCTCTGGGTAAGATATAGAACTGATGATTCATTATATCACTGTGGAACTTAATTCCACACATTGTTCTCATGTTTTTAATAAGCTCTCTCTCTCTCTCTCACACACACACAGAGAAAAAAATTAATGTGGAGAAGTTTCACTTAACTGAGCAGAGTCATGCTGACTTTGAAATTTTGTAACGCCATCATTGTGATGTTCTCATTCGTCGGCTTTTTCTTAATCTGGTTAATTGTTAATGCTCTATTTTGATATTGTGCACTTTGACATAACCTGCTTGCCAAAATATCTTTTTTATTAGTAAACCACTAAAAAAGCAGCAATCTTGGCACTAAGCATCATCACAACTATTTTATATATATATATATATTCAGAAATTATAACATGGATATGTTACAATATCACTACAAAAGTAGCTATTAGCTTATATATAGTCATCCACATACAAACCTATTTCACTGTATCACAGCTCAATAGTGTGGCTAGACACATCCACTTGCTTCTGGCTGGGATTGAAACTCTTTGATGTCAGTCAGTTGCTACCCACTAAGTCCCACACACACATATATATATAACATAGTGATGATCCACGTATACTGTCTTAATATGTATAGGAAAGAAAAGAATATTAATAAAGTTTTGAATTTAAAAATGTACTTTTTTTGGACAGTATTTGTTTATTTTTATTGTATTTTATATTTCGGACCGCCCTCGGTCCTTCATCAGAAACAAGTGATTTTTAAATTTGAATTAGAAACGTATTTCACGATAGCGTCCAAATATTTTTTTTGTTTACATCACGTGGTGTGTTTGTTCACAACATGCAGCACGTCCGTAGAGAAAGTCTGTTTGTTTTAGATAAAAATTTCTTGGAATATCTGAAAAAAAAAATTTTTAGCTATTGAAATATTTGTAAAGATTCAACACACCTAAGTCCCTATTTAACCCTAGCTTGTGTGTATTTAATTTTAAAATCCAGTATTTTTCTTTCTTTCTGCGTGTGTATGTAGAACTAAAATTGGAGTCTATTAGTAAACATTTGCAATTTTCTAAAGTATGATCAGGTTGATTAAAATGGGCTGCAATTGGGGAGTATACATTTTTTTGTCGTATATTTAGTTTGTGATTATTGAAGCGAAATCTAAAGCTATTACCGGACTCGCCGATATATCCACTGTTGGGGCAAATTGAGCAGAAGAGAAAGTATATGATGTTTTTGCTGTCACAAGTGAGGTTTGGTGGGTGTAATTTTATTTTGGTGTTGGGTACATAAAATGTTTTGTCTGTTATTAAATGTTTACAAAATAAACAGCAAGGCTTCCCACATTTTAAATTTGTATTATTTAAATATTTGTTAGAAGTGAGGATAGTTGATAGGTTGGGTGTTTGTTTCTTTGCATTTATGGGTGGTTTATCGAAAATGTCTTTAATGTTTTTGTTTGATTGAAGGTTCCTGTAATCATTTTTAAATTTTTGATAAGTGTGTAGGAATATTGATTATGGTTAAAAACCATGGGAATTCGGTTGTTATCTTTTCGTTTTTTGTATGTGAGAAGTGTGCTACGATCTATGTGGATGGTTTTATGTAGTGCTTCCTTTATTATTTTTATTGGATATTTACATTTTAGAAACTGTTTTGTTAGGTTGTTAATGTTGTTTAGAAAATCTGGTTGGTCTGAGCATATGCGTTTTATTCTAATAAATGAGCTGTATACGATAGATTTTTTTTAATTTGAGGGGATGACAGCTGTTAAAGTGTAGGAATTTATGTTGGTTTGTGGGTTTGTTGTATAGACTGGTGGAAAGTGTATGTTTATTTAATTTTACCATGACGTCTAAGAAAGGGACGGATGTGTATGAGTGTTCCATGGTAAACTTGATTGTATTGTGGAAGTTGTTGCAGAAAGTAAAGAAGTTTTTTAATTTTTCTAATCCATGAGTCCATATTAAGAAAATATCATCAATGTATCTAAAATAATGTGATGCTTTGTATTGTGAATTGTCTAGTATCTTTTTTTCTAAAATATGCATAAAGATATTGGCATAACTAGGTGCCATTTTCGTGCCCATTGCTGTGCCACTAATCTATAAATAGTGTTTGTTGTTGAATTTAAAATTATTGTGTGTTAAAATGAAATTTATTAATTGGCATAAATCTGTGATTTGGTTGTTAGGTAGTTTGCTTTTAAGGAACTCATGGCAAGCTGATACTCCTTCAACATGTGGAATGTTCGTGTACACAGACGTAACATCCATCATTACTAGGATATTATTACCTAGGACTAAATTACGGACGTGCGACATGTTGTGAACAAACATACCACGTGATGTAAACAAAAAAATATTCGGACGCTATCGTGAAATACATTTATAATTCAAATTTAAAAATCACTCATTTCTGATGAAGGACCGAGGGCGGTCTGAAATATAAAATACAATAATAAAAATAAACAAATACTGTCCAAAAAAAGTACATTTTTAAATTCAAAACTTTTTATTAATATTCTTTTCTTTCCTATATATATAATTCCCCGCCCCCCCAATAAAACTTTGAAAGAGTGAAGGCGTAAGTATTGGCACTGAATGGCAACTGTTCATTTCATACTTAGCCACAGTTGTCAGGCCATGTCATTTCAACAGTCACACGCCTAACACAGCCATCCAATATTGATTCCTAGGTTGACACAGCTTTTTTTTATATGGTAAACTCTCTTGTTGTAAACGGTAAATGAGGGTCAGCAATCGATGGTGCCCCTTCATTCTACACGTAAGCATGGGATTTCCGTCCTGCATGCATTTGTGTTGGACTATTAACCATCCAGGTACTGATCAAATTGCACTAAGATTTGTTGAAAATGGTCATTTGCTTGTGTGGCATAAAAAACACACTCTCTCCAAAACAGCCTATACAGATGCACTGTGTGCTGCTTGTTAGGTGTTTGTGATGATCGCATGTTATATTTTACTGAGTTTGACCTCTCAAGAATCTTAAATACATTGGCCAGTGCATGGTGGACCACACAATATACATAAGGGGTTTTAATGTCAGAGTTTGCTGTCTCTGATACGAGGACTGGTGGCTTGGGAACACTCATGATGGCTTTGCTCAGGCTTTAAAAAGCCCCCTCACATGTGTACACATACATGATGCAAATATTCTACACTCACAGTACGTACCTACATAGCCGTCCCACACGTGCACACATGCATGCAGTGTATTCACATAAATATGCACACTATTTGACCCATAGATGGGACCCTAACTGGTATCATTTCGGGTCAAATGGAACTTGGGAGTAATGGCATTTCAAGTGTAACTCCACATTCCCCAAGACTCAAGACAGTAAATTTAGAACCATATCACCAAGTTCAGTTTATATATCATACCCAGGATATAAAAAGAAAAATTTTAATTCCATGTTTCATTTCTAGAATGAACTTCTTCAGTCTAACATTTTTTTTTTTTAATTGGGAATAGAAATAACAGTGCTGGTTATGGTTTACATCAAGGCATAAAACTACAGACATGCTTGGCTTTAAAGTTTGACATCTAGTGTATATAGATGTTTACCGTTATCCCTTTAATTTTATTGTTATTGTTTTTAATGGTTCTGCATTGTATTAACAGACCTTTTCCTGAGAAAGTGGGAGATTTTCTATGATCCTGGATGTAAATTTGCCATAGATGATTCCATAATTCTTGCACTGAAAATATATCAGACAATGTAAATTAAAAGTCTATATTTTGACATTTCAATGCTAACTGTAATTTGTGTTGTTTGCTGTCTCCACCACTTTGATTTTTAGATATAAGACTTACATCATCAATAAAACTATTATTAGTCTGAAGAAGTTCTTCCTTGGAACCAAAAAATAAATTTATATTGAAATATGTATGCTTGCATATACAGGATGCAATGAGTAAATTGTCGCCTTTTTATATTTTTAATGCATACATATTGTTTCGGATTTCGTTGACTGCATAGTGTAGTAGGGTCAGTTGGGCATCATATATGAGAAAAAGAGCACTATGACACAATTCATTCTAACAAATTTAGACACGGCATATGGTACTGCTTGGCTTTTTTTTTTCTTTTTTTTTTTTTTTTAAATCGTATCACCCCGAGCAAGGCAGTAACGCCACTGACGTGCAGAGGGCTACGTAATAGTGAAAAGATTGGAAAAGAAAAAGTCGGAAACTACATCCTAAACGGGAACAAGGGATGAGCCTCTTCACCTGTTCAATAGACGTGGGTGGAGTGTGAACCGGGCGATAGATAGATCTATCTACTCCAGTTGAGAAAGAAAAAAAACAGTGAGAAGATTGGAAAAGAGAAAGCCGGAAACCACATCCTAAACAGGGAACAAGCGATGACAATAGACATGAGTGGGGTGTGAACCGAGTCTATTGAACAGGTTAAGAGGCTCATCCCTTGTTCCCTGTTTAGGATGTGGTTTCCGGTTTTCTCTTTTCCAATCTTCTCTGGAAACTGCATTGGAAACTTCAATACAAACATTTCTGAGTCTTTGTGTGTCAACATGAAGATAGTGCTAAGAATTCGGAAAAGGTTGGATGAGTCTCATCATGATTACAAAGGTACAGCAGCTTGGAAAACTCACTCTGATCTTTTCTTATGAGAAAAGAGCTCTATCTCTGTTAAAATGAGACCTAATTACCAAAAATGACACAGAAATATCTTGAAATACTAAAGAGTAAATTTATTCAATAAAATAATCATTGACTTCAACCACGGACTCCAGATGACTTCAAAATCTCCTTCACCTCTTCTGAACAGTCTTCTTGTTGGTTTTTTTTTTTTTGTTACAAGGATTTTTGTTGGTTGCTCATTCAACTGCACTCCACACACAATAATGATGTAGGTCTCCGTGTTGAGTCTGAGGCCCTGTGGGATGATGAATGGAGGCATAATGTTGCCTCCAGATGTGATCACTCTAAACGTCAAAATCTTGACTGGATATTTGGTTTTCATCACCCTCAGTACACTGCACCGTCCTCAGAGTGACACCCAATCGCACTAAAATGTTCATACTGAAACTTCCAGCACAAATGCCAAGCAGTACAACATGCTGTTTCCAAATTTCTGGTAAAGTGAATTGCATCATGGTGCTCTCTTTCTCACAGATGGTGCCCAACTGATCCTACTATACTGTACCATTGAAAAATGAAATCCAAGCAACGTACATGTATGAAATTAGAAATATAAGTGGCAATAATTTAACCATCACACACACACACACACGTGTGTGTGTGTGTATATATTTATATATATATAAATAAAAATTCAGTGAAAATAGGTGAGTAACTTTAACTTATATTTTCCTTACTAATTTTATAAATGGTTACCATTAATATCTAAAATTGATCAGTTGCTTTATTATGCTGCATTATATTTACTGAATTAATAATCTTAAAGTAATTACATTAATTACATTGTCCTTATAACTCAAGTATAATTCACTCTCGGCACTTCTTGCAGTTCTATGGTACCAAGAATAAAATTTAAGTTTCCATTCCAAAGGTTGTTAAAAATGTTGAATTTTATAAAGAAAAGAATTTATTGATTTCACACTTACACACACTATATATATATATATATATATATATATATACACGCACGCACACACTGGGATTTTACATATACATTGTGTTCAGAAATCAATTTTGTTTTTAAAATATATAAAGTTGTTTACAGTTGGATTTTCTGGTACAGCTCTGGTTATAGTTATAATTGAAGTCTGAGAGGTCTTAGATCCCATCCCCGGTGCCAAGTCAGTGACACCTGTTACTACAGGTAAAAAAATAAAGACATTAAGAGTCTTCTCCTAGGCAACCAAGTTTAATGTTTATAAAAGTTGCAATAATGACTGGGTGTAAATGTAAATGTAAATATATATATATATATATATATATATATATATATATATACTTTTTTTTTTTTTTTTTTTTTTTTTTTTTACACACCTTTCTCTTATTTTGTTTCATGGAAATCATTTTCAAAGAGCTTTGAACACTGAATTGTTGAGAATCTAAGCTTCTACTTGCAAATGCTAAACACACACAGCAAACACACTAAGATGTTTTACATGAAGAAACTTAAGTTCTAATTCTGATAAAGATTTGGGAATCTCTTTAATTTTATTTCTTTTCTAACCCCATCCCACCCCCTCCATGAAAAATTAAAAAAAAAAAAGAGGTTATCTATTGATTACAATTACCGGGAAGATATTTGGTAAAATCTTTAGTATTTGTTGTTGGTTTCCCCCCTTCTTCTTATCCAAAGTTGAAAATTAATCCATTTTAACATCCTTTTCATTTGTATCATTTTTTTCTCTTCATTCTTTTCATTACTCTTCAGCTTTCATTATTGATTAACATTTTTTTTAAATGCACACAATCAAAATATTTATTTAAAGATGAGTATCAGCAGGTTTTTTTAGTCTCCTGCCTTCAAAACGAGTTTGTATATTGTTATTTTTGCTCACTGTTTCCTGTATAGGTAGACTTGTCCTCTTCATGCAAACAGACATAATGTAACCATATACACACAAGTATTTATAATCCTTCACTTGCATTGGCATACAGTCTTAGAGGTTTATATTCAGTTCTATTTGCATATATATATATATATATATATATATATATATAAGTATGTGGTGTAAATATAGAAGAATCCAAAGAAGTATCCTGTACATAATGTGGTAGGATAACTCTCTAAGAGAGCTCTAAATATATATGTATATAAATACATATAGAGCAAATATAAGAAAAAAATTAAGGCAGACATGTTATTTCATAGTAAATTGAAGGTAGAGGCCTATTTCAAGCGAACCATCATCAGCTTCCATCTTTAAAATCTTCTGTACAATAAAGACAGAAGCTGATGATGGTTTGCCTGAAATAGGCCTATACCTCCAATTTACCATGAAATAACATGTCTGCCTTATTTTTTCTTATATATATGCAAATAGAAATGAATATATATATATTCATTTCTATTTGCATATATATATTTATATATATATGTGCAAACAGAAGTGTGTGTGTGTAAACAGAAGTATGTGTGTGTGTGTGTGTATGTATATATATATATATATATATATACAAAAAGAAGTGAATATATATGTGCAAAAAGAAGTGAATATATATATGCAAATAGAAGTGTGTGTGTGTGTGTGTGCATATATATATATATGTATATATATGCAAATAGAAGTGTGTGTGTGTGCATATATATATATATATATATATATGCAAATAGAAGTGTGTGTGCATATATATATATATATATGCAAATAGAAGTGTGTGTGCATATATATATATATATATATTGCAAATAGAAGTGTGTGTGCATATATATATATATATATATATATATATATGCAAATAGAAGTGTGTGTGTGCATATATATATATATATATATGCAAATAGAAGTGTGTGTGTGCATATATATATATATATATATGCAAATAGAAGTGTGTGTGTGTGTATATATATATATATATATATATATATGCAAATAGAAGTGTGTGTATGCATATATATATATATATATATCTGCAAATAGAAGTGTGTGTATATATATATATATATATATGCAAATAGAAGTGAATAAATATATATATATATATATATATATATTTCTATATGTGCAATTTTTGTGCATGTATGTAGGAATGTACAAGTTTAAAATGATTGTATAAATTTACATATTTATGTATACATTGTTTACAGGCCCAAATAATGCATTTTACATGCATATTTGGCAGAAGCAACTGAAACTCAGATGGAGATAACAAAAAGGGGCATTGACTGTATGATTTTCCTGCTATTTCAGTGTGAAACCTGAAACAGTCAAGAAACAATTGTTTTCAACTTTCAACACTCACATTTGAAAATTGAAAGGGACTGTTTATATTTAAATATTGCATTTTCAAAATTGTTTGTAGATTTCTACATACAAACACATGTTAATATAAAGTTATCTACATATATAGTTATATCCATGTAAAATGTTACATTTATTTGTAAGTATGCCAGCATAATATTACACTCTTGTCTTATCTGAATATATATATATATATATATATATAAATAATTTTGATCCACTTATTCTATCAGATGACCTGAGTGATTTCCACCCATTCCACTTTTTTTTTCCAGAAATTTTATTTAATTCACTTCTGTTTTTCTAGGCTCATCAAAGCTTTGCATGAATCCCATCAGTTGTACATTTGTGAAAAATGACACGTATTGGCCTCAGCTTGGCTGCAACCACTTCAAGAGGCTCCACTTCTGGTTTGAATTAGTTGTCTTTCTCCTAGACACTTAACCAACCAAGGTTAAAGAGCCAATTCTACCCTGCTTCTTTACCCCTAGATGGGAGAGAGATGGATTCTTGTGAAGTGAACAGTCTCTGCTGGAATTTGAAATTGGCTTGTCAATTCCATTTTTTCATGCCATTTTTTCATGCCATTTAATCAATAGGTTCCTCCACACCTCGTGTTCATAAATCTTTAGTTGAATAACAGTTTCATCTTTTAAGCCAAAATGTGACTTCATCTATATACTCAACCTTTAACATCCTGGAGGTGATTTTGTTTGCAAAGCAAAAATTTTATCCTGCCACTGCAAGTGACTCAAATGAATGATAATGTGTATTAATTTTGCAGTTGTTGTCATATCCTGCTATGGTAACAGAAAATGACCATGACTGAAATTAAGTAGTGCAGTAGAGGAGCCTTGAAAGACAATGCAGTCAAAAGAAAACTAGTGAATAATGTAGTGTTAAAGGTTAAGTATACAAGCATATTGATAATATTCTTTATACATTAACACCAAAACAAAAATCGTAACTTATTAACATTTTAGTCCATGAAAAATTAGTTGCTTTTGTGTGTCTGTTATACAAGAAAAATCAGCAATTTTTAAATAACATTGGGAGTCATTCCGAACAGATTACAGGAAAATAACTTTGTTTTCTTATTAAATAAATCTGATTGCTTGCAAAAGTGCTTTTCTCAAAATGTGTTTGCAGAGGGACACTTTTTCCATTTTATACACACACACACACACACACACACACACACACACATATGCAGTCATATACTCATAGAACTGTTGATCTACACAAGCAGATACTCAGATTTTTCTTTGTTCTGGAAAACCCCTTAAATTCATCTGCATGATTTTTTTTTTTTTGTTTGTTTGTTTGTGAGTGATCCAATTTTTCACTTGCTGATTGCAAACTAAAATTTGGAGAAAACGTAATTCATCTTTCCAACTCTTTACCTTTTTATTTCTCTTCTTTCCATTTTTTTTCTCTCAAAATTTCAATTTGAAAATAAATTAATAAAAAAGAAATAACTATATCTTCCTTCTCATATTCTGATCTACCGTTTTTCATCATGAAAAGTTAAAGAAATAATTTTTTTTTTTAAGAACTTATTGATGATAAGGGGAAGGGTGTGACTCCTAACTTGGCTCCAGATTTACCCTTGTTTAAGTGAGTTATGTGATACAAACGGAATCAAAAGAATGAGACCATTGACAACAGTAAAGAAAATAAAAAGAAGAGATTGTTTCCAGAAATTGTTCTTCTGTTCAAAATGGAATATAAAAAAACAAATGTAAAATGGTTATTCAGTTGGAAGTTGGTTGAGAAAGAAAAAAAAAATGGTCTTTGAGAGCCGGTTTCCATTAAGTGCTCAGGACTAAATTTATTGGATTGTTATTAATAAACTTTTATTTCAAAATAAATTTGCATCAAAAGATGATCTACCTGCTTAACTGTAATAGTTTTTTCTTTTTTCTTTTCTTTTTTTTTTTCTATGGGACAGATGAGATATTTGTTGATAAATAAAGCAAATTAAGAAATATAAAAACTTACAGGAAATGTTTTTGATTATTTTTTTGTGTGCATGCATGTAAAGGTTGAAAAAAAAAATCCGTTGCTATTGGAAACTGATTTTATTTTTTATGTTTATATCTTATTGATTTTGTTTTCTACAGCCTATCTCTTTGCAGGTTATTTAAAGCCATAAAACATTTTTAAATTGTAAGAATGTTTTTTAGATAATGATGATTTTAGTGATACAAGTTTTAATAATTAAACCCAGAAGAAAGTTTGACGAAACCGTTTAAATTTCTAAACAAGAAAGGGATTTACAGCTACATGTTGAAACACCAGTTCCCATATGATCATCAAAGTTAAGCAATGTCGAACATGGTCATTGCCTAGATGGGTGACTATTTGAGGGATACCAGGTGCTGTGAGCTTGGATGATGTGCAGGTGGTGTAATGAGTAACAGCTTGGAATTATTAATCCGAGAGCTGATATCCAATTCCAGTTGGCTTCATTATATCCACTTCTGTGCAAAAATACCTTTGGGAAAGTTATGAATACATCTCTTCTCTCTTCAGCCATGAATTAATTAGTAAGACTTGTATCACTAAACTATTATTATCTCAAAAAAAAATTATTAGTTTAAAAAATATTTTCTAGCCTTAAACGATGTGCAAAGTGGTTGATAAGCCATAAAAAACAAATCCCTTTTTAAATTCTCTGAGAGTTACACGGATCAACAGACACCCGAAAAAGGATTCTTTTTTATTTGTATTCACACTAACAGCCTCATCATTTCTGTTATCAGATTTTGGCTGCTATGAGATTCAAAGTCAGAAATCGGGGAGCCGAATTCCAGTTGAATTGCTTGCATTCATTTACGTGCAAATACCCTTAAGGAAAGGTATTAATTCGTCTCTTTCCTCCAGTTATGGGTTAAATAACAGGACAGATTGGGTTCTGTAGCTTTGGTCGGCAACCAGTCTACCACTGAAAGTAATGGCAACCTACTGCAGGATAAACTTTTGCTTGTGATGCAGTGGATATCAGCTAGAAACTCAAATTCCTGTTAAATTCCTTTCATTCACTTATGCACAAATACCCTTGGGAAAGTTATTAATTCGTCTCTTTCCTCCAGTTATGGGTTAAATAACAGGACAGATTAGGTTCTGCAATGGCAACCTACTGCGGGATAATATTCTGCCCATTCAGAATATTATCGCAATATGATCACCCAAAGTGTGCATCACATATGGCACTTGACTGAGATTCAAAGTGTAGATCCAAAATTCACAAGTAAAATTAAAGCTAATGAACCACTTTATTAATCCATTCATTTTATATTTTTGTATACAGGAAATAGCTTCTATTGATTACTTTTGACATTATCAGTCACTTTTTGCTCAATGTCTTTTCATGTTAAAAAATTTTGTGCTTAATAGAAGTTTTCTTGAATATGCAGAACTATTTAACAGACATTCTTCTTTATTGTTGCTCAGGCTAGCGTCCTCGTCATTGCTACAAGAAACAATATGCTATTGTTTTTTCCTTAAATGTAAATTTGTTTTGGCTTATAAGAAAATGGATGACATTTAAATGACACAAGTTGTCTCTCTTGACCAATAGACACAAAACATTCTCTGCCCTAAAAATATTCTACTTATTAATTCAATTGTACTTTGCAATTTTATGTTTAAGTTTTTGTCTAAATTAAATTATTAGTGAAGGAAATGCTGCATGTTTTATTACTGGTTGAATCGTGTGACGGACAGACACAGCTTTAATATAGTAGGTATCTCTGCTCATTTTTGATACCCAAGTTTTAAATTGAATTTTTAAAAAATAGAATTTTCTTGGAGCTTTAATTTTAGCTTTGATTGAAAGCTAAATGATTAAATTTACTATTTCCAGTAAGCAAAATACTCTGGTGTATTTCAAATACAAATTACATTGATTGGAATTTCAACTTTTTTAAAGTTTTCATAATTCATCTATTTTGACAGTTTGACAAGTTTGTAAATGAAAGTTAATTCTCAGTTTTATAAAATATGCATCTGCGACATGTTATCTTTGGAAAATTTAAAGTTAAATTAATCTGATTTACACAAGTATTACTTTTTTAGAGCATAAAACTTAGGATAAAAGTATTTCTTAATCACAGAGCTCTGATTCTTCTGGCCTGTTAAGTGATTGTTGACAGCCAGTTATAGTGATGAGTTAAGTATGGTTGACCAGAATTGACATAATTGTCCAATTTCTTTCTTGCTGTGGGAGGTGGAAAAATGGGAGTGAGTGACCTTTTAATGTAATTCACAAAATATCATACTTAAAAAAAACTTGCTATACGCAAAAAAAAAAAACAATTTTAATTATTTAAAAAATAATAATTTCATTCATTTGTAATTAAGTCCTGAAAGTTTCATTCAAACCAACACTTATTTGATTTTTGCAAGAATTTCCAAATTCTATTGTTTTCACTAGAAAAAAAATTTGTTTCATAATGTTACATTATAGTAAACTCTGGTAATATTTGGTCACCCATTGACGAAAATAAGAAACAAGATTCTTTTTATCAAAAATTTCAAACATGTTAGAAAAGATTAAAATATTTTAAAAAATAATGAAAAATTACTTTGATCTTTCTTCTTAATAATATCAGCATTTTAGCAATAAAACTTTGCTTTTATTAAGTTTGGGGCCTTTTTTTTCTTCATGCTATGTTTTTTCCACAAATTAATGGAGGTCCCTATAGTTTAGATATGAAATTGTGATGGACAGTTGCAGCTCTTATTATAGTATAGATTGTCATGTTTTGGCTGTTGTGACATTTGTTCTTTTTCAGGTACCTGTTGATGATGATCCTCCAAATTTCAAACAGAACCCTATCTTTAGTCTATGAGGATAGAACTTGAGTAAGCTACTGAGTAATGGTTAGAGGTTTTTCATTTTCTGTTGATTTTTGTAAATTCTACTGATTGCAAGAAAAGTTGGTTAATTTTCTAAAAACGATCAGTTGTGTGTATCCATGGATGTGTGTGATGGTGCAGTGGCTATCGGCTCGGAATGAGAAATTGGGGAGCCACATTTGAATTCCAGTTGAATTCCTTGTGTTCATTTACACGCAAATATCCTTGGGAAAGGTATTAATCTGTCTCTTCCCTCCAGTTATGAGTTAAATAACAGGACAGATGGGGTTCTATAGCCTTGGCTGGCAACCAATCTACTGCAGGATAATCTTTTGCCCAGTCAGTCTCTTGAGACGTGACCACCCAAGCGTGTATCACATATAGTACTTGTCTGACTGTCCATGTCATATAAAAAAAAAAGATGGCAATTTTTTTTTTTAATATTAAGATGCAATGAAACACATTTTGAAACAATGTATTGAGATTCAAAACGGAGATCCAGTATTCACAAATAAAATAGAAGTTAGTGAACCATTTAATTAATTAGTTAACTTTATATTTTTTATTACACAGGAAATGCTATCCATGATTCATTATTTGCTCTTGACATTATATCAGTGTTTAATACAATTTTTCTTAAATACACGGGCTGATAGATGAAATAAACAGCATTTTAAAAAGAATATGGAATGTTCTACTCAAATATGAGTTTCCACTTAAAAAAAATAAATAGCATTTGAAGTCTCACACACACACACACATATATATATATATATAATAATAAGTTTTTATGTAAAATTTTAATTTTTTATTTCAATGTAATGTTTGTCTAAATTTTACTTTTGATAATAGTACCATACATAAAATTTAACTCCCATGAGCATCATGTGAACTTAAATTCAAATCTCTTAAATGGTCAGTTTGTAATATGCACTTGATGATTGCATAACACACGAAACTCTAAGTCAGGAAAGTGTGTGTATGTGTGCGCACACACACACATATATATATAACATCAACATATATTTTTCATTTGGAAACTAGTTATTTTGGGACCTCGGTTTCTACCTTTCAAAGTCTTCGCGCAATTTACAATAACTGATTTTACCATTATCTTTTAAATGCTCACATAACAGGGATCTTTTATGAATGTGCAATTTTCAAAATTAAAAGTTACTTGAAGGTCTTAGAACTACTAGGATCATACAATCATGGATGAAAGTGTTCTAAGACCTTCAAGTAACTTTTAATTTTGAAAATTCTGCATTTATAAAAGATCCCTGTTATGTGAGCATTTAAATAACAGTAAAATCAGTTATTATAAATTTCCTGAAGACACCCAATGGTTAGAACTCTAGGTGGTGAAATAACTCATTACCAAATGAAAAATATTCAAAAGTTTTACAATATGATTTTATTAAATACTTTTTAATACAACTGTATTGCTCTAATTATGACCAAAAACTAATTACTTACACACACACACACACACACACGCACGTTCAGGATGCAACGGGTAAATTGTTGCTATTTTTATGCTTTTCATTTTGTGCATGCACATTGTTTTTGATTTTGTTGACTGCACAGTATAGTAGGGTCAGTTGAGCACCATCTGTGAGAAAAGGAGTACCTTGACATAGTTCCAAATGCCAGACATTTGGAAATAGCATGCTGTACCGCTTGGCATCTGAGCCAGAGCCTCAGTCTGAGGTGGGTGCAGGGGATTCAGAAAGAATTGGATAAATTTAATGGTGATTAGGGTGATCATTAGTAATTTCAGTGTTATTTTCATGTTTGCATAGTTTACAGAAAAATTTATCAAATGTACCCCCCCACACACACATATATATATTGATTGTTTAATTACTTAGTTTTTTCTCATAATAAAATTAGACCAGTGCACATTTGTATTAAAGTGTTCAATACAATTATATTGTAGAACTTTTGAATATTTTTCATTTGTAAAAGAGTTATTACGCGACCTAGGTTTCTACCATGAATGGTATCTTCAGGCGATTTGTGTGTGTGTGTGTGTGTATATATATATATATATATATACACACACACACACACACACACAAGTGAATATGTACATCAGTAATCATAATTTTCACTGATTTTATGTGAGCAGGTTATTTTGTCTGTAGTATATGCCACCTTTATTTACAAGAATGAAATTTTATTACAGTAATGACATTAATATAAAGTGTAAAAAATTATTTACTTAATAATTTATATAGAAGGTGATGGGGAAAACTTCTCTGGCTAACCAACTTTCAATAATCTGAGTAAATGTTGAAATTTTTGTTTGGAATCCCTTCTTGGTTAGGCTGAGGTCTTTTCAGCCACTCTTATAATTAACCTAAGCTATCCTCAGAAAGATTTAATCAGTCCCAAAAATCTCATGATGACCCTTCAAGCTTACAATCAGCTATAAAATATCTTTACATACATAATCCAGCCATTCGGTATTGTAAATTGTATGAAAAATTTGATCGTAACTCTTTCCAGTTTCTTTAGAATTAATCAAAATAAGTAAAAAATTTACTTGTATTCTTTTTACAGTATACAAATGGAAGTAATATACAGAATATAGAACCTTTTTTTTTTGTTTTGTTTACTATTCACTACATCACACACACACACACACCCACACACGTGTAAAGCACAACTCTGACTTTCATGTTCTGCGCAATCATCAGGTACATATCATGAACTGACCGTTTTTAGATCTGAATTTTGTTTTTGTACTAGCATTGTTTAAGGTCATTATAAATCTGGGATGTCAATTTTTTTAATTTATAAAATGTATAATTTTAATTTGGTTTATTCCGAAATCTAAAAATAGAAGTAAAGTCATAGGAGATAAAACAAATAAAAGTAAATATTAAATAGTTTGGGGACCATGTTTAACAAATATTGTTGTGGGGGTGGGATTCTAACCTTTGTTTATTATATTTTTTTTTCTGTTGACGAAGGCATTGAAAAAATATATAAATTAATATATATAAATACATACGTATGTATACATACATACAATAATAATTAAAGAATGATGAAAAATAGAAATAAACTAAAAAAGAAAGTGAAAAGTGGGGTCAGTGCTACATCTAAGCTGCGCTTAGAAAATTGCTAGACCCTATTACAACTGAGTAGTGAGTTTGATCCTCACTAGGTACCCCATACTCACGACCTTGTGCCTCGTGTAAGCGACATTTAGAAAATCAACCATTTAATCGCTGCTTTCAAGTTCTTGGGGTTTTTTTTTGGGGGGGGGGGGGGGTTCTAGAAATAAATTAGAAATGTTACAATCTGTACAAAAGTAACATTAACCCTTTAGTATTCAACATGACTCTAACCCACTCTGTAAATCTCACTGTTTGCATGACTTCCTATGTGATTTCGAATGTGTTATTATGCACTATGACAGAATATACATGGGGCGGGTTAAACATTAAGAGCCAATATTTATGGGGTAGGTTGACTGCTAAAGAGTTAAACCTATCTGAAGCTGGGTGATACAAACCCATTACAAGTGTAACATGACTGAAATAGCAAATCAAGTACAATTTCTCACTTAGTGTCCAGGTTGTTAAGTGAGGAGTGGCAGTGTTACCAAATTTCCTGGTAATATGTAATTTATTGCTTATTCTTTTTTTATCTAATGGTAATAGAAGAAATTTAATCTCAGAAATATACACACAGCTAAGTAAATAATGATCTGCTGTGTTAACTTTGCTCTTTTACCTTTTGGATGACAATTATGGAGATTGTTTATGCTAATCCTCCTAAGGATTGAACTCTTCACCCTTGGCTATCAAATATTGCTGATGTTAATTAAAAATGCACCTATCTTTTTTTCAGAAGAGTTGACAGTTTGTTCAAAGTGAAAAATTAATTTACCTTTGGCTGGGATTTCTCTTTTGATTTTAACCCAAGCTGCAGAGGACTTCCCCCTCCCAGGCAATACCTCCTCTCCCTTGGGCAGAAGCTGGGTTAACTGCTCAGTACTTGAAGTGTCCCTAAAAAAGAGTGTTGAGAGGAACTGAGAATTTTCGCACAGTATAGCAATTATGTGCATTGTGGTACAGTGGATATCGGCTCGGAACGAGAAATTGGGAAGCCAAGTTCAAATTCCAGTTGAATTCATTGCATTCACTTACGTGCAAATACCCTTGGGAAAGGTATTAATCCGTCTCTTCCTTCCAGTTATGGGTTAAATAACAGGACAGATTGT
The DNA here is from genome assembly GCA_037127315.1 of Ascarosepion bandense. Classification (NCBI taxonomy): domain Eukaryota; kingdom Metazoa; phylum Mollusca; class Cephalopoda; order Sepiida; family Sepiidae; genus Ascarosepion; species Ascarosepion bandense. The sequence goes on along the minus strand of JBBBDQ010000158.1, from coordinate 3,476,027 downwards.
GTTCTATAGCCTTGGCTGGCAACCAGTCTACCGCAGAAAGCAATGACAACCTACTGCGGGATAATCTTCTGCCCAGTCAGTCATGTCTCTTTTGAGACCTGATCGCCCAAGCGTTTACCATGTATAGCACTTAACTGACTGACTGATAGCAATTAACCCTACTTTAAACCTCAAACTTGTGTCCTGTCCATTTACAATATGGACGCCCTGGTAAACACCATAAAAATAATTTACCTCTGGAATCTGTGCAGGACAATTTTACAAGTTAAACATTTACGTTAGGTTTAGTTTATTAGAATATCATTTTGCAGAAACGTAACTTTTCAATTGATCACTCTTATTTGAAATCAATCAGTTAAGTGCCATACAAGATACACACTGACAATCACGTCACTTTTGAAAGTCATGACTGGCTAGGCAGTAAATGTTCCTGCAGACAGTTACCATTTCTTTCTATCATAAACTGTTTACCAACCAAGGCTATATAGAACCCAATCTATCCTGCTATTCAATTCATAGCTGGAGGTAGAAGTGATAAATTCATACCTTTTCCAAGGGTATTTGTGCATAAGTGACTGTAACAAATTGGACTGATATTCAAACTTGAAAATATTAACAGATCTAAATATGCTTCCAGAAAAAAATTATTTGTTTGTTACTTCATCTATATATGAAAGAAATCTTTTACATCTTCGTCTTGTAAATTAAGCTTATTCTCTTATCCTGCCACTGCAAGTAACTAAGATGAATGAATGATAGTGTGTATTAATTTTGCTATTGTGTTGTCATATCCTCCTATGGCAACAGAAAATGACCATGACTGAAACTAAGAAGTGCAGTAGAGTAGCCTTGAAAAACAATGCCATGGAAAGAAAACTAGTGAATAATGCAGAGTGTTAAAGGTTTAGTATACAAGCATTTTGATAATATTCTTTATACATTAACACCAAAACAATCTTAACTTAACATTTTTGTTCATGTATTTAAGCAAATATTTATTTCTTTGTTTGCATATGGTCAGCCTTTAAGAGGACTATACAAAGGGAGTGAACTCTGGATGATAAGGTTAGGTTGGGTTATTTAATGTTTAGATTTGTTTTTGTTTTTTTAATGTTGGAGTTCAATCAGTTAAGTGCCATACATAATACATGCTTGGGCGATCATGCCTCGAAAGAAACATGACTGACTGGGCAGAAGATTTTCCCGCAGCAGATTGCCATTACTTCCTGCAGTAGACTGGTTGCCAACCAAGGCTATAGAACCCAATTTGTTTTGCTATTTAATCCACAGCTGGAGAGAGAAGCAACAAATTCACACCTTTCCCAAGGGTACTTGCATGTATGTGAATGCAGTAAATTCAACTGGAATTCAAACTCGCTTCTCTGATTTCTTGTTATCATACCATAAATAATACAAAATATCAACTTAAAAAAAAAAAACACTTTAAGGATATTTCATTCTTACCTGCAGAATATGAAAAAGTTTTAAAGTTCATCTTTGCAGTTTCAGAATAGAATATTAAATAATTTTAGTTGAATCTGCTTTGTTTTACTTATCAGTTGTTTATAAATCTACAATTCTATAAACATTGGTCAAGTTTATTCCCATGTCTGCAAGCATACACCTGGAAGCTGGCTCCTCCCCTTTTGTGGGGATGTCATCAGAATATTCTAAATTCTGTTAACAGAGCCGTCACTATGAAAAAGAAGCTCAGATAAATTATAGCTCACTTCCTGAATCATTTGAACAGCATGGAGCTGCAGTTAGTGGGGCATATTTTCAAACAAAAAAGTAAGATGGTTTTTGAAAATAGATTTTAGCATTTTCATGAAAAATGTTTTTTTTCACAACAGATTTTAGCATTCACGTTAAATTGCAGGTTTTATCTTCTTTTGCTGCATCACACTAATGGATATTGTTGAACCTCTTTCCACAAAATCATCATTATTCTTTGTGACTACTTGGGAAAAAAAAATTGTAAACATGGCCAAACCATTTTTGTTGAATTTGCATTGTTTAACTTTTCAGTGGTTTATCAATTTACAATTATGCATAAACTTCAATAAGTTTTTTGTTCCTTTCCAAGCTGAAGTCACTTGAAAAGTTGTTTCCCTTTTCTTGCTTTTGTGTTGTTCTCCATTTAATATCTATATTTTAATCTTATATTGTGAGTTACCCTGGTCATTTTAAAACTAAATTTTTGAAATATATATTCTACTTGGAGCTTCATGCACTCCGCAATCATCAGGTGCTTATTATGAACTGACCGTTTCTAGATTTAAATTTTTATTTTTTTGGTTCTTGCATTGTTCATGTTTGTTATAAATAATGAATCTGGGATGTCATTTTTTAATTTATTCAATGTATAATTTAATTTGTTTTATACAGAAACTTAAACATGAAAGTGGAAAGTAAAATCATAAAAGTTAAATTAATATTAGAGGGTAAATTTTGTTAGGGGCAGATGTGTAAGTGTACACCCAAGGGCGACCACTTGTAGTTTATTTTCAGGGAATGAAAGGCATTAAAAAATAAGTAAATATATAAAATATAGTAATAAAATAATGAAATAGGGTAAAAAAAAAGTGAATGAATAAGAAAAATGAAAAAGGTGGATCTATGTTAATCTAGGTCTATGTATTTAAGCAGATATTTCTATGTCTGCATAGGGTTATCAATTCATTTTTGTTTAGTAAATTGGGGTCATTGACATGTTTTATGACAAAGTTTTCTAAAAGACATAATTTACATCCATTTCCTAGTCCATTATAAAATATAATATCTCAGGTAATAACTGGGTTTTTGTTGTTTTTTAATTGTCAAAAATGTACTTTTGTTATATTACATTAAGCACTGTTTTATTAACACCAGAAAAAATATTTATATATATATATATATATATATATATATATATATATATATATATATATATAATAGTCATCTGCAGACAGATCTGTTTCGCTGTATCACAGCTCATCAGTATGGTTAGACTCCGATTGCTTTTTAACCCAGGATTGAAACCTGACCGAATTGGCATCAGTTGGCAATTCTACCTCTGGGCTATGGGTGTTCAGTAGAAGGCAGACATTTTAGTATGTATATTATCATTATACGCACCCAGTAACTAGAGTGCTTTAATTCATTATTGAATGAGCGATGTGTACATGCCAGAGTAGCTACTGTTTTTCAAAGTCTACCATTCTTCCATAGTGCTCAATACACATATAAATCTGGTTTTATATAGTGATATAGTTTAAATGGGACACCCAGTAAGGATCAGACTCGTTGTTCGGTCATAACTGATCTAGCAAGACAAGCTTGCTAACAATTACACTACTTCAAAGTGGCCAACCTGATTTTGCATAAGCTAGAGATTTTTGAGAATGAAATGTATGAAATAAAGGTGAAATGCAATAACACTTCTTTTTATTAGTGATGTTATTTGAATTTATTAAACAATTCCTGGCTGTTATTATTTGGCTAGTTTTTTGTTATCTGGCAGTGTGGCTCAAAACTAAATCTCTGAGGAAAAAGGAATGCAAGTTTGACTTGTTTGAGTCACCTTCAAAATTGCACAAAGAAAGTTTGTTTTTTTTTTCTTTTTTTTCTTTTTCTTTTTTTTCTTTTTCTTTTTTTTTTTTTTAAATTAACATTAAGATTTGTTGTATGATTTTCTTGACTTAGATTTCAGGAGTACCATGCCACATAGTTCTTAACATTTTTCAGTAGAGTAGACGTTACTTGGTGGTGTCCAAGGAATGATTTCTGACATGAATTATCAACTAACATTACATGACTAAAGAGTTCTCTTTGTCTTGGTATTTACCCATAGTTTTGAAGGAGGAATGAAATTCTTTTCCAAGTTACGGGCTGAACTTTGTCCAATGATTCTTTTTCCCTGTGTTCCATTTGAGACTTGATCTTTTGTATTTACCTTTGCATTTCATTCACTCTAATATACTTTTAGTTACTCTTTGTGATGTGAGAAGCCCTGTGCCTTCATTTGAAACATGGTCCTTACATTCTCAAGTATGATTTATGAGAAACTGGCCAAATTCTCTCTAGGGTGGTTGGTTATATAGCTGCATGTATTAGGTTGTCTGGAAAGTTTATGCTCACTTCAAACTATCTCTTGTGAAAGAAAAATTTAAATTACTTAATTCATGTCAATATTGAATCCCTATGAAAATGGAAGATTATAAGATGCATTTTAGACACTTGATGCTTTTTTTTTTTAATTACTGTAAAGTCCAAAATGCCTTGCAAGCAACAAAAAAAAAATGCGTCAGAACTGTATGGATGTAGTTGGCTAAGTTTAAAATTGTTGATCATATAATTGTTGATCATATTGATGAAGAACTCTCAAAGCATCATCCCCACCACTAAAGATGATGACCAAATCAAAATATTGATTGAGAACAGCCTGCATTGCACAATGCAGGAATTGGCAGAAATGCTAAATTTATCAAAATCCACTATCCAATAGCACTTAGCAATTTGAGTAACCAATCTTCACTATGATGCTTGGGTACCTCATGATCTGAGTGAAAAAATCTTTTGGATCACTTTTTTTTTTTTTTTTTAAACACACTGAGGGATGATGAAAAATGGATCCTTTACAACAATGTTCAGTAGAAAAGATCCTAGAATAAGTGATATGATCCATCTTTAGCCATCCCAAAAGCAGGTTTTGATCCTAAGAAAGTCATGCTGGACATCTGGTGGGGTTAGAAAGGAATTCTGTACTATGAGCTTCTGTCAACTAATCAGTCAATTGATTCTGAAAAGTACTGCTCACAGCTGGACAAATTAAAGGCGACAATTCAAGAAAAACGTTGAGATTATGCTAACAGGAAAGGTGTTGTTTTCAATCAGGATAATGCTGGACCTCACATTTCTTTAGCAATCCACTAAAAATTGTTGCGGCTTGCATGGGATGTGTTACCCCACCCGCCATATTTACCAGATCTTGTGCCTTCAGATTTTCATTTATTTAGGGACTTTCAAAATAATATTGATGCTAAAAATTTTAGTTATTTGGATGCCATAAAAAACCACCTTAATGGGTTCTTTGCTGAGAAACCATCAAAATTCTGGGAAGTTGGAATCTTTAAGTTGAAGGAACGTTAGTACGACAAAATGGTTCATATTTAGTTGAATAGATATTTACTGATATAATTTTGTGTGTTTTAATTTTCTTTAAAAATCAGCACAAACTTTCCAGCCAACCCAAAATGTGTATATTTTATTTATATCATTCAACCACATATATTAAGTCTGACATTGAGTGAATCTAGGCAGCTTTCAAGCTTCATCAATTCAGTTCTCAACCAACTTTCAAACAGTTTACAGAGTTAGATAGGACACTTCCTTAGTTATATTTTGAAAAAAATTTTTTGAATTTTGGTTCAGTAGAAAAAAGAAAACATTACATCAAAATATGTGAAGTCCAAAAAGGGAGATAACTACATAAGTGAGTGAGTGACTAATGCTTATAAATCTTATTCTTTATAACTTTTTTTTGTTTAATATTTTTACATGTGATTTTCAACATTTAAATTCTGATGATAGCTTTTATCATTTTTTGTCAATCAAAATTTGCTTATCACTTATCATTTTATCAAAATTGATTATCAGAATTAATTATAAATATACATTTATTTTTATTTTTTTTTTTAATCAATTGCATATAAATTTTTTAAAATATTTTTGAATGCAGTTTCAGCATTAACTTTATATTAAATTAATCCATGCTTTTTCCAGGCATTGCTATTATGTGAAAAAACGTGCATATGAAAAGTAATATTCTTAATATTACATTAAACCTGGAAAAGTAAAAAAACAAGATTATTCTATTGAAATAAAAAAAGAAAGAAATTTCTTAGAATATTGCAGCTAAAAATAAAATTTGAATGCAATATTTTAAGTAAAAAATTTCTTATTTTTTAGTTCACTAGAATATCTTGTCCTTTACTTTTCCAGGTTTAATAACATGTCCTGTTCTTTTCCAGATTTAATATAATCTTAAGAATATTACTTTTCATGCCTACATTTTTCAATGTAATAGAACCTCGAATGAGTTCTTGCTGTTTTCTAACAGATGGCATTTCCAGAACTGTGTGCATGTAATTTCAAATAGCACATCTGTAAGAAAGTACGATAAGCAAACTTGAAATTCTGTACATGTCATTTCCCCAAAGTATAAACAATTTGTTTTTCATTGCATTAACTATGTTGGATTTTGTGCCAAAAAAAGTATATTCCCAAGGAATTTTACTCCACTATTTTATTCAAAAGAAATCTGCAGCTAAAGCACACAGAATTCTTGTTAAGTCTTATGGCAACCATGCTCTGCTGGAAACAACATGCAGAGATTGGTTTAGATGCTTCAAAAATAATGATTTTGATGCTGAAGATAAAGAATGCTTTAGCACACTGAAAAAATTTAAAGACATAACTTCATAAAGATTCATGCCAGGTGAAAGCTAAACTTATAGAACCATTAGGAGTTGATCACACAACAGTTTCTGAACGTTTGAAAGCATTAAGAATGATTCAAAAGCAAGGACAATGGATGCAATACGAGTTGAAGCTGAGAGATGTTGAACAGCTGCTTCAATGGCAGAAAAGATTTTTTTTTTTTTTTGTATCGTATCCAGACTGACAACAAAAAGTGGATACACTATAATAACCTTAAATGTAGAAGATTATGGGATAAGCCCAGCCATGTATCAAAAATTGACAGCAAAGCCAAATATCCATGGTTCAAAGCTTCTTCTCTGTGTTTGGTGGGATCAACTAGGTGTAGTTTGAGCTGCTCAAACTGACTGAAACCATCTCAAGAGATTGCTGTCAACTGCAACTGTATAAGTTTGAGCCGAGTATTGAAGAAAAAACAGCTGCAATATGAGCAGAGACATGACAAAGTGATTATGCAACATGACAACACCAGGCCGCATGTTGTAAAACAGATGAAAACCCCATCTGCCATATTCACCAGACATTGCCACATCTGATTATCACTTGTTCCAATTGATGGCATATGGCCTGGCTGAGCAGTACTTTCATTCTTATGAAGATGCCAAAAAATAGTTCATGATTATCCTCAAAAGACATGTTTTTCCAACATGTAATTCAAATGCTGCCAGTAAGATGGGAAAAAGTAGTGGCTAGTGATGAACAATTTGTTTCTTACTAATGTTTTGTAAATAATACTTTACTTTTCATGAAAAACCAGCATGAACTTATTCAAGGTATTAAATCGAAACGTTTTCAGGGAGATAATTCTAAGTACGGCTGACAAATGAGTTATGTCCCTTGACTTCCGATTGTGAAAAAGTTTTAATATCTGAATTTGTGCTTCACTAGAAACGAACGTGTAGGGAACTATTGCCTCTTTTGAAAATCAGAATTCGTTAATCTGTCTTTTTTTTTTTTTTTTTTTTCCTAGGCATGTGTTTTATCTGTGAACACAGTCACCTGTAAGAAATAGACTAACTAAATCAGCAAAAAATAAGGTCTTTAACTCTAAAATATTTTGCTAATTGATACCTACTGCAAGTCATTGTTGGGAATCTTTCTTGATGCTGAATAAGCCGTTCAATGTCAAGTGGGAACTCTTATGTTGCAAGTACTTTCGACTATTGTTGGTTATTTTCAAGGAAAGAAGAGAGAAAATCTTGTGTAGAGTTTATGTTGTTAAGGATCCAAAGTTTGAAATGAACGCAGGTTCACATCTAACAGTGGTGTTTTAGTGTAGTATGTCAAAAATAATCTTACAAAGAAATTTTCACACCTGCACGCCTAGAGTAAAACCTAGTTATTACTTTTGCAGTGAAAAGCTTTCAAAATTTCTTCAACAGTACTGTTGTATTGTGGACCAAAATCCGACAAAAACAAAAGTAGAAGCAATATGGATTTGTTATGTTTGCTTATGAATGAATGCTTCCCCCCAACAGCAGCTAACTTTCTGACAAGAAGGTTGAAAATTAAAATATTAGCTCAGAACACCCAACTCTCCTTTGGGCTATTACTCAGCATCCCAAAAAGGGGAAGTGCTAAGGGGGTGGAGCAATTTTTCTACGACTTTGCTAATAATGCACATTAAAACTTTGGCTTTGTGTCACTTTGTTTTGTCATGAGCACATAAATACCTACTTCTGGTACTTTGAGATGACAAATCAATCTTCTAAAGAGAAATCTGATATAATCTGCATGTTGTCATTGTTTTTTGTTTGATTTCTTCTCAGAAATTCCCTTTGAAGACAAGATAACCGGTATTCCAGTAATTTTTTTTTTTTTTTTTTTTTTTTTTTTTTTTTTGAGGAAAATTGTTCTTTGTCAAAAAGTCAAACAATTTTTTATTTATTTTGTAGTTTATGATGAACTAGCAGTATATCCTGGCGTTGCTTGGATGTAATGAAAGCTTTAAAACTAATCCATGGTCTTGGAGCTCACTCTGCCTAAAGAATATTTGTGTGAAGTTTGGTGAGAATCTGATAAAAATTGTGGATTTCTATAAAGGACATACATACAGACAGATAAACAGACACACAAACATCTTGCCTTATATATATATATATATTTTTTTCTGCACTATTGTAAAAACTGCAAACTTGAAACTTCTGAATATAGTTTCTTATGTCTTTGTCTATGAGTGTATCAAATTTGATTAAAAACGGACCACTCCATCTATAACTCTATTTTTTCGATTTTCAATATTTATCGGGGGTGCCTCGACACAAAACCTAGCTAAGAACATTCGCAGACACTTATAGTACAACTGTGTAAATTTTCAAGAAAATCGGTTCAGCTGTTTCGGAGTCTATAGGTAATGGATACACAGACACACACACACACAAACAAACAAAGTTCCATTTATAAATAAGTTTAGATCCTTGGTGATTTCTTACTATTTGCAGAAATTATGGATCTATGGATGATAGTTCATTGATTTTTCTTTTTGTTCTTTGGAGTGCATCTGGTTACATAATGTTTTTGTTGTTTGAACCAGGTCTTGGTATGTTATTTTTTTAAATATTTTTTTATTCTTAGACGATGTGATGAGGAAAGCTGTCAGTAGTTGTTTGTTTAATATCAGATAATTTTTTTTTTTTTTAAATAGAAAATTGTTGTAGTCGGATAGATTAATTTTGCATAGCTGATAGATTTTTTAATGACTGCTGTCTTATGTGCGTTGTGGCGCAGTGGATATCGACTCGGAACGAGAAATCGGAGAGCCGAGTTCGAATTCCAGTTGAATCCCTTGCATTCACTTATGCGCAAATACCCTTGGGAAAGTTATTAATCCGCCCATTCCTTCCAGTTATGGGTTAAATATCAGGACAGATTGGGTTCTATAGCCTTGGTCGGCAACCAGTCTACCGCAGAAAGCAATGGCAACCTACTGCGGGATAATCTTCTGCCCAGTCAGTCATGTCTCTTTCGAGATATACGTGTATCACGTATGGCAATTAACTGACTGACTTGTATCAATGTTATTAACTTTGATTTGTGCATAGAAATTTTAAGCCCAGTTTTCTCATTTAAATATAGATGATTTTTAAAGAAGTAATTTTTAATTGTTGCTTCCATTGAGAGAGAGAGGGGGGGCTTAGTTTTTTTTAAACTATGACTAATATATATATATATATATATATATATATATATATAAGAAAGAAAGAAAGGCACGCACAAATTGGCTACTTCAAAGTAGCAACAAAAATTGATCAATAAAATGCAGAGCAAAGTACATACAATTGCTAGTCCACTATACTATCCGGTTTTCCACTGTTAGGTATCGGCAGGTACTACATGGGGGGAAAAAACAGCAAAAATGCCACTCCATGTACAAGACCATATCCAAATATTGGGCAGTTTAACTGCCCACATCCACAGTGATTTTGAAGCCACATTCATTGACAATTTTGAACAGCTTCTTATGGATGATGTTATTGGCTTTATAATTATATGGAACAATCAGGACACTGTCCCTGTATATGGATGATGTTATTGGCTTTATAATTATATGGAACAATCAGGACACTGTCCCTGTAAAGGCTATGACTACCTGTGTGGACAATCTTGTTCAGGTTACTTACTATGAAAATGCCCACAAGCTCAGATTTCCACCCCATCAAGGGAACTTTGTGGGACGTGTTCATCAATACTTCACCATCATGGACCAAAACAGACCTATAATGGCAAATGACATCCACCTGATCAGGATCAATATTAACAAACTGCCTGACATAGTCCAATGTATCCTTGAGACCCTTCTCTGTGATAGAGTGGTGGAAGTCACAGATGTCATATTTTTATGAAAACAAGATCATTTTTATTATCTACTCCGTTAAACCATGAAATACACTCGGCACTTTGGCAACATGGAGCAATTTAAAGATGTTTTGTAAAATAGATCAACTTACAGAGTAGGAATTAGAATAAATATATGTTGAGTAGGATGGCCCTTGTATGTAGCAGGGCAGGTGGATTTTGGAACCTTGATATTGTGCTCAATTTGAAAGTCTAGGTCTTACATGATAAATAATGACAAAATAATTTTTCCAATTCATTAATATTTTTTGAGGAGAGGAGCTTAAAGATTAAGTTGAGGTTCAAAATTGTAGCACTGGAACTTCATTCTGGTGATCAGTGAAAACCTTACAGCACAGCTTTAGGAAATTTGCAATTTTCTAAAGCTTTACAAATTGTATATGAACAAGGTACAAGAGAAAAGCAGATTATTACTAAATTATTGAGCCATCAAATAAGAACTCCATAAGGAAATTACATGGAACAATTTAGCTATATTATTATGTAATACAGTGCAGTTGTTTTAGAGTGATTTTCAATCATGCAAATTTAAAATATTTTGTATTATTATGGGGTTATATACACTTTCATCTATTTTTTGTTTCATTAATTATGATCTAAGATATTTATTGAGATGTATTTTGTAATCTTTTACAATTTTACAGTTTATGCATATCGAATAAAAAAAAAAAAATTCCATATTTTGCTTTTGATTCAAAATTAGAATTCTGACTTGAATATATTTTCTATTCAATGTATATTTTCTATTCAAAAGATGCATTTTATTTGGGTTTATTCTTGAAATAGTAAATTTTTTTAAATTACTTTGTAAGCAAAAAAGCTGTGGAAATTAGGCATTTCTGTATATTTTCTCACATGATCTATAAAATTAAATGCTCAAATATTGGTAAAAGTTATGAATCTAATTGTTGGTGCCGGTACTTATCACATGAAAACCCAGCTTTTCGCACAGCGCAATACTGATTTTGAAAAAATGTAAAATCATTCTGTCTTTGTGCTTTTTCTTTCTACCCGTTTTAGCCATTGATGCTTGCTAATACCATGACAACATATTGTAACTGCTTACATAAAGTTGCTGGTCTTTTCACATCTGCATTTTGAAAGGACTGTTCTCTGGGTCACCTGATATTTAGGTGGCTTACCAAGAGATTTTCTGATCATCCCACAGACATCAAATACCATTTCCAGTGCTCTAAGAGGGAGAGAGGGTCTTTGGAAGTTTCCCCACTTTTCAACTACTGAACTTTTTTTTTTTTTATGACTGTTCTTTAAGTCTGAAGAAGACTTTGTAGTTCACCAATGGATCCATAAACCAAATCTGGACATGCTGTGTATGAAGCTAGTATTTGTGACCAATGCCAAAATTGGTGACTTTGTTTTTTAAGTTATCTTTCAGTCTGTTCTTGCACCAGTGGAGGTTAGTACTGATAAAATCTTGTGTAGCATTTTTTTTTTCTTTTCGTTGCTATAGATGTCTTCCAATCCATACAGGCTTTTTGTACAACAGGTATGTTTTTTTTTTTTTGTTTTTTTTTTTTAACTATGCAGTTATTGGCCCGCATCCATTTTCTCTCAATCTGACAAAACATTTTTATAACTCTTGCTGGGCATCAAGCCGGAAATTCTTCTACAGTTCCAAGTATTTATTTCTAAATTTTAGAAGACAGAAAGAAGTCCCCCTCTAAATGAATCCAATAACTTTTGAGAAAAAAAAAATACTAAATTGCATTAGTTATTGGCATAACCTTATCAGGTTTAGGTTTAAATTTTTAGAGCAGAACTACTATTTGCTGAATACTTCTGTCAATTCTTAATCAACAAACCTTACTGATATTTTATTGGCTCCTTTTATCTACTGGTCTCACAAAATGAACTTAACCCTACCAGGCATATGGACCATCTAATCATTCACCACCAATCTCCTGAAAATTTTATTTAAATAATATTTAAGTTAGCATTGAATATTTTTCTTAATTCTGACATACATATAATTTTCAATTAGACTGAGAGGTAGATTAAACCAATAACATTCAATGTCAGTCAGTTAAGTGCCATACGTGATACACGCTTGGGCAATCATGCCTCGAAAGAGACATGACTGACTGGGCAGAAGATTATTCCGCAGTAGGTTGCCATTGCTTTCTGCGGTAGACTGGTTGCCAACCAAGGCTATAGAACCTAATCTGTCCTGTTATTTAACCCATAACTGGAAGGAATAGATGGATTAATACCTTTCCCAAGGGTATTTGCACGTAAGTGAATGCAATGAATTCGGCTCCCGATTTCTCGTTCCGAGCCAATATCTAATGCACCACAACGCAAATCCGCAGTCTATGTATTTAGTAAAAAAAACAAAAAAAAACACACCTTTGAAACATGGGTAGCTAACTTCTCAGCTCATCCATAATGAAATTAAGACAAGTGGAACAAGCAACTAATAACCTTTTGTAAAAAGAAAAAGAAAACTCAAACATTTATTGCAACTTTAAAGGAACATTTATTTCACAAAAATTATACTGTTAACAGCCATCCACAATATTCAATTTTTTTTTAGTGTCCCTCTCCACCAAGTGTACATGCAGAAGCTGTTTTTAGATAATAGCCAGCTGATAATACTAACAAAGCATATAAACATTGAAACAGTTTACGTGCATTGTTCTAGCCAACTTTACAGAATAAGAAAAAATAATTTCAAGTTAATCAAATCTTAACAGAATCGATCAACCCCAAACACTTTATAACATTATCCATTATTTAGATAAACAGCTTCTTCAAGTGAATCACTTTCAAATGATACTAGTTGAACAAATAGAAATTTTAGTAAGGCACCCAATAAGGATTGTTTTAGCATTATAGCTTGATAGCCTCACTCTAGAGCAGGTGCCCAAACCAGTCAATGTAAATATAACCCAGAAAATAATAAATATTTTTTTTTGTTGACATGTAAAGTTATTTTGGTATAAAGATTATTTTATAGTATAGTTTAGACAGTTAAAACTAAGTTTTATAAATAAAGATGTATTTAGAAATAAACAGTATACAGCTGTTAGCTGCAGATAAACAATATCATACAATGCTATTGACTTTCAAACCTTAGCTGAAAATTTATAGTTTAAAGTCAGTGGAGGCTATTTTCATTGCCTTTTTAGGCCACTGACTCGAGTGTTATATCTTTTATAACATTTTAACAATGTCTTTAATTTTTTATTCTGTACTGCCCAAAAAAATATCCAGAAATATCCTAAATATTTGAAAATGTAATTGAGTTTCAAAGCACGTCTCATATGATTCCAATAAAATTTTAAAAGGCAGCTTTTCACAGCCTACCTTTATTCTCCTCTTCCTCCACTGCCATCACAAGCATTAGGAGCCAACTCCCACTTCTGTGGGTGAGTGAGAGAGATATATATATATATATATATATATATATAACGAATCCTGCAAGTGTTGAGACTACAAATTGTGTTTCTGAAACGTAATGGCAGACATATTTCATAAAACAAGTGCTCATATGCTTAATATCTAAAATGAAAGATGTTTTAAGCTGAACTCAAATTAAACATGGAAACAATTCAGGAAATAATATATCATCAACTGGATTCATGTCATTAAACTGGAGAAGCAATTGTTCTTGATAAGGAGAATCCGGGTTGCTGTAGTCACTCTGAATGCCAGAATCACTACCCGAGTCAGTAATGCCACCTGCCTTTGGTAACTTATTAACAATCTCAACATTTTCATTCTCAGCAGTTCTTTTGCGATTGGTGGGGATCAGAGTGGATGTTTTTGCCTCTTGTGCTGGCATGTCATGACTTTCGTCATTCTTCATCAACAAAGAGTCTGGTAATTCTTCTGAAATTGTTCCTTCATCGTTGCTTAAACACTCCTTCATAAGCTTTTCAAACAGCGTCATATTTTCCTCAAAGGAGAAACAATCATCTGTTAAGGACAGAACCTCCTCCTCTTCTTTTACGGGCATCACAGATGGGCTGGACTCTTGCACCTCTTCATGAGGATAGGTTTCGTCCTCATCACTGCTACAGCCGGAAGATGAGCTACTGTCTCCAGCAGATGAAGGAGCATACTTCACGTAGAAGTGTTCGGACTTTATTAATTCATTGAGGGAGTCCAACTCTGTTGGTGAGGCCCCCACCACTGGATGTGGACTCTGCACTGAACAAGCAGCCATTTTTTCTTCTCTTTCACTAGACCCTGTTGTTGTTGAAAGAGGTGAGCAATTGTCAAGGGATGCATCAACATCTGAGCCGTACACTTCATCAAGAAGTGTGAATAAATCACCAGACTGCAAAAAAGAAAACAGAAAAATAAAAAGCTAAAAAAAAAAAAAAAAAAAAAAAATTTTTTTTTTTTTTATAGGCTTAAACGTGAGGTCTTCAAGTCTCTTTTATCCCTCGTTCTCTTACAGCAGATGATATCATGTGTTAGGATGTTACAATGATAAATGTTTTAAGCTGACAGACAAACACTACCATTTATACAAACTAATAATTCCAAATAATAAATTACAAAGCCTCATTAAATTAATGTTAAAAATATATATAAACTAGCAGTATAGCCCAGTGTTGCTCGGGTGTAATGAAAGCTTGGTCCTGGAGCTCAGACTCATCCTAAAGAATATTTGTGTGAAGTTTAGTGAGAATAGTGAGAATCGGATAAAAATTGTGGATTTGTATAAAGGACATACAGACACACAAACATCTTGCCTTTTATATATATATATATATATATATATATAAAAAAAAAAATCGATTTTCTGCACTATTGTAAGAACTGCAACCTTGAAACTTCTGAATATTATTTCTTATGTCTTTGAGTGTATGAAATTTGATTAAAATCGGACCACTCCTTCTCTAACCCGATTTTTTCGATTATTGATTTGATATTTGACACAAAACCTAGCTAAGAACACTCACAGAAACTTATAGTACAACTGTGTAAATTTTCAAGAAAATCAGTTCAGCCGTTTTGGAGTCTATAGGTAACAGACACACACACAAAGTTCCATTTATAAATAAGTTTAAATTAGATTAACACTTTTGCTGCTGTAGATGTACAAGAGTGAACTGTGAAACATTGCAAGAATTTCATATTTTATTACTAATTGTAATGCTTCTCTCCAGGCAAACTGATATGAATGTTCAAAGAAAACTTCAAAATATCACATACCTGCAGAAAAAAGGGTTTAGCTCACAAGGAGATTTATGCGGACATGATTCCTTATAGGATCTTAGGAGGAGAAGAAAGAGTCTTAAAGATGACCAAGGTCTGGACATCCTCCAAAGAAAACATTGATAGTGTTCATCACATGGTGATGATTGGCTATAAATCAAATAGCCCATGCTATCACCTATGAGAGAGTAGAAAATATACTGCACAATGAATATAACATATGGATGTGCGTTGTGGTGCAGTGGATATCGACTCGGAATGACAAATCAGGGTGCTGAGTTCAAATTCCAGTTGAATTCCTCGTATTCACTAATTCACAAATACCCATAGGAAAGGTATTAATCTATCTTCCTTTCAATTATGGGTTAAATAATAAGACATTGGTTCTATAGCCTTGGCTGGCAACCAGTCTACTGCAGGATAATCTTCTGCCCAGTCAGTCATGTCTTTTTCAAGTGTATCATGTATGGCACTTAACTGAATATAACATGAAGGTTGCTACTCAGTTTGTGCCACATCTTCTAATACCTGATCAAAAATGCAACAAAGTTAACATCGCAGTAAAATCTGACATTGATTGAGGCAGACTAGCTGGTTTCCTTGACCATTCCCTAACCCAGAATGATCTGCAGCAAAGGCAATGGCCTCATTTGGAGGGAGGGAGGAGGCAAAAGGCATTGTGTTTACTATCTGCAAAAGTTGACCACACTATCAATGGAGAATAATATGCCAACTTGCTGAAGCAATTATGAAGATTATAAAAACCAAATGCACAGGAAAACTGACAAAAAGGGTCTGGTTTCATTGGGACAATGCTCAAGTACACAATTCCTTGATTTTTACAAATCGTGTACTTGACTTAATCCTCTGATCTGGCCCTATATGACTATCATGGAAAAGAAAAAAAAAATGCTTGGCTGGGAACCAGTATTGAGTGATGACAACGTCATAGCTGTTGTTGACAACTTCTTTATTAATAGGATCCATTAATAAAGAAGAGAGATCAAAGAAAATCGTAGACTGTAGAGGGGACTATGTTGAAAACTAAACCTCATTTGGTCACATTCCATGAGAATATTTTACTCAAACTATGAATCCTTATAAAAGCTTACACTGCCTATTGTTAATGTACAGAGACAATTTAAACGCACCATGAAATGCCTGCTCCTAGCAGTTGCGCTATTAACTATCAGGCATTTAGTGCTATTTTAAAACCAGCATGAACATATATTAGTCTGTATTACAATCTGTTTTGTGATGTCTTTTTATTATAGTGTTCATTAGAGCATCATTTAGCTTAGTCTGTACTGCAGAATATCCTACTGAAACCAAAATGGTGATACCTATAAAAAAAAAGAATTGCTATCAGTTTCTTTATAGTCAGTTATAAATGGCAATTATTTTCCCTACAAAATAGGCCAGCACAGCCAGGCAACAAAGCAGCAGCGTAATTTAATTTTTAAGAATTTGTTTATGCTTATAAACTATAGACTTTTTTTTTTTTTCAAATTTAAAATTCAATTACCTCAGGAAGCTTGTTAATTGCATTATCAAATGAGACAGAATCAGAGCCTGTTTCTTCAGCTGAGGAACAGAAGGTTCTGCGGACCTTGGGGACTTTGGTTCTGTCTTCACTAATGATGCAGATTCATCTGAACTTGACACATTGCATTCTCCATTTTCAAGCAGACCAAGCCTATGTTGCAGCTCTGCATTCTCAGCCGCCAACTCGTAAGCCTTTTTCTGTAACGTGCTATTATATTGCATCAGTCTTTTGTTTTCAGCCTGCAAATTGGCTATGGTCTCTTCCATATCATTCATCTGAGCCTTTTTTCGGTCACGAGCAGTCTGTGCAGCTACTCTGTTCTTGAGTTTTCTGAAGAAGCAAAGCAACAAGATTAAACAGTTATGGTTAAATCGGCTTAATAAATATTTATACAGTAGACAAATCTTTCAAAAAGCAAGTGATCCCTAAAATTAGTCAATTGTATTGGGGGGGGGGTATACAGATTTTCTGTGGGGGTTCATTTTATTATTGCTATGAGAGAAAGAAAGAAAAAGGAAAACTACTTTCAAAGCTCAATCAAGGAAATAAAACAAATATGCACCAAACATGTGCTACTACTCTGCAAATATCAGCATCCTACTCAATATCAAAAGATCAGTCTGTTTATAGAGAAAGTTTTTTTTTGACTGAAGCTTCAGTTTAATGCATTCTTAACACTTAAAAAGAAAAAAAAAAGCAATGACTGGAAATTAAAGAGATTTTGAACAGAAAATTTTGAATTCGAGGTAAGGTAATTTGTTCTAGTAGAAGCACAGTTGGGTAATGGATAACAGCTTTCAGAAAGTTTGGCAGAGAAGAGGTGGTTTCATACCTATGGATAAATAGCAGGACATACTAGGTCCTGTATGCTTGATCTGCAACTAGCTAAGGAGGAAAACTGAATTCAAATCAGCCTGAGGAAGGTTGAGCTTCGAGCTATCTTGTTCACTGCTACTATAGCTGCAGTGTATTAACTACAACATTAATGGGTTACAGAACCATGATTTGCTTTAAACAAAAATGAAGACTTTTACATTGACAAGTCTTTAAGATTATATAAAATGTACAAGACAATTGCAAAAAAAAAAAAATTAAAAAAATCTACTTACAAGTCTACCTAACCCACCTACCATTCTGTTAGTGGTAAGAGTAGGCAAAAATAAACTATAACAGTAAAATAAATGTTTTTTTTTTTGTTTTTTTGGTTATTTTTTCTGCTGCTGCTGCTCAGTTGTAATGTACTATAAGTGAACTCAAGTACTGAATTGAAAAAAAATCTTACATCTTTAAAACGTAAATATTTTTTTAATCTCCTAAATTGTGGCAAGTACAGCTTAGCCTGGTACAAGGTTAAAAATGATCATAAATATATCACAATCCTTCAAGAGGGTCACATTGAAGGTAAGGTTTTAAATGCTGATTTTTCAAACAGCAGATAGGCCTAACCAAAGTTTATTTACAATACAAAAATTATATATGCTACAGTTTGATTACATAAAATGATCATATGCAAACAAAAATTGCTGCAATTAATTGCAAGTTTGAGGAGTACTACCAATTTCTCGGCTCAAATTAAAAAATTACAGAAAAAAAGAGAGAGAGGACATATTCACTTAATCAGTGAAAATGTCAATAGTTTCTAGAATGCAACATTTGGTAGCAATCCATTCAGTTACCTGACAAAATGATATTTTCAAAACAAAGTGCCTGGCCTTGTACCATATGCAAAAAAAAGTAACATCTGTTTGAACTTTTGATTCCTTCCCATTATTCTGCTGGTATTTTGTTTCCTCTAAAAAGCCTCAATTTTTTTTTCTTTTAAAACCTACTGCAATGATTTTTGTCACAAAATTTGTGGATCCATTTAAAACTTTTCTTACTAAAAACAAGACACAAAGTATTTTTTTTCTTTCCAAATAATTCACGGTATTTAGTTTAAACACACACGGAAATAAACATTTTGATTTATTCATCATGGTATTTATCACAAGGTTTTTTTTTTAACCTAAGTGTAAAAGAAGACAACAGATTTTTAAATTTTAGATAGCTGGCGTAAGAGGGGGAGAATAAAAGAACATCAAATTTTACCAGGTTGTGATCAATTATCAACCTCATCTGGTAAATTTTCCCCTCATACACACTAGAGACAGATAAAAACTGGAGCAATAGTAATAAAACTAACATTTTAGCAATGCGAAATTAAATATTTTCTGCAACCTTTATTAATCCTTAAATCAACAAAAAAAAAAAAAAGAAAAAAAAAGAGAACGGCTATTCAGGAAAATTTTAAGTAATTTTCATGTTGTCAAGAAGACATAAATGCACTCAAACTAGTAGTAATTCAAAATTGATTTCTGAAACAGAAATTTTATTTTTTGAAGTTTGATACTCCAAGTCCAAATACCCTATTATTCGTTCTTAAGAATAAAAAAGAAAGTGT
Source organism: Ascarosepion bandense (assembly GCA_037127315.1). Taxonomy (NCBI): domain Eukaryota; kingdom Metazoa; phylum Mollusca; class Cephalopoda; order Sepiida; family Sepiidae; genus Ascarosepion; species Ascarosepion bandense. Next base: position 3,456,516 of record JBBBDQ010000158.1, on the reverse strand, counting down.
ACTGTAGTAAAAATAATAAAATCCTAAAAATAAATCAGCCACAAACTGGTGGTTGCTGACCTGTAATAATCGTTAGCAGGCAACTTCTTCGTCACAACGCCAGCTAACAATTATAATTACAATACATTTAGTTTTTTTGTATCCACAAATAACTGCGTAGACTTTAAGCTAAAAGAATTCACAATCACACACACAAAAAAAAGGTAAGAGCTCGCAGTCACACTGTGGAGTGTGGACCCAACCCTTATTAATTTGAACTTGTCTGATGAAACCTTGAGGTTTCATCAGACAAGTTCAATTAATAGTTTTATGATGATAAATCAAATGTTTTTAAACAAAGTAAATAAAACTTAAAATATTAATAGTTTTTAGAGATAAAATGAGAGTCAGTAAAGGTCGGGGGGAAAAACAGCTGCATTCCTGATTTTTTTTTTTACTTTTTTGCCTAAAAAGTGGGTGTTTGTATATCCGGGTCAGCTGGGAGCGTTAGAGAAAATATCGTTAAGATTAAGAACCATATGGTTTTATTTTCCTTCTTTAAGAATTCAAGATGGATCCACTTTAAATGATTTTAAGTAGATCCTAACAACTCCAATTTCTGTACAATATAAAAACTAAACTTTTTAGTTAACTGGAGAAAAAAAACTAAAATAAAAGCAGTAAATATTTTGACACCCGGAAACTTAATTGTTAGGTAGGGAGAGCATCATGGCAGTGTGAATGAACCATGCGTTTGTGCTTGAAACCAGGAATTTACATTTTAAAAAATTACAATGTTAATTTTCAAATTAGTACCTTATTTGAAAGCTTGAAAACGATAGGATATTTAATAAACAAAATAAAAAAAAATGGAAAAAAAACTACAAAATACTAATTAAACTGATTTTTAGCCAAAATTTTACAATAATCTTGTAATGTAAGGAAAATAAAACTAGTTAAAAAAAAAAAAAAAAGGAAATTAGATACTTAAACATTAAACATTTTAAAATACAAGCGAGTGATTTTGTTTATTTTGGAAAGAATGACGATAAGTCAAGCAAACCAAAGTTTTTTTTTTTGGCAGAACCTCGATCGTAAAAATGAAGAGGGGCGGAACTCTGGTCAAGACAAATTTCAAATTTTTCTTCAGTGTTTTTTTTTTTTTTTACTTTTAGACTTTGCCACTGTTATTTAGTTAGAGCTTTTAGTGCTTGTTTAAATTTAGTTAAGAAGTAAAATAAGAACAATGAAAGTAAACCACCTAAGCCTTTTTTTTCTTCGCCTTGGAGAGTTGAACTTAAGACTTAAGTTTAGTTTTTAAGATTTAAGAAGCTTGAATGAGAATAACAGTCAGATATTCACAACAGTTTAAAAATATTCAAATCTTTGACTTTCGAAAGAATACTACTAAAATATTCTAATTCAGAAACATTTTTGTATTTTTAATATAAATACTTCATATTTGAGGAAGAAATTTCGTTTAAATCAAGGCCGCTTCCAAGGATTTTATTATTCGGCCTTATAACCTGAATTGCTTTGCAGCAATTATTAAAAAAAAAAATGAATCATTTCTAGCGATTCAGCTCTTGCAAAAAAATGTATTTAGACTGTTAAAATATTTGTTTTAATTAAATATTTTTGGGGGATAAGCGATGGAAATTAAATCCTCTTTATTTTTTTAAACATCCTATTTCAATGGCGGAAGAAGGAAATCAGACAAGTCGAGAAATATAATTTTTATACAGATATTATCGTTATTTTAAACTGTTTTTAAAAAGATTTAAGTACCAATAATTGATTTTGAAAAAGAAATTTAAGGTTTTTAAATTTTTGGAGACAATCAAGTAAAAGTGACACAATTGTAAACGTTTTTAAAAAAAATTTAAAAGTAAAAAGAAAAAAAAATTTCATAACTTAAAAATTAAAAGGTAAAAAACATTAAGAAAAAAAACTTATCACCGAAAAGAAAAGGATCCAATTACATTATAAAATGAAATAAAGTAAATTATTTTATTTATTTATTTATTTTTTTAAATAAACACGTTTTTTTATTGTTCTTACCTCCGAAGGATTTTTTCCTCTGGACTCAGATGTGTCAGCCTTCGTCTCTTCTTCGGTTCTCCACAATTTGAGTTATTTGGAGATGGAGACGGTGAATTTTGGTCATTATTACTATCATCAGAATCACTGTATCCATTTGAATTTTGTCCGAGTAACGTGGTCCATGAAGATGAATTTAAAGTCGATGATGTAGTCGTGGATGTAGTAGAGAATTTCTTTTGCTGAAGAGAAGACGTCGTATTTGTATTCGTAGATGATAACGTGACAGATTGCTTTGGCGAGAGGAAACGATGAACAGGTGAAGACACTGTTGTTTTAATAACATTGGCTGTTGTTGGCACTTTCGTCGAATTTTTGGCGACAGCTAGTGTTTTCACTGAAAACATTGGCTGTTTTACCATTATAGTTGTAGCTTTCATTTTGGTATTTTTATCAGTAGTAGTTGTAATGGTTGATGGTACTTGAACTTGACGTAGTTGATTAGAGCCGGTTGTGGAGATGATATAGGTATTTGGGCGATTGAAACCCGTAAAAGCAACCATTTTGCTTTATTCTAACAATCTGTTATATTTCTTAATCGTTAAAAACAACTGGATAGAAATGTTTCCTCTCTCTCAGCTGTACGTTATTTGTCTTTCTCTACGCATATTCTGAAGTGCGTACGGTATGCTTGGGAGAAAACTTCGAATGATATTTTATACTAGTCATTGATTGGTTGATTTGGAGATGACGTCAATGAGGAAGAAGAGGAGGAGAACCTTTTATTTTTTTCTACGGAAGAAAATAAGTGACAAAAAAATAGATTGACTGAACTATTATTGCTGTGTAAACAAATTTTTATATTTTCATTACAAAATTACTGTTTAAGTGTTTCGTGGAAAGTGATGGTTTGGTTAACCTGTTAGTTTCATTTATTTCGTAAGTTTGATCTTCACTTTCAGAAGCACCTTTTTCTAACACTTTTTTTTTTTAACTATTCAGTGTTTTTTAAAAGCTTTATCAAATCATTTATTTTTTACCCAGTTAATTTCGTATTTTTTAGTAGCGTCAGTGGTCACTCAGGCAAGATGGATATCATATATTTAGATTTTGACTGCTGATTTTCAAAGCAGGTATATTTTCAAAATTTCTGAGATCAGTAAACAAAATTCAATCTTCTTACGACTGTATGAAATACTGTTAGTGTAAAAAGAAGAATCAATATTTTCTGTTTAAGGTTTTATTTCTTCTCTGCAACTAAAACAGTCACACTTTGAACAGCTGTTTGTTTTCACATACAAAAAGAACTTAAATTTTAACATTTGTATGTGGTCATCAGGAACAAAGCCATGATAACGAAGCACTCAGTGAGGATCGTATTCATTACAGTAGCTAGTTCGTCATCAAGAGGAGCTTACACTACATTAAAGTGTGCCTACTGCAAGAAAATTGTAACTTAATTTGCCTTTTATTCTAGCATGAAAGAATCCCAACTTTTTCACCACATACATTCGTTCTTCCTCTCCTTCCTATTTTCCTTTCTTCGTCTTCACTCACACGCTGTTAACGAAACAAGAACAACAAGACATCTCATTTTTTTTTCTTATTTATGAAAAAAAAAAAAAAAAAAATTTCCTGGATCTTATAAGTGAAGTTTGTGGAATCCACCTTGCAAAGTTTAATTTAAAAAGCAGTTACAACAACTTACATATCGCACATTGTAAGTCCAGATAAAAAATTTACATTAGTACAAAACTTACTTCAGAACAATAACTTGTGTTAACCCAGATGCTGGATTGAAAAATGTAAAGTTTGAAGCTTTGCTGATTGGTCAACAGTTAATTAATTGAAAACACATTTAGCCCACCAGAATTTCACTTCTGAAGAAAAAACAATTTGGTGACCCCAACTAAGCTTAGGTGAACCTGATCAAGTTTGGCCACTATGAATTAGTGACCCGGCTACGTTTTGGTACCTACAAATTGGTAATCCCATCTAAGTCTTGGTGAATACAAAATTTTGTCACTACAAATCAGTGTGCAGGACAAGAAAATCTTTGATGGTGAACCAGATTGTGAATTTTGGCAGCGAGACAGCTTGAGGACAATTTTGAAGTTAAAACCTGACTAAAACAGAACCAGCTTAAACAATCTTCAAAGACCCATTCCAACACGTAAATCTATTTGGTTAACTCAAAGGAATATTCACGCATTTTCCACATATCATTGCTATGGCCAAAACACAAACAGTTCTGTGTACATACCTTTGTAGTGTTAACCAAAACGAGTATCACATTTCCTTCACTACAACCTAGCATTACGACATTTTGGTGAATCTGACTTCATCACCCAGTAAAATACATTGCACCAGAAACTACAATTATCTACTTATTTTATTCACACTTATATCCTACGAACAGCCTCAACAAAGTTCCCAAGCCAGGCACAAGGCTTAATATTACTCACCACAGGGAAGATATTAGTGCCAGCCTTGAAAAACACCAGTTCTTGAAAAGAATTATGTTAACTGAAAGTATGTGAATATGTGCAGGAAAAAACATTGGACAATTTATTCATAATATCAATAGACAATAGACACCTCCTAACACACTAACCTGCTCCCATTCTATCAAGCACTCTTCCCATCTGCCCGACACTCATCCTCGCTATCCTTACTCATCTATCACCTTTCTCCTGACATTCCGTATGTCTATCCACTCCTTCTCTTTACCTTCCCCTATGTAGCCCCATGCGCAATAGTGGCAGTGGAATGCCTTGCTTGGGGTGAGATGATTAAAAAAAAAAAAAAAAAAAAAATATCAATCCTGAAGTGCAACATCTCATACAGAAATTGCAAAGATAATAAAAATTTGAATAGATAGATTTTGTCAGTTGAATTTTGTGTCTGTGTATTATAATATAACAGTGTGTGTGTGTGTGTGTGTGTGTGTGTATTGTTGTGGTATGTGTGTATTTGCATGTCATAACATTGGCAAGTCACCACTTGTTGTGGATCTACAGGATTCTACAGGTGGAATAAAAGCTGTAGCAAACAATGAAATCCATGTAAATGGCGGATTGTCATTACTAATAGAGATGAAAGGAAATTGAATAAATTTCAAAAAGGTGATATTTTCATGTTTTATTTATGACTAATAAAAGATTAAATTATAAATTATACAAAATAAATACTTGTCTGCAGGCAAATATAATTTTTAAAAAAAGAAATACATTAAAATCTAGCTATTAGGAAATATGTGTGTACTACATGTGGGTAAAATTTCAGTGACTCTAGGAAAGATATTATCTCCAATTCAGAAACAGTCCTATGCTAGTGTTTCATCTGTATGCTAGAAAAAAAAAAGAGATAAAAAAATAATGTAAGAAACAGGAAGTGACCTATTTTTATAGCAGTTTGTAACAGTACCACTTAACAGCATCTTGGCAAACTAAGTGGGGGTAATCCACCAGCATCAACCTGTCATTTTAGACCTACCTAAAAGTTTGTTTCAGGTATATTGTAGAACTATAATCACTTTCATCTTTCTCCCTTTATTTCGGCAAATTTTGTAGAAGAAAAAATATTGAAACTAATAACATTTCCTCATGAATTTAGTTTTCTATATGCCAATCAATTCTAGAAAATCCTATCAATCCTGCTATTTAACCTGTAATTGGTTAGGAGCAATAGAGATAGATTCAGACTTTTCCTAATACCATTTATTATAAAGTTAACCAACTGTCTTTGTCAAAATTTGAATTGTTAATCATCAGTTAAGATATTTGTGAGATGAGGCAGTATTTACACTATTTACATTATTCGGACTATTGTCCTCATCTTTGTTGCCATTGTATGCTCTGATCTTCTTCAGGTGCTAGGAATTTCGAACTGAACCCTTTATTACGATCACTAGGGTATATCATTCTCATTCCTTGTGCGAAACCTCTTTTGGTAGTCATGAGTTACTTTTTTGCCACTGCTGTAGCCTGGTATTGAACTAACAACTCTTTGGTCAAGTCACTGGAACTAACCAACATCTATATCCACTAGGCAATGTGTCCTTAAGGACAAGAACAACAGAATTTCTGAGACTTATAAACCTAATGTTCAGTAACTCTTTTTTCCATATTGAGGAAGAAAGGGTGTCATCGCCCCCCTATGAGATGAAGCTGAAATAATAGATAGAGAACAACACTGGAAATTACATAAACTTAAGGAATCAGCACATAACTAGGCTACAAAAAACTTCTAAGCTGACCAAGCATAGAGATGAATATACAACATGGTAACCAGTAATATGGAGTGCCAGAGAAAATCATTAGTGTCAAAATTGCAATATGAGCTCTGGTAAAAAATACTAGAGAAAACCATTAACATCAAAAAATTGTAATATGAACTCTGGTAAAAAAAAAAAAAAAAAAAAAAAAAAAAAGGGTTACCAAACATTAGTCCCAGAAATTCAGTTGTTCTTGTCCTTAAGGGCACATGGCCTAGTGGATATAGATGTTGGTTAGTTCCAGTGACTTGACCCAAAGAGTTGTGAGTTCAATATCAGGCTATAGCAGTGGTGAACAAGTAACTTAGTGGGAGATAACTCATGACTACAATAGAGGCTTCACACAAAGAATGAGAATGATATATCTCAGTAATCATAATAAATGGTTTGGTTCAAAATCCTGAAGGAGGCACAGCTGAAATGTTGTACAAATGGCAACAAAGATGAGGACAATAGTCTGAATAATGTAAATCTGATGTTATTTTATTCAAATGGTTAGAAAATTGTCTCAGTCCAAGATGTTAACTATTAAGTAGAGATCACAGAACAGATACTAAATGTTATACAATAATCCATATAATTATAAAAAACATACTATTGAGCTAGAACCATGGCTGTTTGGTTGTAGCCACCTCATACAATCTTCGAAGTTAAGTAATGTCAGGACCTAGAAGGTTGATTGCTTGTTGATGTGCAGGTGATGCATTGGATTGCTTAGAATTATTAATTAGAAAGCTGAGTTCCAATTCCTGTTGGGTTCATTATATTCACTCATGCTCAAATATCCCTGGGAAAGTTATGAATTTCCTCCCACATCCGAGATATGAGTTAATTAATAAAACATGTAACACTAAACCATTATTATTTTTAAAAAAATCTTATATAAAGATATTTTCTGGCTTTAAATAACCTGTAAAGTGTTGATAAGACATAAAAAATGAACCAGTGAAAAAAAAAATGAAGCCTGTTTAGTTTAGATGATGCAAAACTAGATCAAAATTTTTAAAATTAAAAGCTTTTGCTAACTATTTATAAAATGTGGCATAAAAAAGAAATTGATTTAATAAAACTGCTTATATACATTCAGATAGATATTTTTTATAATTCATCTGATTCCTTTTTTATTTTAACATTATAAATCTACTCATTTAAACTGTTTCTATAAATGATACAAGACAATGTGATGCATGTGTTGATGTAATATAATTTGTTAAAGTCTATATTTTTTTAATGTATATAAAAGTATTTTATTTTCTTTTCAAAGGTAAAAACAATTTTGCTTTTGAAAAACCTAAACAAAATGATATGTCAAAATATTAATATATTTTAATAAATTTAATTACAAGAGAGAATCCCATCTGGTTTCATTATTTAAGAGCTTTTTCTTTGTGTCGGAAAATGTTTTATTATTCTTTTTTTCATAATGAAAACAGTAAAATATGAAAAGAATAGTGGTTTAATGTTGATAAAACATCTGTTGATAACATAATTAAATTTAATGATCCAACCAGCATTACCCAACCTTTTTACCTTGGTGGAACCCTTGAAATAGTTTTCATGTCTCAAGGAAGCCCTGCATGAAAAAAGCATCAGTCTATTTCTCACTATTGTGGAACTCCTAGTGACCTATTGCAGAAAACCAGGGTTTCAGGGAACAGATGCCAAACACTGATCAAAACACTTATTTCAGGTTGGAAAAAATATAAAATGTGCAAAATTACCCAGCGCAACTTGGAAAAGCTGGGAACTTTTGCACACATGTTTAAGAAGTAATGTTCTCAGTAATAACATTTGAATGACTGGTAGTGATAAAAAACAATATCTTACCATCTCAATATAACCTTACTGTACATGTGATATAAAAATACTTCAGTATATGAGTGAAGAAAAAACAAAGATTGTAGAACCTTTGAGAGAAAATACTTCAGCTACATATTTACAGAAATTCAAGTTATACAATAGTTTGTTCATGCAGTAAACTGAATATATTTTAGAAGATATAGAAAAAGAAAAGTTAGATGAGGTCTTACTTGATAGCTAACTTGGTCTTGCAATATGTAAGTGATGTGATTAGACCATGAAAAGGCAAGAGGAAATCAGTCTGAAGCATATATAATGTCATTTTGATGAATTTGCTTCAACTTGCAAAATAACTGATATTTTACACTCCTAGCCAAGCCATCACTTAATACATTTTTTACTCTTTGACATGTGCATAAATTATAGCCAAGTCAAAGGTAGTTCGGTAATGCTAGATTATTTGGTGTTGGCATAATATATGGCCTACAGAATTCTGTCACTGATATAGTATGTGGCCAACCTTAAAAAGCATATCATAAGAATCTAAACTTATTTATAAATGGAACTTTGTCTGTGTGTGTGTGTGTATCCGTTACCTATAGATTCCGAAACAGCTGAACCAATTTTCTTGAAAATTTACACAGTTGTACTATAAGCGTCTCTGAGTGTCCTTAGCTAGGTTTTGTGTCCAGGTACCCTCGATAAATATCAAAAATCGATTATCGAAAAAATCGGGTTATAGAAGGTGTGATCCGATTTTAATCAAATTTGATACACTTATAGACAAAGGCATAAAAAACGATATTCAGAAGTTTCAAGGTTGCAGTTCTTACAATAGTGCAGAAAATCGATTATATATATATATATATATATATATATATATATATATATATGTAAATTGATACCAGGAAATCAAAATTTGACTTACATCCATTCATTTTTCTTTCAGTCTAACTGGAAACTTTTTAGTCTTTCGTGGCAACGTCCAAAGAGTCTGAGCTCCAGAACCATGGATTAGTTTTAAAGCTTTCATTACATCCGAGCAACACCGGGCTATACTGCTAGTGTTTTATAACTGTATGGTAACAGCTTGTTTCAATTAAAGGATACTGTTTTAGTATGTTTAGTGACAGGTAGTTAAAGGGCTGCTGCTTACAATTAACTAAATTGAAATTAGATAAAATTTAAAAAATAATTATTTTCAGTAAATAGGCAAATACTTATATCTATAAATGTACTCTTACTGAGGTAAGATGCATTCAAACTGGATAGGCCACATACTATACCAGAATCAAAGAGGTAAGCCACATATTGGCACCAAATATTCAATACTATAACTATTTTAGGTATTTGGTCCCTGTTTCATGGAGCAGTGGTAAGCAAGCTAATCTAGCAGACTATTACTAAAGCAGTGAATTCAATATTCACTGTGTCCTACACTTTCAGACTTCTGGCAACTTGCCAAGATACAATATTTAGCTAGTTTCTTTTTTTTTCTTTTCAGAAGCAACCTAGTATTTAACCAGCACTTGGGTTGCTTAAACGTTTTATACTTGTGTCAATAAATAAAAAATGCATTTCAAAGAATTATTGAATGTATAGCTTAAAAAAGGTGAAGATATGTTGAAACTAGCTATCAAGAGAAACAGGTTGTAGGATTCTACTTAGAGCATCCAGCTTTTCAGTCAGCACTTATCGAAGAGGATCATTGATAAATCTTTTAAATTTTAAGTCATAAAACAGTATAACCAATGAAAAATGAGGTAAAGTTTAAAAGTAGATGTTATCTGTCATCCCCCAGGAAGAAGAAAAAGAAAAAAAAAGAACCAAGAGACAGATATTTGGCCGACTAATGTCAAGGAAGTCCTTCTTACGAAAAGACCAGTTAACATCTAGAAATAAATGAACACTCTTAAATCCTTAAGTGAAAACTGGAGCATGTTGCACTTACAATAGGGCATAAATTGCTATAAAGGACATATCTTTGTTTTCTTAAAAAAAACAAAAAACAAAAAAACAAAAAACAAATGGAGACCTGTTGAAACAGGTGGTATGATTTTTTGATTGGAAAATCTAAGTATTTATGAAGAACTCTAGAAAATAAACCCTATTTCCATCACAATTTTTTTTTTTAATGGCTGGCTACTCATATCCAAAGATGACTGTCTACCAGGGAGGCTAGCTAATTCATGTTGCAGACGCCTGCTCAGACACATTTGTATTTGTTCAACACTCACAGAGCATATCTGTGGTTTATACTGCAACTAACACTGAGCAGAACTTAGTTACAGTTTCTGGTAGAGAACAGGTTATCTGGTGTGATCAACAGTCTAAACAAGTTCAGGACACTCAAACCCTCGGTCACACCGACTTGTGACAATGCTAGCTCACCTATCAACAGTTCCTAAATTGATCTGTCTACCCAATTTCACTCACAAGGCTTGGGTCAACCAGTGGTATGATTTTCAGGGACACTCCAAAAGGTGTGACATGCTGAGATCACCTCTTTCAGACTGATAATTTCAAGAAGTCACCTTTCTGACAAATTGACCATGGTGAGATTCGAACCCCTGTTTCATGGCTAGAAAGCAAATGTTCCAACCACTCGGCTATGTGCTCTCAAGTATTACACAATTACATATCCACATAAATAGCATATTAAAAATGCACAAAACTTTATTTTCTACCCAATAAACCTAGCCTAAATAAAATAAATTTCGACACCTCTACTAACATACTTCAATGCCTATAATCGACCGGAGAGGTCATAGTGATTATACTTACCCACTATACCATAGTAGCAGCAGTTCCCAGACCAATTCCTCATGCCACTATACACTCAATTGAACAAAAAACCCACTACCACCATTCCTTCTTGGCCTACAGCCATGTGCGACACAAAAAATGGACCTGTCTAATTTTCTCTGTATAACTCCACTCTGTTAATAATAATTTAAATGTTCTATGTTCACTGAACATTAAATGTTCATCCTTTGATAATGGCTTATATAAGCCTAAAGCTCAGATCTGATAAAAAAAAATCAACAATTATTGCGATTTCTTGTCGTCTTTCCATGACAACACTATCAAGCTAATCAGATCATACGAACGAATCTTACACAAAATAAATAGACAGAACTTGTCTATATTATTCAATGAAACCTGTATTAATATATATATATATATATATATATATATATATGTTTGTAAATACAAATGTTTTATTTAACTGGCATAACCATGCTTTCTTTATTTTTATTGTTTGGAATTCTAGCATTCAGATTATTAATATAAAAAAATCAGGATGAGAGAATTTTCTACAAACCCCAGTTTTATCAAAAATATGTGGAAAGATAAGATCTGTTCATTCTTCATTTGCTTTCCATCAGCTTGGCTTTGATAACCAGGTTTTTCCAAAATACCCAGATTTTCAAATTTCCAGATCCAAAGAACCCTACTTCGGCAAACAAATACTTTAGACAAAATAGAGTTAATTTCAACATGGCTTCCTCTCTCTCTCAAGCTATATTCAGTTTCTCTATCTTAAAAAAATGTTTAAATAATTCTTGAATGCAGCATAAAATAACGTACTTAGTAACCCTTTCTTTACTTTTACACTTACTTACTGGGTGACCTTTATTTAGGGCTATGAATTGTATAAAGTTAACTGTGGAAATATCAATAATTAATCGGCTTTATGACTAAAATAGCTGCATCGATAATTTCATCACAGTATTTAGTATTGTTGAAGTTTTTGCTAACATTTTTTGTCGAGATTTACAAACTCTACATTTTGTTCAATTTTACAAATCAATTCATGAAATTTGAATAAGCCAATATGCTTGAAAAAATAATTTGGCAAAAACCCTACTTCAGTTTAATAATTTCTTTAATTTGATTTTATAAGACTTTATGGTCAACAATATGTTTTAAGAAAACTTATTTTTTTCCTTTTTGACAGTAAAAAAAATAAAATTCTTAGATTTCTTACTCTTGAACATGCAACATACAAGTGGCCATGCATAAATATTTCTTTCTGGAGCCAAATTGCAACTTTTTGAAGCATTTGGCCTTGTGAATTGTTTAAAATTCTTGCAAATGGAGAGTGAACTGGAAATTGGATTCTTGTATTAAACTTAAAAGAAAAGATATGCACAAAACATTGCCTTTTTAGTAAATAAGTATTTATTTTAATCATTAAATTGTTTTTAAAATAGTGGGAGTATTTTGTATGTTGAATAATAAAACTTCATTTTTCCAAAAGAATTAATGAAAATTTATTGCATTAAGCTACACACCCTAGTAAAACCAAGAGTACTTTGTACCCTCTTATTGGTTTGGTTTCGATTAGTCAATATATGGGTATTTTAGAGGGTGTGACAGACAGACTAACAGAAGTCACGGAATTTTATATATAGATATATAGAAGAAGAGTACCCAATATTGGCAGTTAAGCTTTTGAAGATATAGACAAAGGAATCAAATCAACAATGTAAGGTTTATTCCTATATCCACATTGTATTATTATAGTGCGGACTTGGCAGTGCGGTTTTGACACTGCCTCTCATTATAGGCCTTTTCAAATCACACTGAAACAGTTTTCCATTTGAGTACTTAAATAGGGAACCATTTGGGAATATCAGGTACTGTAAGCAACTTCCTAGAATCCAAAATATATTTGGCTTTAAATGCCCCACCAAAAAAAAAACAAAAAAAAACTCAATTTCTCATTATATAAAGAAATTTTAAAACATACTTAAAATTAAAAACAGAGTCCTACAAGTTCAGGTTTTGAAAAGTAGTGTTTTACTACATATGAATCCTCCAAAAGATTCTATAGAGAATTGAATCAGATATTGTGAATTTAATGTTAAAAAAATTATTCAATTACAAAACTGCTTGGAATAATTCCATTTATATAATTTATAGCATTTATGTAATTTAATTGTAACTAAATAAATTTCAAATATTATCTAACACATTAATTTTATGTCATTAACAGAATTATTTTATCCATTGTTTTTAAACTTAAGGTTTACCATGTACAATGCCTGGGAGTCATTCGTAGTAGATGGTTTCATTAAGAGGCAGTTTATGCAGATAGGAAAGGAGATAATGGTTAACCCTTAGACTTAACCGGTTCAGATTGTAATGATTGGATAAAAAATCCTCTTCAGAGTGTTCTACAGAGCAATGTTCCACAGAAAGAAGCTGTTTGAGTGGAACTGACTTCTCACCAATAGAATATGGAGAGAATGTGGGTGGTTTGCCACAATATAAGTGGCATGGTGGGTCCTAGCTGTGAAGGTTAGACCAGGCGGAACTAGAGAATGTAGTTTATCTGAGCACTTTCCATGGAAGAACTGAAAGAGCAATGAGAGGTTTGTCACATCCCACCTATGAAAGAGAGACGTTACCGGGCGGAATATAATTGGTCACTTAAAACTTACATCTCCATTGAAAAATGATTTATTTTTATAGAAAAAATAAATTAAAAAATCGGTAACTAAACTGAGTTCAAAAGAAAATCTACTGAGGAGTGGAGGTGAAAAATATCCATGAATCTGTGTACAGATTTAAAGAGGATAAATTAACTACTTTATTACTAATAGTGAAAGAGAGAGAGAGAAATGTAGATAATGAGAGAGAAAGAGAAAAGTAGATAGTGAGAGAGAGAGAAAATGTAGATAGAGAGAGAGAAAATATATAGATAGTGATATATAGAGAGAAAAATTTAGAGGAGAGCAGGAGAACTAAAAATCTGGGTTTTATCTAGATCTTAGTTCTTGTAAAATCACTACTGATATGCCAACCAAAACTGCCAAATATGTGCAAGTTTGTTGTAAAATTCTTTGTTTTTGAAGAGTCTATGTTTGTCACTTTTGTTAGAACTGCCTGTAAGTTTTATAACATTCTATCAGTCAAAATGACAACCTGCTTTTCAGCCTTGTTCATAAATCTTGTTTAACCAGAATGCAACTTGGAAAGTCTGTGGTGTTGGGTAAAAAGGCATTGTTTAGAGTTTATGTCTCGTTTATTTTGACATCCTCCAAAAGGTATGTTTATTCTAAGTAGGAAAAAACGAAAACAAAAACATTTGTAACAGGTGAGTGGGAAATTTAAGGAAATCAAGGTAATTTGAAATGTTGACATTCTTTACTATGTCTGCAACAACAAAATAAAACAAAGAATTAATAGGATTAGCTAAGTGGTTAGAGAAGTAGTGAAAGAAATACATTTTGGGGTCATAACAAAATTTACTTTTTTCTGTTAAACTTTTGCTTAAGTTTAAAGCAGAAAAAACAAAACAGTTTTAAGAAATTGTGTTACATATAATTTAGCCATGTGCAACATTTTAGGTTGAGTTATAAATAATTTCTGTTTTTGTTCTATTAAAAATAAAGTTGCATTTTATTCAATTACAAATTATGTTATCACCATTATTTGCAATGATTTGTTGCCACTCATTAGGCAATAAAATTTTTTCAGGTTTTGATGTGAATCATTTTTTTGATGAACTTGTTTTGGAACTGAGGTAAGGGTATCAAACCCCTACAAAAATTTGTAGGGTTTGATACCCTTACCTCGGCTCCAGAGGTATAACAGAATTTTATAAAACTTACAGGCAATTCTAACAAAAGTGACAAACAGACTCTTCAAAAACAAAGAATTTTTACAACAAACTTGCATGTATTTAGCAGTTTTGGTTGGCATATCAGTAGTGATTTTACAAGAACTAAGATCTAGATAAAACCCAGGTTTTAAGTTGATGTGTCTCTCCGCTATCTCTCCTCTAAATCTTTCTCTCAATATATCACTATCTATATATTTTCTCTCTCTATATCGACATTTCTCTCTCTCTCTCTCTATTAGTAATAAAGTAGTTAATTTGTTCTCTTTAAATCTGCACACAGTTTTATTTTTCACATCCACTCCTCAGTAGATTTTCTTTTGAACTAAGTTTAGTTACCGATTTTTTTAATTTATTTTTTCTATAAAAATAAATCATTTTTCAAAGGTGATGTAAGTTTTGGGTGATAAATTATTTTCCACAAAATTTTCTAGGGTGTGAAAACAGCAAAGACAATAAAGAGACAGAGGCAATGTTGTAGAATTTATCAACGTCAAATTTTATGATAAAAATGTTAAGCAAACAGTCGAAAATTGGGAAAGGCCAAAGGCTGGTACATCAGCTGCGATTGGCTGGATCAGCTCAGGTTCTCATTATGGAAAACCTTTGTCATCAAAGTGTTTTGGAGTAATCGAAAAAGGTGGTCTGTTGCAAGATCAGGTAAATATGGCTGGTGAGGAATGATAGACCAACTAAATTCCAAGATTTTTTTTCTTTTCTGTATGTGGCCTTGCATTGTCATGAAGGAGAACAGCATTTTTTCTTATTGATGAGCAAAGTTTGACCAAAGCTTGTATGGACATGCTACAGCAGCTATGCATATAAGTTTGCATTTAGTGTTTCATTGCATTTTAAGAACTGGAGCACCTACACCGAAGATCACATTTTATTTCATGTTCTACCTTCTTCGTACTCACATCAGGCTGACATGTCTAGTGAAATATATTAATCTTAAGGAGATCTAATTGAAGTAGAGTATAATAGTACTGACTAGGTTTGATATTGCTTAATTTCAATGATCATACAGAAACTAGCATTTCAATGTGAGATGGCCATCAGGGCTATATTTAAAGAACAGTTATGATAATAGAGTTGTCTCTAGAACTGGTACCCAAAAAAAAATAATTACTTATGACTCAACTGGATTCATAAGTTTTTATTTTTTCCTGAAGAATAGTCAAAGATGTTAAACACTGTTTATTTATTAGTCTATTTATTTACAAGAATAGTGTTTAATACTTTTGTTAATTCTTGAAAAACCAACAAAAAAACAAAAACAAAAAAAAAAACAAACAAACAAAAAAAAAAACACATATCTACCTCATGTTTGGGTTTTATTAAAATTCTAGAAACAACTTTAAAATCAAAATTACAGAGGGAGTATATAGTGCAAAGAGAAAAGAAAAGACATTTTTTTTGGTGGGTACATATGTTAAAATTTGCCAAATTTTCAATTAAATATTTTACTTTAGTGAAATCAGCTGGCTTTCTCATAAAAAGGCCATTTGAACAAGTTCTGGGAAAAGAAATGCTAACAAATTTCTAGCAAAACAAAAACAGACTTGTTTTACAGAATTTTTTAGCAAAAGTTACCACTACTTTAAAATATAGTGTTGGTAGATTTGATATTATAAATCAGTTTAAATGTACCACATTCATTGCCATATCAATTAATATACATCTTAAAAGAAAAAACTGCTTATATGTACGTCACATACTGTGTGTGGCTTTGCATGCATCTAATATGCGTATATCTGTGTTGTGTATAAGAGACTTAAACATGCATTTATGCCATTTGATGTATATATACATTCACACACAATTTGAAGAGTTTTGAAATAAAACAGAATAATATTCCCCTCTCACTCAGTCTGGAGAACTAAGCCAGGCTGAACAATAAAATCATTAAAAACAGCTTGACATTCGTCAAATTGACACTTTGTTTATAAATGTAAATATTTGTCAAATAAAATTAAGATGATCAGTTGTTCTTTTTCCTACCCACACTGAGAGAGCTTAGTATATTATTGATAATTATTTCACTCCATTTCTATATCATTCTATTTCGCTATATCTATTGCAGCCTATTCATATCTGTATCACTATCAGTATTCATATCTTTACTAGAACCTAGAACCTGACAGCATGGCTTACGGTCATATCAGTTAAAAGCACTAGTTTTCATTAGATCATCAAGTTAAGCTGGAGGTAGATAAGTGACAGCTTGGAAATACCAGGTGCTTTAAACTTGAATGTGGGGATGGTGTAATTGATAACAACTCAGAATGAGAAATCAGCGAATTGGGTTCAAATTCCAGTTTGGTTTGTTGGATTCAATTATGGCCTTAGGTGATCATGAATCTAAAAGAGACATGATCACCCAAGTATGTTGCATCCTCCTCTACCAACCCACATTGGACCAGCACAGTAGGTCAATGGTTCATTCCTCCCCATGAATCTGAGAAAGGCCTGTAAAAGGTGTGATAGCTATGATTTGTTTCATTGACCCTAATATAGAACACTGGTACTGTGGTAAAGGGGAAAAAAAAGAGCAATTAGTTTGTTTTGGGAACAGCAAGCACTGATCATAAATCATGCATTTAAGTTTTTTTGGAGCATATTTGGTTTTACTATGCAAAGCTTGTACTTACAAATGAATATCTGAGATGAGACTAATCAGATTTATATCATGTCAACTTCCTTATCTGGGAATAGTAAGTTAAATTGATGGTGTACATGTGTCATTTCTGGTCCACTGATGTGATTGTTTTCCTTTTGCTATACTGCTAAATGTTTAAATGCCAATTCTCCTTTGCTTATATCAGTAAAGATAGGCTCAACTTTGATACACTTTTATATAGTTGACTTTCTGTTTGATTAGCCAATATTGAATCCTTAATTCTGACTTGCTGGTTTTGTTATTTTACTGAAACTATGTCCACATAGTTTAGTTTACTTTACAGCATTCAAATGTCTAAGTTAAATGCTTTAGTCCTGGCTATATCTGTCTGTGCACAGAAAGATATTTAGGTTTTTCTGAGGTGTGACAGGCTTATGACCAACAATGACTGAAAAGAAAAACATGATGCAATAGAGATTGCCAAAAATAAATGTCCAGTTTAATACTTATGATGATTGAGTAAATTTAAGTTGAGAAAAAAAAAATCATCATAAAAAGTGAATTCTAATCAAAATTAGCACAAATGGAATGAAAAGAATGGAAAAAAAAATAGTCAGATATTGAATCATATTTACAACTGAATAGCACATTTTATTCTTATTAACCCATTTTAACCCAGTGTCCTCATTTGAGGACAGCATAAAAAACTGTAAAAAATAATGGGTATAAATCATTATATATAGGTAATGCGGACATATTGATCTTATTTATAAATGGAACTTTGTCTGTGTCTGTGTGTCCGTTACCTAGAGACTCTGAAATGGCTGAACCGATTTTCTTGAAAATTTACACAGTTGTACTATAAGCATATGCGAGTGTTCTTAGGTAGGTTTTGTGTTGAGGTACCCCCGATAAATATCGAAAAATCGATAAAAAAATCAGATTATAGAAGGATTTTAATCAAATTTGATACACTCATAGACAAAGACATAAGAAACAATGTTCAGAAGTTTTAAGGTTGCAGTTCTTACAATAGTGCAGAAAATCGATAATATATATATATAAAAGGCAAGATGTGTGTGTGTGTGTGTGTATCTGCTTGTATGTCTATATTTCTTTCAGCCCTTTTATTTTAGTTTTTGCTTCAGGTTTGGCTCTAAGTAGGTATAATTGTAGTTCTTCATCTCAGCCATGATACCATTTACTCAGAGGGCTTATTTAGCCTTCAAAATTCAATTTACGACGAAAAAAACTTATTTGATATCGATACCAGGAAATCAAAATTTGACTTACATCCATTCATTTTTATTTCAGTCTACGGTTTCACTTTAACTGGAAATAACTATTGCTTTTTAGTCTTTCATGCCAACGTCCAAAGAGTCTGAGCTCCAGGACCATGGATTAGTTTTAATGCTTTCATTACACTCGAGCAACGCCGGGCTATACTGCTAGTTCATCAATAAAATTACCTTCCAAATATTGCTCAGTTGGAAGAAAAATTCTTGTGATTTGTAAATGAATTTAATGTTCTAAAACTTGAGGACACTGGGTTAAAATGGGTTAAGATACACATTTTCAACTGAAGACAAGTGTCATCTGGAATATTTCAGCTTATATTATAAGTGTGCCAGTTCAAATGTTCTGTTGTGAATTTCTTTTTATATGTTTAATAAACATGGAACAAAAATAATCATGCCATGGAGAATATTATTTGAAAACTAATAAGCGAGTTATATTAAATAAAAACCATACTGGAATTGGGTGGGAGTGTTAAAGGAAATAATTTATGCTGGCACTTTTGGTACACAGGTGTATTTATGGTAACACTAACAAGTGTGTCTTAGCAAAAAGTGTGATTGATAAGTTGAGGGAAAAAAGAGACTAGTTGACAAAGTTTTTTTTCTTCATCTCTTTTTTTTAATTTATCACTTCCAGTAATCCCCTTGCATCTTGGTATCAGTATTGCCTTGCTTGGGGTGAAATGATTGAAGAAAAAAAAAATACTATATCAAATACAAGTCCATTTGAAATAGTCATGCTGGTGTGAAGTTTTCAACTATTTTATTTAAGAATGGAAGTTCTGCCGAGAATTTTAATAAACACAGAACAAAATCTTGCTGTAGAGAAAGTTATTTAAGAAATAATAATTGTGTCAAAGTAAATAAGTGTGTGTGTTGGGTAGCTGGGGGAGGGGATTGAAGGAAATAATTTAATCATACTGACACTTGTATTTGGTACACAAGTATTGTCTTATTACGTTTTACATATTAAATTATTTCAGCCAATCATCTATGTGTCATGTTCTCTCAAGATGTAAGAGATCATCGCTCTACAATTTTCTGCCCTTTGTCGCTCTTAATAAAATTTGTCTGTTTTTCCTAAACCTTGATCCACCATCTTTTTACTCATGCTCACTGAGAATGTTATGCGTTGTTTTCCTGTCTCTCAATTTGTGCTCGTATTTGTGTTTTGCTTTCTTAGTTTATTATTTACTACTCTTTGAATAGCTTTTACCCTGTATTCTACAACTTACTTTATTCTATTCTTATCTTGGAGCTGTTATATAAATACAGATGACGAATCTGTGACAGATATCGTATGAAAAATAGGAGTTATCTTCTCTTGGATTCCTGATTAATGGGAAGAGTATATTTCTGGTATAAACGGGTATGACTCAAATTTTGGTGCCAAAAGGTATTTGAAGCGACAGAGAGGATGGTGGTCATCAGATTGTGAAGACATGTTTTAGCCTGCTCCAGCAGAGAGGCTGTCATATCCGATGCCGTGAAGACGTGTTTTAGCCTGCTCCAGCAGAGAGGCTGTCATATCCGATGCCGTGAAGACGTGTTTTAGCCTGCTCCAGCAGAGAGGCTGTCATATCCGATGCCGTGAAGACGTGTTTTAGCCTGCTCCAGCAGAGAGGCTGTCGTATCCGATGCCGTGAAGACGTGTTATTAGCCTGCCCCAGCAGAGAGGCTGTCGTATCTGATGCCGTGAAGACATGTTTTAACCTGCTCAAAGAGCTGAACTGGAAACTGAGATGTGAAGATCATGAGCAAAACTAGTCATGAAAGCAGACATTGGAAAAGCAGATAAGTGTATATAACCATTCCCAATCTTTTAGACTTCATTTGCCCTCAAATGGCAATTACTGCTAAAAGAATATCTTTAGCAATGTTTTTTTTCTCTTCAATCTTTTTCTGTACAATTGTACTATCTATATAAAAGTATGTTTTTAAACTATATGATAGTCTTTTTTTTTTTTTTTTTTTTTTTGTCATATCACCCTGAGCAAGGCGGTAACGCCACTGATGAACAGTGGGCTACGTAAGAGTAAAAAGATTGAAAAAGTGAAAGCCAGAAACCACATCCTAAACAGGGAACAAGGGATGAGCCTCTTCACCTGTTCAATAGACATGGATGGAGTGTGAACCAGGCGATAGTTTAGTCTATCTACTCCAATATTTTTTCCTCTTTAACGACTCATATCGATAATTTCCCATAATCAGAAGGCACATTGAAATAGCAAAAGACGTCTTCCAAAATAAAATTATTAAAATGAAGGAAAAATTGTTAGAAAGTCACTGTACTGGCATTCAGTATCAGTCATCATATATCGCAATGAATGCTGGGTAATTTCCTCAGAGAAGACTTGAGGCAATACAAATGTGGTTCTGTACACGGATACAGAAAATATGGATGGGACATTGGAGAAACAAGGAAGTTTTAAGGAAAATAAAAACAAAAAGGATACTTGGAATCAAAAAGAGACATCTGAAATTTCTGGGACACTTAATGAGGAAACAGGGCTTCGAGAATTTAACATTCACAAGACATATTGAAGGCCAAGAGGTGCTGAGGGAAAAGTTGAGTAACTTATAGCAGGAGGCGTCACCAGTGTAGCAGGAGGAGGTCACCACTGTCTTTGTAGGGTGTGTCTTCTTTGGACGTAGGGGTTCACCACTGTAGCTTTAAAGACGGTCAGACATGTCTGGTACAAGGCCAAGTCACAAACATAGCCGACAATCCTCACAACTTAAGGTTTTATTAGAATTATCAGAAGGTTATCAGATAGTTTGGATTTGTGAAAGAATAAAAGTATAGTTTTTGTATGTTTAAATAGAAATTTATTAAGAGAATAGAATAACATGAATTGGTAGAAGTTAAATGTTCAGTAGTAAGGAGTTAATGGTATCAAGAGTTCGTAGTAGTAACTTGTATGTATGCGTTATCGTTGGGTAGGAATGTTTTTGAAGTTATCGCTCAGGGTGAACGGTGATAAAAAGGAAAAAAGGTGAGAGAGAAAGAAATAAAAATAACGATCGCTTGACGTTTGTCAAGGGATGTGTTAATACGCTCGTCATTTCTCTGGTGACAGGCGAACTTGCTCGTCTTTTATTTGTGCGGGCTTGAAAAGGTCATTTGGGAATTCACTTCCGGATGTGATTCCAGCCTTTCCACACGACGGCGAACACACTTCACGTCGGCTCGCGAAAAAGTCCGTAAAAGAATTTATTTCTGAGAATTGAAGATTATTTGAATTTTGCTTTTAGATGTTTCCTAGTTTTCTATTGGCCGAAAAACATTTCGCATCAAGGTGTGAAATTTCACAAGTTTTGTTTTGGAGTCGTTTTTGCGTGTGTTAAGCAAAGTTTGTAAATTCGAGTTTTTTTTTTTTTTTTTTTTGTTTCTAACAAAATTAATGAGTCAGTGCTTAGCATTTGAATTTTAAATCTAGATCTTATTTTGTTCACTACAAACTAACCTAATGACTTTGGATGACAGAACCAAGATTGGGTATAATAGTAGACAAATATTATTTAGAGTCACAAAAATAAAAGAAAATTGTGTAAAGCCTTGACTACCCATGTTCTGAAGATACAGTCCATGAAATGGTAAATTTTCGTTTTAGGTATCAACGGCTTTTCCCCCTTCAAATTTATCCAAAATAGCATTATCTCTGTGCAAATGTATATGCTGAACTCAAATCAACAATTAGTTATTGAAGAAACTTACCTTTTTTGCTTTGAAAGTCCATAAAAAAAAACAAAAAAAAAACGAACGAACTATATCTCGCACTTTTTCTCTCCCGTAACTCTCACGAAGTCATGTAATTAACTGCAGAAAGACGTTCTACGTATGCAGCAATTTTCTTCCTTTACTGAAACTTCCGGCGATGTTCTTCTGCTAATGAAAGTAATAAGCGTAGAAATACAATAGCGCATTGCTTTCATTACAGGAAGTACATTGCCGGAAGTATCAGTAAATGAAGAAAAATCGACAAAAATTAGTGCACATACGCAGTACGTCATTCTGCAGTTAATTATATGACTTCGTGAGAGTTACGGGAGAGAAAAAAAAATGCAAGAAGATATAGTTCGTTTTTTTTTTTTATGGACATTTAGATTTAAAAAAAAAAAAGAAAAAAAAAAAGGTAAGTTTCTTCAATAACTAACACTTGATTTGAGTTCAGCATATACATTTGCACAGAGATAATGCTACTTTGGATAAATTTGAAGGGCAAAAGCGACGGGATTTAAAACGAAAATTTACCCATGAAATGATAAATAAATGAATACTAGTATTAAGAGAAACAAAACAAATGACAAGAGAACAACGTGAGAACAGAAACAAGACGAATAGAAAGGTAATGAAGAGAAAGAGAGATATTTTAATGCTAAGGACAGATGTTTATGGGAAAAAAATCTGCTAAATCAAGGTCAACACTTTTCATATTACTTAACAGAAAGGAGGTAAGAGAAGGATAAAAAGCAGAGAGCACCAAACGAGAATTATAACCACCTTAATTCCCAAGGCTGTGCATATTTTCTGCGAGAGCATTGGGAACTGAAAGTAATTAATTCTTCAGTCAACAATTGCCAGAAGTTTATTCAATCAAAAATGTCAAGTTTTTTTTTTTTCAAATTTTTTCGTATTTAAGCAATAAATGCATAGATGTCAGTTTTTGTGCAATTCGAGCAATCTAAAAGGTTTTACTTCTGAGATTTGATAAGTAATATTTTTTTTATTTTAACAGAGCAATTTATTTCTTTTTCTAAGCATATTTTTTAAGCAAAGTTAATGTCGAATTTTTCTATAATGACATGATTTAAAAAAAAAAAAAAAAAAAAAAAAAAGGCAAAACTACGGGACCTCTTAGACGTAATAGTAGGAGAAAGAACTAACCATCAGCAAGAGAAAACACCCAAGATACGAGTTGGATATATAATAAACCTCAAGCAGGTGTAGAGTTCAACTATCTGGGAAGCGTTTTAACAGAGAAAATGCGACACTAAGATCCGAACACGCATTGGACTAGCGAAAGAAGCATTCCAAAACTAAGTAAGGTGTTAAAAAACGGGGAACAATCGTTACAAAGAAAAGAGCTCTGGGTTGGTATCCATTCTCTTATATGGCCGTGAATGTTTAGATAATTTCCCCACGAAAAATGTAGAGGCTGCAGAAATGTGGTTCGACAGAACAATAAAATTCAATGGACGGAATGAGCATAAGAAAATGGCAACAGAAAGAGCACAGTAAAAGACAGCTGAAAATCCTTAAGCACATGAGGAGGAAGGAGGGCCTGGAAAACTTAACCTTCGTGAGGCATATTGAGGGCAGAAGATGGGGAAGGCAGCGAGCCACTTAACTGGCGAGCTTGCGTGAATGAGTGACAGTACGGAAAGCGTGGGCCTTAGCAAACGAAGAAAAATTGCTAAGAAGTTGTGGAGAGCCATGATCGGCTATGTGCTGAAGTGATGCTGCACATAGACGTCTTTGTAACCAAAGTGACCAATATTAAGAGTACATTGAAATATTTGTTACTATTAATTTAAAAGTAAAAATTAAAATGTTCACTACGAAGAAAATCTACGTCAGGTAGGCATGATAGTAAGATTGAACTTATTTACAGAAGTTTTAAAAAAATTTTGCAAATTTTTCCCTGATGAGTGAATACGTAATCTCCGTGAAACATCGGGTAGAGGCAAGATAAATGAACATTTCTTACTATATAGACAGCTAGGAAGGAGGGCCTGGAAAACTTTACCTTTACGAGGCATATTGAGGACAATGATCTATGTGTTATGTTCTTTGAGGATGTAGATGATCATGGCTCTACAATTTTCTGTCCTTCATCGCTCTTGATAAAATTTGTCTTTATTTTTTCTAAACCTTACGCCTTTTATGCCAAATAACGATTTGACATAAAAACCGCTACCGACTTTCTAAGAAAAAAAAAATGCATTTGAAAGTCTTTGAAATTAAATCAAATTTATCCGTAAGAGAAAAATAGTTTTATGTCTTAAAATAGATTCGAAAGAATTTGATTTTTTTAGAAAGTAAAACAAATGTAACAGACTCTAGACACATTAAGCTTCAGTCAGTTAAGTGCCATACGTGAAACACGCTTGGGCGATCATGTCTCTAAAGTGACATGACTGACTGGGCAGAAGATTATCCCGCAGTATGTTGCCATTGCTTTCTGCGGTAGACTGGTTGCCAGCCAAGGCTATAGAACCCAATCTGTCCTGTTATTTAACCCATAACTGGAGGAAAAAGACGGATTAATACCTTTCCCAAGGGTATTTGCGCGTAAGTGAATGCAAGGAATTCAGCTGGAATTCGAACTCGGCTCCCCGATTCCTCGTTCTGAGTCGATATCCACTGCAACACAACACACATTAAGCTTACAGCACTTAATTCATTAGTAAATTGTAAGCCACGTAGATCGAACAATGAAAACTTTATTAAAAAATTCAACTAGCAACAGTCAGGCTGTGTAATTAGAAATATGCCAGAGTGGTCGTATGCAACAGGGACTAGTTTGTCACCCAAGCAGTCGGCCATACGAATATTTACCAGCTCCCCCACTAAAGCAAGATGTGACACAAGATCAAGGTTTGATGTGGGGACAAGCAGTCGGTCATATGTGTAGAACGAGCAGACAGTCATTATTTTTAAATACGATAGAGGGTAATGGAAAGAAGGGAAAGAAGAAAAATACATGTGCTAAATTTATGAAAACATTTGTCGTGAGAAAAAGAATGTTCAGTGGTAAAGAAAAAATGCAGATGTTTACTATTGAAGTTTCATAGCAACATTTTTAATTTCTTCAACATTAACATCTGGAAAACACCATTATATCTTGAATATAGTTCAACTCATTTTACTATTTATTTTAAAAATCTTCCCCTCTTTGTAGATTTGTTCACTAGCTAGACCTTTTTTCCTCTTCAGTATTTTTTTTTTCCGTTCGTTCTTACAACCTACGTATTTGTTTTACCGCTGATAAAATCCCAATAGATAACGACTTTCTACTGCAATTTATAAACCATTATACATTATTTAGTGCTATATATTCATTTTTGTAATTAATACGTTGATTAGCAGAGGTCAATTACGAAATCTGACTTTAGACAACTTGGCTAAGAAAAATTGAGTTGATTTTTTTAATGGCTTCAACTGAAGTCTTAACATTGTTTTACTTTTTTCACACAACATCACTGCGAGTAAATTCATTGTTGGCATCATAAATGTGTTGAATTTATTAAGTTTCAGGATTTTTTTCTCATTGCTATTTAAACCCCTAAATGCAGACTTCTAACTGGAAGAAAACGAAAAAGACCAAATACGATTCAAAAGAGTTTAGGAAACCTGACACTAAGAGACCCTCCCAGAAATAGATATTCTATATAGAAAGGGATAGAAAAAATGTAGGTGGAATTTAAAGAAACGCGGACAAGACATTGTAAGGAACCAAAGTTTAAGGATGACATTCTATTAACCATGAGCTGTGTTTCTCAATCTGCTTTACTTCAGGGCACACTTTAAGAAAAACTAAAAGTCTGGGGGCGCACTTTAAATTTTAAAGAAATTAGTCATGAAAATTGAAAATTTCAAAAGAGATCTAAAATAAGCATTTGTTTTTAAAACATTTACATTTTATATCTAAACAATACAATTTTAATTTGACGAGATTTATAATTTTTTTTTTTATAGAGGCCGATAGAGACTGATTTAAATCCCTTTAAGACAAAAAAGGAAAGGATAAACTACACATTTTTAATGAGTGTAGCATCTAGTTTAATATGACAAAGGTTCCATGTCTAATTTTTTTTTAATCATATCACCCCGAGCAAGGCGGTAACGCCACTGATGCGCAAGGGGCTACGTAAGAGTGAAAAGATTGGAAAAGAAAAAGCTGGAAACCACACCCTGAACAGGGAACAAGGGATGAGCCTCTTCATGACGAGTTGAAGATTGTGCGCTTGGTGCCTTTGCTTTTACAAATCTAAAGATTTTTAAAAATATAATTCATACATTACTCTGTAGTAAATTCAGTCTTGTTTCTATATTAAACATCCTAATGTCCAAATTTTAAAAATAATTGAAAATAAAACATCGATACGCGTGTTGTAGTGGTCTCGCATATGTTTGTCAAATTGTTCTGGTGCCAAACACAACCGAAATCCCCGCAGTTTAAAATATCAGAACGTTGAAAGAATAAATGTGTTTTGTTTGTACATTAAAGTAAAACTCTTTTTTTTTTTTATCTAAACAGAAATAATGAATTTGTAAAAAGAAGTGCAAATGTATTTACGGAACAGAATAATATAAATGTGTAAGAAGAAAATGTTCAAAGGGAAAATGTATGTAATTAAATGTTCCACAGAAATTCACAGCTTATGGTTGATAGTAGCAGAATATGTATATGTAGAAAGATTGAATAAAGTTTGTGTTCTTTTCTTTTTTTATGGCCGGAGAAAAAGTGAAAAATAAAGTCAAGCAAAAAAGATTGTACTTATAGGAATCCGTTGAAGTATCGTTGTTGTTGTTGTTAACTGCATGTAGGTGAAGACGAAAAAAATGAAAATTGGAAGGAGGAAGAATGAATATATGTCGACGAGGCATGACCGGGTCGGTTTATTGAAATTTCTTCTTTACATTGTGACGAGGTCCGTCAGATTACCGCTCCCATTTCGGACTGACTTGACCCGTCAAGAGACGTGGTTAAGTAGTGAATTTAGTTATGTGACTGGATTAAAACGACATACCCATTTTTTTTTTTTTTTTTTTTAGGTGTTAAAAAAATTTGACTGGGGTCATAGATCAATTTGCTATCAGAATCCAGAATCTTACTTTTCACACTTACTCGTGAAATTTGCCTTGGTCTGGGTTTTTCCAAAATGTTTTCAGTCGTTTTGATCTGATTTTGCGGGTGGGCAATTTTATTTTTTCGTTTGAGTTAATTGTTAGATGGCATAGGATTTGTATCCTATAATGTTAAATAAATCATTTGTGTTAACAAACATGTGCACACGAATTCAAGAGTCAAAAAAGGAACAAAATTAGTCTTTAGTTGAGTTAAAGTCTTTAGGTAGTTGGTTCACACAAAAAAATCTGGTTTCGAAAAGACTGATTATCAGTGAATATTCACTGACTTTGTTATAAGAGATGATTCATTTGAAGTCGCCGCCATGTTTCTTTCATCACGCGCTGTGTAGGGGAAGGAAAAAGTCACGTCTTCTCTTGTGTTTGTACAGTTTGGAGGCTGTCCTGTATCTCCAGCTGAAAGTTGTAATTGGTGTGTTTTTATTTAAAAAAAAATATATATATCCCGAAAGTAGGCTCGAGAAAAAAAAAACAAAAAAAAAACAAACAAAAAAAACAGGGTTTTAGTTTTCTGACTTATCAAACAAGTCACATGGTAATAATTTATAACCAACAGACATTGATCTAGAAAATTTGAGTGTTTTAATATAATATATATGTAGGTATGCAATAGGGCTTGTTTCTCATAAATTTTGTTAACTTCAGCCGAACCTGGTTACCTTTCTGGGTACATTAGCGCACCGATCAAGACACGCTGACGACTTAGAGAATTTGGAACTAAACGTTTAGTAAGAATGAGAAAACGAAGTTTATGTACGTTAAGTTTTTAAGCATCAACAAAAAAGTCCACAAATGAGTATTTACAAAAATATATTTAAAAAAGTTCTTAAATGTTGTTTAACGTTTATAGCTTTATGTCAGTGAAAAAATTTCTAGAAGTAGATATGTGTGAAAGTGATAGTACATGCTGATGAGAAAGATGGTAAATTTTTGTAAATACTCATTTGTCTATGTACATTCATTCAGAAGGAAAGGAGAGTCAATAAAGAGCCGGTGTCTGCGTATGTAATTGATGGTTTGTGAGTAGCTGTCATCCTGCTCTTTTGAAGTCGCTGCAGTAGCATGTGATTTCTTTTGACGCGAGTAAAATTTTCTACTACTGATTTTTGGGGATTGCCAGATTGCTTTTTATTTGTTCTTCGGTTTAACTACCATCAGCAGAATTCCAGTTGAATTCGTTGCATTCACTTACACGCAAATACTCATGGGAAAGGTATTAATCCATTTTCTTCCTCCAGCTATGGGTTCAATATCATGAAAAAACGGCGATTTATAGCCTTGGTTGGCAACCGTAGAATAATGGCAACCTATTGTGGGGAAAATCTGCCGCGTCAGTCATGTCTCTTGCGAGACATGATCGCCCAAGCGTGTATCACGCATGGCATTTAACTGACTGACCAGCTGAGGAGATTTGAAAACTAAACAGAATCATTGATTGGTTGTTTTGTGCTTTGTGGTGCAGTGGATATCGCCTCGGAACGACATCTCGGGGAGCCGAGTTCGAATTCCAGTTGAATTCCTTCCATTCACTTACGCGCAAATACTATGTATTAATCCGTCTTTTTTTTTTTCCTCCAGTTATTGGGTTTTATAGCACTTAACTGACTGATTATATTTGAACGAATATGTGAGATCTATTTCATCAAGTGAAATCGATTTTTTTTTTGCTATTAAGACGGAACGTGAATTATATCGATTTTTTAGAACTCTCAAGTTATGTAAATATTAGACGAGTTAGAGGATGGCTCTATCTGAGTAGGGGCTGCATAATTTCATTAGCTTACTGGACCCAAAATGTCATCATCTGGCTCCTTTTCGTGAATTGTGATGCGTGATTAGGTCGTGGACATAATAACTAGGCATGGAAATAAAAGTGAAGACCAGCCTCAACCCACTCCCCATTCGGCTATGTGCCACATTTAATGAAATATTACAATAATAAATAACCATATCCTCGTGGCGTCAATTTAAACTGACGCTTCCCTCTTATATTGTGACCATGTTGCTTAAATTTCGTATTTTCTTAATTCCAGATGAAAACTGAAAAATTCTTAAATATTTAACTTAAATTTTTATTTTCTAAAATTATAGTTTATAATTATGAGAGAAGAATTTGAACTTGGCTCGACGATTCTACTTTTCGGACCCCCCCCCCCAAAAAAAAAACAGTGTTCATTTTTAATTATGTGCTACAATAAGTCTACCCTACTGTTTTTTAATTTCATTGTCTTGTTTAAGTAATGTCGGCTTTGTTTCCATGTGTATTTTCATCTGGTTTTAACTATAGGAAAATGAAAGAAAATGGATGAGATAATGAATAAACATTTTCCCCATGATTCTAAGAGGAAAGAATGATTACCTCACTTGGCTTCGTAAAACACTGTTAGGTGGTGCCACTGAAGTCTATAAAAATACAAAAATGTTTCTGTCCCATTATTTTCTTTTTATAACGATGCTTATCCCTACTTAGTCTAAAATTTGGCTAAAAAAAAAAAAAAAAATTAAATCTTTCAACGATAAAGTACAAATTATCCTTTGGGTGTTCCAACTCTGCGCGAGGCCGACTTGGGATCGACCATTAATACGATGCTTATACTTATCTTAATTCCTAGACTAAAAATAAAACAGACATACTTAAGAGTCCTTAACAATTTTGTTTCACTACAATCATCAATAAAAAGAAAATAAATGGTCTATGGTAGTGTAATATTTGTACCTAGTATGTTTTGGACAATAATTTAAGAGATAAAAATATTAACCTGTTAAAACAAACTTTATTTAACTTCGTCTACATTCTTGTGTGAAATCTTTTGTTTGAGGAACTAAAAAAAACTGAACTGCTACTAGTTGTTGGTCAGTAGGGATGGGCCAGAGAGAGAGAGAGAGAGAGAGAGAGAGATGAAGGGATTTCTGGGATAGTAGTTCGTGACCTGGGTGGAAGCACCTGGAGAAGACAAAGTTAATGTTTAGGTAGTATATTTTCTGACCTCTAGTAAGGGGGTACTACAGTGGAAACCCTAGTTTTATGTTTCTTATTAATTGTTTACATATGAACACGCACCCCCACCTAAAAAAACACATCCACATGCAACCTTGTATATTCCATATTTCTTAAACACAGCTGTAGCACAAACATTTCAAAAACCTTTAATCAGTTATGAGTAATGCAAACAATCCAAATGTAGTATTTTTATTTGTAGAACTTAATGATTATTTAATCTAATGAAACAAAACAAATCTAATTGGAAATTTTATTACGATATGAACCAATTACCATAACAACCTGGTTAATTTTAAAAATAAAAATACGGCATTTACGTTTCTAAAAAAAAAAAAATCACTTAATTATAAATTTCTAAACATCTGGTATTTGTTTAGATTTTATACTTAGACTCCCTTGGGAACACTTAGACATTAAGCTCAATTTCATGAAAATTGCCGAGACTTTATCACATCAAAACGCGACCTTGTAACTTACACATAGTATTGTATTGATAAAGAAAAAATCTTGCCCATCCTGAATAGATATTACCCCACCTAAAAAGAAAAAAAAAAATTAAAACTTGATGTGACAGGGAAGCGAAATTATTTTTACAGATTTCAATATACTTTATATCACTGTTGGTATTCCGTATATGATGCAATCTGTCCTACTTTTTACTAAGTTGTTTGTAATTCCTAATCCAAGCGAGTTTGGGCTGTCATTCACTCGACTAACCAAACACAAACAATTCGTGATATTGATGATTATTGCATCAGTTTTTTATTTTATTATGATATTATAATTTGAGAAAAACTGATGTAAATTTGCCTGTTTATTACTAGTTTCTAAAAATAAAATAGATGGCAGCTTCTGAGTTAGATCTCCAATAAACTAAAAGGTTGTTTTTTTTATACTTAAAATAATGCATAGGAGACGCTACAGACAGAAGCCTTAGAAGCTGGAGTAATTCTTAAAAACTGTTCGCGTAGAATGACATAAAATGTCCCAATCGCTTGATAGGGTCAATTCAATTATTATGTTCGCACAAGGAGGGGAAAAAAATTAAAACCTCAATATTGAAAAATTGTATTTTGGTGGGGCAAACAAAGATGTACGGACACTCATGTGAACCCTATCAGACCAACAATATAGTTGTGAGTTGAGTTAACTACTTTCGAATTTCAAATAAACGTTATAGAATAAAAAGAAAATTATTGCATAAAAATTAAAAAATAAAAATTACCAAAAAGTAAAGAAATAAAGAAAATAATTAAAATAGATCCAAACAAAGTTATGTTTTATTAAAATAAAGATAAAAATTTGTAAAAGAGGCACCAATTTGATAAAATCTCGATATAAATTAAAATAAATGAATAAAAAGGCGGAGTTTAATTATAGATACATTTTTAAATGTTGAATCATAAAAATGCGAATATCTGTACCCGCACCCACCAAAGGAGTTGATCTATGTTTAGAGACCCCGACTAGTTGTAAAGGTTGTGAAGATTTTTCAACCGTTTCAAACCGCTAAAGAAGACTGTCAGAACCTTGAGATTTTATCTCATACATGCGAAAGTCCATTTCTTGTCTAGAAAACCGGAAAGCCAGCAACAAATGCCTGCGATAGGAAATCTTAGTTTTCTCACTTAAGAAATTGAACACTTAGGTCAACAACTGGTTTCTAAAAGAAAAAAAAAATTAATTTACGCAAGAAAAAAAAAAATCGATGAATTTGTGTTTGTTTACAAATTTCTTAATTTTAAGAAATCGAAATAAATGTGAATTTCCAAATTTTCCAATGTATATAATTTTTATCTGAAATACACTAGAATTTTTTTAATTAATGGAAATAAATTTAATCATTAAGCTTTTAATTACATTTAAATTGAAATCTTCAAGAATGTTTTTTTTATTTCATTTTAAAAGTAGATATCGAAATTTTTACCGAAAAAGTGGAGGTACCTATGCAAAAACTTATTTTGAGACACACAAGGGAAATTTTGTGTAATGCCCATTTTGTACAATTCGATATTGTGAAAATACTTTGTTAAACGTTTGTTTTTCAAATTTAACTTCTTTTTATCGCCCCAGAAAGGACCACGCAAGATATCTAATATTTTCACACAAGATTATTTGTAAATTTATGTTTCGCTAAAATATAAAATTATTTATTAGAAACTAAAAAATTTATTTTTAACGTTTTTTTCTTTCCTTTCTAAAATCCCTTTTACCGGAGCGTATGACCTCCATCTTATTAATTTTTAATTATATACAATCACCTTCTACACCCGACAAAACGCGTTACATTTGTTAGTTATTAGTTACATGTTGTGCGTGTTAAGATTCTGGTGCCAACTGTAGTAATCTGTACAAGTGTTATTTAAAGAAATAAAAGGCATCTACTTGTGTCTTGCAATTAGTTTGGGTGTGTGAGAGATTTGCTTGATATTGAGAAAACGCGAACTCTGCAATAGCGGCATCCTATTGCGGGCAGCTGTGAACTGCCTTGCTTTGTGTTCTGTGTTTCTGCTGCAACTGTTTTTGGGTGTACCACGTGTCTGCTATATATACATCCCGTAAAAGAGCGGGAAAGTAAAATTATCACGTGATTGTCGCGTGTGTATATGTACAATGAGTGAATGTAGCTGTGTGGAAATACACGTGATCATAACGGAGATTTAGAGCCGTAGTAACAATTTTACTTTATTACGAATTTATGAGCCGTGGTAACAATTTTACTTGTTTCGGCACGTTGATTATATTTTTCAGAATTATTCTTGAAGCTATGATCATGATTAGTTAGCTTTAAGAATAATCTTTAAAATTCTCGGCGGGAAGTTTTTTTTTTAAATCAGTCAGTCAGTTAAGTGCCATACGTGATACACGCTTTGAGCGATCATGTCTCGAAAGAGACATGACTGACTGGGCAGAAGATTATCCCACAGTAGGTTGCCATTGCTTTCTGTGGTAGACTGGTTGCCGAACAAGGCTATAAAACCCAATCTATTCTATTATTTGACCCAAACTGGAGGGAAAGAGGGATTAATACCTTTCCCCAGGGTATTTGTGCGTAAGTGAAATACAACGAGTTCAACTGGAATTCGAATTCGGCTCCTCGATATCTCGTTCCGAGCTGATATCCACTGCACCACAGCACGTTATTTTTCTAACTTGAAACATTTCCACTGCTGTGACTATTCCAGACGGCGCTTGTGTCTGGAACAAAACAAAAAGAAAAAATCCGTGATGACCAAATTCAAGCGAAGAAGCAAGAACCAACACCAGAAGCGATGATGTTTTGATCTGTCATGTCCATAATGAAATACATAAACAATTATTACTGTCGTTGCGTCTTGTCCATAAAAAAATAATTACAATAATTATAATTATCATTAATTGACTCTTTAATGAGAATCGGCCCCATTTTTTCGCCTCACTCACACGCGTGCGTGGCATAATTACTATCGGACAGGCCATCAACATGTGCGTCAACGAAAATTTTGGATTCTTTCTCCTTTTTAGGCCATAATAGTAATGTTTATCTCTTTATACTCAAAATTCTAGGTAAGAAAACTCCACAATCTGAACACTCATTTCACGATATATATATATATATATATATATATAAAATCACGTTTAAATCTGGTCATAACATTACATTGCATTTAAATATATGGTTCTGTTAACATTTCGAGCTCTCAAGCGGTGTGACGTCATAGAACCGCATTACAAATTTACGAACCGCGTTTGCTATTAGGTAACTTATCGTTGCTTAGCAAAGTTTTATGTCAACACAAGATAAAACCGTCTTTGATGGTGGATGTTTTTATGTTAACGTCCCTGTAACCCCTCTGAAGATGGCTCATGTGAGCCGAATACTTAGAACCAACTTAATAAAAAATTATCCAAATGTTGGAGAATTTTTGTCTTTATTTTCACCGGAAATTAAAGCCAAAATACGGTGTTTAGAACGGCCCGTGGTTAAACATAACGTGTTTAGAACGGCCCGTGGTTAAACATAACGTGTTTAGAACGGCCCGTGGTTAAACATAACGTGTTTAGAACGGCCCGTGGTTAAACATAACGTGTTTAGAACGGCCCGTGGTTAAACATAACATTTCTCATTTTCACCAGTATTTTTGTATATATCTACAAATATTAGGTTTATAATTATTTACTTAAAGTCACAACTCCCCTTCATATCTAAGTACAATGACTGGATCAGTAACACATTTTACAAGAATGATATTTATTTGTTTAACGAAATGTTATCTGATGTGTAAACATGTCACATAAAATATCTCCTGTATAAGACTGACAGTTCTTGATAAAGTTCTGTACATATTATGTGTCACTATCATTCTTATATATCGTTTATAACCAAGTTCAAATTCAGGTCAAAACCGCTTGCGTTCACGATATTGCTATTGGGAAAAGTATGAAGCGCTTTCTCTCCTATGTAGCACTTTCGTCTTGTACAGGCAATCTATCTAATGCATTTGATAATAGGTTAGGTCAACGAGCGTTTCTTACTGTCAGTGCCATGTACAATTTATTGTATTATTACTGAAGAGGACATTTTAAATAACCCTGCCACATTGCTTTGAGAGATGCATTTAAGAAGAATCTGATAGGTCATTGTAAACGTCTATTAAAATGGAGATTCGTTCAATCAGATGAGACTGTCGAAGTAACATATTTGATATAAATAAAATTGCATATTTGCCACCTTTCCCACAGACTCGACGTTGCGAGCTTTTCGTTTACTCCCATAGCAAATGTTCCGACAAGCTCCATTCTTCAATACCGCCAGCTCATGTCCGCCTTGGTATGACCACAAGGTTGAATTACACTCATTTCTTACATATTTCTTTGGTAAGGAGGACATTCCGCTCCAATAGCTTCCTCCCAAGATCCGCTACTTGATGAAAGACTCTCGTGTGGATCGGTCAGGGAGCTCTACATCAGTGGATGCTTTCCAAAACACTCGTCAGCTGTACTATCAAGTTTTACTTTTTAAACTCGTCATTATAAATATCTAATCTAAACTTATTTATAAATGGAACTTTGTCTGTGTGTGTGTGTGTGTGTGTGTGTCCGTTACCTATAGACTCCGAAACGGCTGAATCGATTTTCTTGAAAATTTACACAGTTGTAATATAAGCATCTGCGAGTGTTCTTAGCTAGGTTTTGTGTCGAGGTACCCCCGATAAATATCGAAAATCGAATAAAATCGGGTTATAGACAAAGACATAAGAAACGATATTCAGAAGTTTCAAGGTTGCAGTTCTTACAATAGTGCAGAAAATCGATTATTTATATATATATATAAGGCAAGATGTTTGTGTGTGTGTCTGTTTATCCTTTATACAAATCCACAATTTTTATCCGATTCTCACCAAACTTCACACAAATATTCTTTAGGCTGAGTCTGATCTCCAGGATCATGGATTAGTTTTAAAGCTTTCATTACACCCGAGCAACGCCGGACTATACTGCTACTTAATTATAACAATGTTATTTGTACTTCACACCAGTTCTTAGGTGATAGTTTTGATGAGCAAAACTAAATTGGTAATGACTAAAATAGTGTATACAGTCAAAGTACATGCTACGGCACACAAAGTCACTGCAGTTGGCTCTTAGAAAGTGCTGTGGGATATTTAAAAATTCTGAGTAATCATAATTCAGTGTAGTGATGCGCGTTCACATTGTAGGGTCAATAGTTATGTATCTTCAATACCCCGTAATCTCGACTTCTTACATTCGTATCACATATCCCATTCAGTAACTTTGGGTAGCTCTTAAGCCTTATATTTGGATGAACTTTAGTTTTAAAGTGTTGAGGCGATTAGTGTAGCCTAACTTAACGGCAGTAAGAATGGAATTGGTGTGCTGAATTTAAACTCCGGCTGGAACAATGGGCGTTTCAAATTTAAATCTTGTGCCTCCTCACTTCTGTTGAAGAAGCCCCCTCCCTGATTGACCATGTCTTCAGAGATATTCACCGCATTTGACCAACTGGGGATTGGTAAGACTATTTAACCCATAACTGGAGTGAAAACAATTAACTGAGGAGTTCATCCACCCTTTTAACAGCTCTTGTTTTTTGTCCTGATGGAGTTTTAATTACCCTCCTCAGAGGTGGTGGAGCCAATTTAGTCGTTCAATATTAGACCATTCAGGTTTTGAATTCAGAGTTGACTTTCTCCCAGTCAGTCCTGCTATTTGGCTAGGGTAGAAGAGACGGATTCGTACCTTCTCAGAGGGTATTTTCACGTAAGTGAATCTAACGAACTCGAAAGGGATTTAAACTTCACTCTCCGAGTCCTCAATCCGAACCGCTATCTATTACTACATCGTTTCTTCAAAGTGTGCGTTTGATTAATAATAAATCCATGCGTATTCAGTGCATAAGCTTCAGTTTTTTATTTTTTGAAAAAGACAGTGGAATGGTTTCTCACTACCCTCTTTAAACTTTGAAATTCAGGATTCTTTATTAGAATGGTTTCTAACAGTTTTCTTATGTTTCTCATGTAAAAGAACCCGGTTTACTTTGCTATTTACCCATAGTCAAGGGATGAGGAAATGACATATTCATGCCTTTTTCAAGAGCACCAGTGCGAAAGTAAACAACAGTCTACGTCGGAAAATGAATTTGGTTCCTCGATTCCACTTCTGTGCCGATATGCGTTACATTATTTGCACATCCTTCGTAAAATTATTGGGGAAGGATTGAAAAACTTCTCCCAGATAAGGGTAACTGGCAGGGTACTTGGAGATCTTTAGGCCTGTAAAGGTAGCCCACGTTGGTGGTTGTCGTAGGAGTTTTTATTAATAGATTTTTTTTTTCCAGTTTAACCTTTTGCAGGTTATTTCAAACCAGAAAATATTTTTACATCATAAGAATTTGGGGGAGTTAATGATTTATCGATACAAGTTCTAATTAACCCATAGCTGTGTAGAAGAGGTTGATTCATACCTTTCCCCAAAGGTAAGTGAATATAACGAATCCGACTGGAATTGAAACTTAGCTTCGATTTCAAGTTCCGAGTCGCTATTCATTGCACCACCCGCACATCCAGAGCGACAATACTTGGTATTTTCAAGCGGTCACTCATCTAGGTACTGACCAGGCACAACGTTGCTTAAGTTTAGTGATCGTGCTAAAACCGATATTTCAACATGGCCGTAAACTAGTCGTAATAGTAATAATTATTAATTCTACTATTACTACTAGTAGTAGGAGTGCTAAAACAATTGTTCGGATTTCATGTAACATTACTTAATATGTCGTGTGACATGGGAAGTGATTTTCCTTTTTGCATTATCTTAGTCTATCTAAATGTCATACTCGCGAAAGAAGATTTAAATAGCAACGATCAAACAGTTAAGATATTTGCTGGTCTTGGAGAGTGGTTTCAGTCCTTGGATTGAGCATATTAATATACTCTGGTTTAGTAGACGCGGTATCACGAGAAAGAAAAATTAATTAAACACTGGTTATCTCTGTATCAGCAGCAGAATGAGAATCTACCCCATTCGATTGAATTGAATTAAAAGGCCAGGTTGAAAATTCTCAGAGCAACTCAAATACAAGAATCACCCGAAGAAAGTATAACGAGCGCTTGGTAGATTGGTTAGGATGTTCACTTTTTGACAATGAAACTTGAATTCGAATCCCAACGTGGACGAGTGGTCAAGGTAACTTTCTGCGACTTTCCTTCGAAGCGAACTCAGCACGCGAAACATTTGCAAACTGATTGGCGGCAATCCCTTGCGTCACCCAGATTTTGGTGTGTTGTACTTTGATTTTATAGCGTACTAGCAGTATAGCCCGGCGTTGCTCGGGTGTAATGGACGTTGGCACGAAAGACTAAAAAGCAATAGTTGTTTCTAGTTAAAACGAAACCGTAGATGGAAAGAAAAATGAATGGATGTGAGTCAAATTTTGATTTCCTGGTATCGATATCAAATGAGTTTCTTTCATCGTAAACTGAATTTTGAAGGCTAAATAAGTCCTCTGAGTAAATGGCATCATGGCTGAGACTACGAACTACAATTATACCTACTTAGTGCCAAACCCGAAGCAAAAACTAAAATAAAAGGGCTGAAAAAAATACAGACATACAGGCAGATAAACAGACACACACACAAACATCTTGCCTTTTATATATATATATATATAATCGATTTTCTGCACCATTGAAAGAACTGAATATCATTTTTTATGTCTTTGTCTATGAGTGTATCAAATTTGATTAAAATCGGACCACTCCTTCTATAACCCGATTTTTTCGATTATCGATTTTTATTGGGGGTACCTCGACACAAGACCTAGCTAAGAACACACGCAGAAGCTTATAGTACAACTCTGTAAATTTTCAAGAAAATCGGTTCAGCCGTTTCGGAGTCTATAGGTAACGGATACACACACACAGACACGCACACAAAGTTCCATTTATAAATAAGTTTAGATTTACGTCACTTGATTAGTTTTCTGCGACCGAATATTTTGAGTTTTTATTTTTTCTGATTATTGTAATTTTTCGTTCGACCAGTTTTGCTTGTTTGTTTTGAAACTCTTTTGTGTGGTGGTAAAGACCACAATGGCTGAGTCTTCTCAGCCAAATGGTCCACCAACCGTGTCTCCATCGCCATCAGTATGGTCGAACTCAATGGATAAAAAAGATTCCGCATATTACGAGCGGACGTCCACCAAACAAGCAGAGACAAAAAACAGTCGTCCAACCAAGGTGAATGGACTGAAGTGGTGAAGAGGGGCAAAAAGTCAGTCACATCAACAAAATGATCCTTTAAAAAAATAAAAAATAAAAAATAAAAAACTTACACCCAAGAACTTCTGTTAAAAAGGAGGAGAAGGAGCAACAGAAGGAGAAGCAACGGGAACCGGTTGTGTCGAATCCAACAGAACAGGCCATAGAATGTGAGGAAATGCCTCCACCTCGTTCCTCGTCGTTGAAGAGGGAGAGGGAGAAAGAACTTAAAGTTACCAAAAAAGAAGGATTTGAAAGCAGACCGAAGCAGGGTGGAAAGGGTCCTGGTTATCCCCAGGACTCAATCTGCCCCTGCTTCGCCTGCAAAACAGACAACAGAAAAGGTAAAAAAAAGTCTTTCTTCTCCTGCAAGAACACCAACTCCCTTCCTCAAACCAACTCCCAGCCCTGATGAAGAAAAGGAAAAGAAAAAAAAGAGCGACATTCCTTTTAAAAACAAAAAGACTTGTGAAATAGATAAAGAGGTACTTAGGAGGGCCTTCCTCTGGAAGGAAAAGTTCCGCTTGAGGCCTTTTTTAAAAATGTCCTCAGTGGATGAAAAAATACAGATGACCGACAAAATTTTCCCAACGCTCCCGGGGTGATCACACTAATAAGAAACACTGTGGCAAACTTGAGTGTGGGATTACCTGGCGGGAGCTAAAGAAGCATTTCTCAATTTAAGAATGGCTCAGTTACAGTCACCAGAACCAAAAAAGAATGACACAGCTCTGTGCAGAGAGGGTCCCAGTTACTCTTTGTATAGGCCACTTAAGCTAACATACCCTACGGACGTCGTCGGCATTGTCACAGACAGACGAATTACGTCCGAGATGGATACCGGTAGCCTGGGACAATCCGTCGGGGTCCTGACTCCATTTCTATCAAGATAGCCAGCTTGAATACGAAGGGTTTGTGTGATCGGAGTAAGGCAGCTCGCCTGCTTCGGGATCTCTTGTCTTTCGGAGTGGATGTGGCTGCGATCCAGGAGACACATTTTATTTGCAAATTTGATGCACGTGTACTGTCTAGCGACGTTGTTGTCTATTCAGTATACGGGGTCCAGCAGGCCAGAGGTATTTCCTTGTTGTGACGTTGTGAAAAGTTGTTCGTTCCGGATCGTTGCGGTTTATGCGCCCAACGACCCGAAGAAGCGTGTCTCGGTTTTCGGTCAACTGGGGCTGTTCCTGGTGGATTCTTCACGCCTAGTCTTACTGGGGGACTGGAATACCATCCTGGACCCCAAGTTAGATAGGGGAGATCTAGCGGGAGGTCGGGCGATCGAAGCCTGGTTGATCTGATCGACGAGTTCGGTCTCGTTGAAGGTGTGGACCACAAACATGTTTTTGCCTAGATGGCGTTAGATCGAAGGCCTAGATTGGCTAGACACTGGAAGTTCAATGTGTCTTTACTGGACAAGCGGGACTTCCGGCAACAGCTAGCTAAAATAGTGCAACAGGAATTAGTGGGAGTGGTTATTGGAAATAGGTGGTGGAAGAGGCTTAAGGATAGCATTAGGTCTTTCACCGCTGACTATAGCCGTCAACTTGCCCTAGCTAAGGCTAACAAGGTAAAAAAAAACAAAAAAAAAACACTTAAGGATAAACTTTCTCGGGCGGTGGCTAGTGGGGATCCCGTAGAGATGGGATTAGCTAGGCAAGCCCTGAAACGCTTGGCTAGCAAGCGGTCCCGGGATATGGTAATTAGGCATAAGTTAAACAAGATGTCTAACAAAGCTGCGAGCCTGGGCGCAGAATTACGCAAGGGAGAGATCTGTCAAGGTGGCGATCGTTATATTCGAGTGGTCAAGACCCTGAAGGGGAATACACTGAAATCGAGCGACGATATATTCGAGGTGTTTCGGCGGCCTCTTGAGGGCCGCTTTACCAAGGATCCTGGTCTCTGTTAAAACGAGTTTCGCAACTATTTAGCTGACTTTCTTCGGCTTAGACCGACTTAAGCAGCTTGCTGAGAGGGTATGATTACGGAGGGCGAAGTTCACTTGGACTTGAAGAGGGTCGGCAGTGTCAAGTCTCCGGGACTTGAAGGTTTACCCTACGAGTTGTACTTGAGACTGTCGCACATCTTTATACCAATTTTGACGGTGGTGTTCAGGGTTCAACTGTTTCCGGCAGGGTCCGTCCCCGATCGGATTTCCAGTGGTATGATCACACTGTTGAAAAGGATCAAGGGTATTGAGAGGAACTTAGATGATTACAGGCCCATAACACTGCTAAACACAGGTTAAAGATTTTGGTCAAGATCCTGACGGAGCGTTTGCAGTCAGTTATCGAGATTCTGTTGGGACCTGAGCAGACTAGTGCTGTGACGGGCCGAACAATTTAGAGCAACCTGCATTTGATCTGCATGATCCTAGAGGGTGTAAAAGACGACGAGCAAGCCGCGCTAATCAATTTAGATCAGTCCAAGGCATTTGATAGGGTCGACCATCGGTATCCTGCAGGCCACTGGATTCAAAGCCGACTTCTGCAAGCGGATCACCCTGCCATATCGCTCCCCCAGTGTTGTGGTACAGGTAAACGGAAGACGGTCAGGCGCTTTTGCGCTGTATCGCTCAGTTCGTCAGGGTTGCCTGCTGTCGCCCCTACCTTACGATTTGGCGTTGGAGCCCCTCCTTCGCCGGCTAAAGGACAGGGCATGCAGTCCGGCACTACGCGAAATCATTGTTCTTGGTGGGGCTCGAGCCAGGGTTTCTGCGTACGCCGATGACGTATCCATTTTCGTGTCGTCCCGGGACGACATTGAGGTGGCACAGAAGAAGCTTGAACGGTACGAAAAGGTGACAGGGGCCAAAATTAAGTTCCTGGAAGGGCGTTGCTCTCCCGAAGACCTTCCATTGGACCGATGGACCTGTCCGCATTCTTGGAGTGTGGTTCGGGCTGGACCTTCAGTTGGAGAAGAATTAGTCGGAGATACTGGCAAAAATCGGAGCGTCGGTCGCGACTTGGCTTCGACGGCGGTTGTCCGTGAAGTAGAAGGCTGAGGAGTGTGTTACATACGTCTTTCCCTACATCCTTTACCGGTTGTCGGTACTCCGTCTTTGTAGAGACCGTAGGAAGGCGATTCAAGCGCTTGTTGTTCAACCTGAGAATGCCACACGTGGCGAGTCATCGGCAGGTTGGCTTTCCTACGCCGCGTATTGACAGAGAATTCGATTTTGGCGAGTAGTGTTAGAGACGCCTTTCCTAGCCTTACTATCACTCCTCCCGTTTCGAGGGCTGAGCGCCGACGTTAGTCCTGAAATATTCAAAATTCTTATTCAAGTGTCGAAGTGCCTTGCGGGTCATTCCTAGGTCCACTGACCTTTTTCGGTCTCAGAGGCACTTGTATCGTTTATTAGTGAAGGGGATTGCGACGAAGGACCTTCTACGTGATCGTCTCGGCTTGTCAGCGACTGAGTCATGCTCCTTTTGGTCTTACTAACCCTGAGTTTTCGATTACCTGGCGATTAATTTGGAACTGGCTATCTCTCAATGGCGTGACCTTCAGTTGGGGTGAGATGGATTTGCCCGATTGTCATCAGTGTGACCTTGGTTTAGAAGAAACGGCTGAGCACGCCTTCTACCATTGTCCTCAGGTACGCCCTTTCTAGGACTATGTCGGCGAGTTGATGGCTCGCATCGCTCCCGAACAGTTCATGTCCATCGATCTCGCGTACGCCTGCGATAATGTGTCACCCCGCTATTCTGGGGTGAAACGATGGTGTTTCTCACGTTGCTGGCCGTAGCACGAATGATGATTTGGACGACGCGCATGGAGGGAATCTTGCGATATGAACGTAATGGGGCCAGTCTTTCTTTTTTAAGTCCTTTATAGTACCACGGGGCTGTTTCCTGTAAACCTTCCCCTGGTTAAAATAGACCCCTTTTGTGTACCTAGTTAATGTAAGTAAATGTTTTCTTAGCCTGTTGCCGACTTTCGCTTTTGTTATGATCCATATCGGGATTCCCGACCTACCCAGTTTGTTTTTTGGCCCCACTTTATTTTGACTTGGTCAGCGTTTGTTTTTCTCATTCCATTATTTATTTTCTTCTTTCCCTTAGCGAGTGTGTTGCTTAATTTCGCCCTTTGGCGGAATACAGTAGCCACTCTGAATTTTTGTGGGGTGGACGGGTCTTACTAACATTTGTTTATTTTTGTTTAAATGTTTTGTTATATTTAGTTCGTTTTGGGATTTTTCATCTCCTCCCATTTTCATATCATTAAATGTTTAAATATATTTTTGTAACAGTGTATATAAAAAAAAATATCTTAAGGGTTTTGTTCCCCCTTTTTTAGGTTCTACTTGCGAATATGTGGTATTATGGTATATGCATATATGTAAGGATTGTAAGATGACGGATGAGTTTTTGTGGTAAATGAAGAAAATGTAATGAGTGATTGGGTCGTGAATGTGATTAGCTAGGTATAGGATAGACAGAGCAGACCAACCTCAACCCACCCCTTTTTCGGCCACGTACCACATTTATTGTACTCTTACAATAATAAATATTGCAAAGTGATTGAATGCCACGGATTGAAGAGAGCCTTGAGTGAAATTAGTAGACAGATCTGTTAAGAAACCGTCGATATTAGTGCTCAAACATTTGTGCGTATTGGCTTTGTTCAAAATTTAATCACCTCAGATATAAGAGAAAGATCCTCAGCATAGGTGTGCTCGGAAACGAATTAGTAACCAGCCATTATTTGCTTTCAGAACATCGGCGATTATGACTGCAGATCGTTTCTTAATTATCTGAATTGCCACAAATTCTTCGGAAAGAGTATTTCCTCGTTATCTTGTCTACGACTTTTTAAAAAAAAATTATGTATATTCATTCTCCTCGGCCGGTTACCACCCAAGGCTAGCAAACCCAGATTCATGCATTTCCAAAAAGTATTTGTGCGAAAGTGAACGAAACAGACTCGGCCGGAATGTGTACTCGGCTCGCTGATTCCACTTTCTACAGGGATAACCTTTACGTTATCTGCACATTCCAATTTTCTCGTAGGTCTCAGCGAAAAATGACAACTTTTTTTAAAAATCTTTCCTCTTCGGTATACGACTTTATAAAACTTA
Organism: Ascarosepion bandense; assembly: GCA_037127315.1. Lineage (NCBI taxonomy): Eukaryota > Metazoa > Mollusca > Cephalopoda > Sepiida > Sepiidae > Ascarosepion > Ascarosepion bandense. Next base: position 3,412,157 of record JBBBDQ010000158.1, on the reverse strand, counting down.
GGTGTAGAATTAGCAGATAAATCTGATCATTTTACTATTGAATTTGCTAACAAAAAATAATTCAGTGAGCTTTTTGATAAAAAAAAAAAATACAAAAAAAAACATTTATATGTAACCAAAAACCAAGTAATCAGTTAAAATGTCAAGAAACAAACAACCCTTAAAAAAAATAAGCTTGTCAAAGAAGAAAAACCAAGGAAGGAAAGTGGGGAACGGAGAACAGACAACTACTTAACAAAAAACTTAAAGTGTTCAATACCTCTAGAAATTAAACTAACACCGCTCAGAGACCCCAATCCAAATCGTCACTGAATTTCACACTATGACAACCAGGAGCCTGAACCAGAGTTCCAGGTCGCTATTTAGTATATAATTATTATTATAATAGCATACTGCAACTTAATAGCTATAAAGTTTCAGTGTTTAATATGCCATCATCAGGCAGTGAAATGTGGTTAATTTATTTGGTTCACACACACAGGAAAAATTATACTAAAAATAATGAAGGTGAATAAAGTTGAGTAATAGGTTATTACATTTTAATCTACTGTTTTATTCCATTTCAATTTTAAACTTTTGTTATGTCTAGTCTTTGGCAAAACATTGATACATTTTGTGTATTAGTTTATACAAACAATTCTTTTAAAATATAATAACCTCCCACTCCACTTCATTCATCTCATCTGATGACTATTTTTATTTAAATTTATTTTAAATAACACACACATGTGTGCATTATTAATACTTTTATATATATATATATATATATATATATATATATATATATATATAAAACATTGAATGTAATAACTCATGTTGTCCTTAATAAATACTCCAAACCTCAATAAGAATTAAGTGTTCAAAGATGTAGTATCTGAAGAGACTGATTGTGAACAAAATCAGTGCTGATATCTAATGAAAATAACGAACAACCTTCGTTGCCTTATTGCATAAAATAACGTCATAATCCGTTCTACACAATTCATTGTCTCTTCGCCACATCATTTTTAAGAATTGTGCTTCAATTAAGCATATCACTACACCTTTATACAGTAGCCAACTAAACAAACGTAGTAAAAGCCTAAAAACCAGCTATTCAATCTCCTATGGGAGAGCTGAATGGCAAAGTTGGCAAGGAGAGGGAAGGTCAAACGGTTGGCAATTTTGGACTAGGAAACTGTAATGACCGGGGAGAAATGGGTTCAAAGGTTCACAGGGAATGTTCAGGTAACAATCAACACCTGATTTTAAGAACACCCAAAACGATTATGAACATGGAGAAGCCCTCGGGGAGAAACGAAAAGCCAAATCGACTACATTACTATCAACAAGAGATTTAAGAACGTAGTTCTTCACTGTAAAACATATCCAAATGCCGAAGCGACAAACTTCCGGTTATATATGCAAATTAAGGATGAAACTTTGGGGATTGAAAAAGCCTAACGCAGCACTTAGACTGCAATACAACATAATCTTGAATGACCCGGACCTGCCAGAAAAATATACGGACAGTGTGAAAAGGAAATACGGGGGACAAACTGGAAACGGAAACTCGAAATAAGACAAACTAAGAGAATCTCTAGTGACACCAGCAAACGACAGCATCCCAGAGGAAAAAAATGGACGTGGGAGGAAATGTGAGTGGAGCACTACTGAAATTCTTGATATGATGCAAAGTAGACAGAAAACAATGCCAAGACATAGAAAGTAATACAGGAAACTAGACGGGAAGTAAAGAGTAAATGCAAATAGACTAAAGGAAACTGGCTCAGCGTCAAATGTTCAAAAATAGAGAGATTGAATTCGACTAATAAAAGGTGATAGGCATAAAAAAAAAAATAAGGGAACTAACAGGACTAGAAACATAGTCAGCAACAGGAAGCATAAAATCCAAGGACAGAACGCTCATATTGAAGAAAAAAAATACTTCAGCGATGGGACGAATATAACGATCTCTTTCACGACAATACCGACGGACCAGAGATATTAAGAATCGAACTGGAAGCTGCACTAGACAAATTGAATAGAGACAAAGTAACAAGACTAAACGGCATTGTAATAGAGATACAGACAGCATTAAGCGAGTTCAGTGAGGACATGATTACAGAAATCATAGATGAAATCTCTACAAGTGTCAATATACCGGAAAACTTAAGCAGATCAATTTTCATAGCACTGCTTAAGAAGCCAGGCGCAAAGAAATGGGAATTCCACTGAACAATCGGCTTAATGAGCCACATAACAAAACTCATCATCCGGATCCTGATGAAGAAAGTGCGCAGCAGAATCGGGCCAGTGATAGGACAAGAACAGTGCGGGTTTTTTTTAAGACATTGAAACAAGGAACGCGGTATTTATGCTCAGAATCTTATCAGAAAGAGCAATACGAATGCAGAAGGGCGTGTAACTGCATTTTATAGACGTTCGACAAAGTACGTCACACAAAGACTTTATAGAGATGCTCAGCAACCTCGACATATTCAGGAAAGATATTAGAATAATCAAGAACCTATACTGGCAGCAAACCGCCTACATACGGACAGTAAATGGATTCAGATATACAAAAATAGAAAGGGGTGTAAGATGTGTTTTCTCACCGGATCTATTCAACCTGTACAGCAAAACGGTTCTGAGAGAACTAGAAGCCCTGTCAGGATTCGTCATTGGCGGCCACAATTTCAACAAGATAGGCAGATGACAGTACTGACAGCAGAAAGGAAAATACAGGACCACCTACAGAAGGAAGCAAGGGAAAAACGGAAAGAAAAGAGTAAAACGTCAATAGAACTGAATGTATAGTCATCAGCAAAAAGCAAAGCTCAAAATGCCAACTACAGGTTGGGGATACTAAAACCAAACATGTGCAGAAATTTAAATAACCTTGGAAGTGTTCTAACAGAGGACAGAAAGTGTGATACTGAGATTCGAAGGTGCATTGGCATGGCCAAGGATGAATTTCAAAAGCTAAACAGAATGTTGAGAGAGGAGGAGGATTTCGTTGGAAACAAAGAAAAGAGTACCGGACTGTTATGTGATATCGGTCCTCCTATATGGCAGTGAATGCTTGACAATCTCCCCTAATATAAAGAGACTCAAAGCAACAGAAATGTAGTTCTACAGAAGAATACTGAGGATACCATAGACCGAACATGTGACCAACAACAAAGTTTTGGAAAGGATGCAAACGAAAAGGAAAAAAATCATACTTAGCATCAAGAAGAGACAGTTGAAGTTTCTGGGACACATGAGGAAGGAGGGCTAGGAGAATATAATAATCATAGGACAGAAGGAAAGAGATACAGGGGAAACCAATGCGAGACATACTTGATGGGCTTGAGCAAGTGGATGGCGAAGAAGAATTTGAGTGAGATACCAAGAGGTAAAAAAGCGACAAAGGGTAGGGGTAACTGAGGGGTCTATGATCGCTTACGTCCCAAAAGGACACAGTATATAAGAAAGATATTTCCCGTCGTTTTTTAAAATGACTTTATATAGTTGTATTTCTAAAAGTATGAAAGTTGCTAATTCTCAAAGAGCATTGGTCATCGAAGAAAATTGTGTATTAGAAGGCTCATTGTTTGAAATTTAACTTAAGCTTGGAAATCGATACCTTCAGCGGCAAAACACAAAGAAATTAAATCTCGTTCATAAATAACTCGTTATCACAAAATCTTCAAACAGAAACATCAAATGTCGCTTGTCGACTTCACTCATTTTTTTCTTCTCCATATCATTTTTATCAGAGTTAAGGAATCTTTCAAAAGAGATGTTGAATCGACTAGGGACTCAGTTTTCAACTTACTGCAATAATAAATCAACACCAGGTGTCTGATATCAAGCAAGTTAAGATCAATGATAGGAAGAACAATGGAGTTTAAAGTGGTTTGTGTATATTGCTTGTCCGTGCGTGTGAGTATATAAACCATTAAAGAAGAAGCGTACAAAATCTTGGATTTCTAACAAGGAAGGTTTATTCTCCTTTTTATTTTTATAACAGTAGGGAAACAAAATTCCAATATGTCGGGGTTATGTCCGTATTTCTTTAGGTCCAAGAGTTACAGTAAATAAGTATAAGCATAGTTATAACGGTCGAGCACAAGTCAGCCTTGCGCTGAATTGGAACGACCAAAGGAAATATTGATTTACTTCATCAGTGGAGATTTTGAAAGACAGGCGCGAAAGTCATGCGTAGGATACGTGGAAAGAGTTCAATCAAGGGAAACGAATGTGCCCCAGCGACGTTCTTCACCTACGCGCGACTACATTTAGAAAAAAATTTTTATATATATATATATATATATATATATATATATATATATATATAACGGCGTTTGACGAAGCCAAGTAGGATAATATTTATGATTTCTTTTATTACTAGAATCAGCGGAATTTTTTTTTTTTATTCATTACCATTATCTTATTTAATTTCCCCACAAGACCAAAGAAAAGATATCAATTTGGTTCTTAAAGAAGGCTTCCTTAGTATTTCTTTTAATCATATCACCCCGAGCAAGGCGATAACGCCACTGATGCGCAGGGGGCTACGTAAGAGTAAAAAGATTGGAAAAGAGAAAGCCGGAAACCACATCCTAAACAGGGAAAAAGGGATGAGCCTCTTCACCTGTTCAATAGACGCGGGTGGAGTGTGAACCGGGCGATAGTTTAATCTACTCCAATTGAAAAAAAAAAAAAAAAAAAAAAAAGAGTGAAAAGATTAGAAAAGAGAAAACCGGAAACCGCATCCTAAACAGGAAACAAGGGATGAGCCTCTTCACCTGTTCAATAGACGCGGGTGGAGTGTGAACCGGGCGATAGCTTAGTCTATCTACTCCAAAGAACGGAATTGCGGGTTATCGGCGCGAAAAGTGATATCAACATTTGAGTTCAAATTTTTAATCTTGCGTTCATTTTCACACAAATCTTTTATGAAGAGCATGACGTCAACTCTTCTTTCTCCAACTATAGAGAAAAGTAGGGTACACAAGAGTCAGTTGTCTTGGGTAGTAAACGATCTAGAAGATATTATTCTGAATTAAAATACAGCCGTGGAAAATACAATAGGTAACTATCCTTCGTAAGAAGTCATGGAATTCATATAAAATAGGAGGCGCTGGTAATATTAGAGATAATAGGTCGTATTGCAATGTTACGGATTTGTTTTATAGACAGCGCCCTACCCCCACCGATAAAATTAGCAAAAGCTCTAGCGAAAAGGTTTTCAGAACACTCGGCTCATGTTAAAAATTCTGGTTATCTCATTAACAAGTTGAAAAAAAAAAAAAAAAAAAAAAAATCATAGTTAACTTAGATATAAAATCATATGAATGTGCCAGTTGATAAACGTTTATATTTTCTAAGTTGGGCGTTGACACATGTCTGTATTCATGCACGCCAACGATCATAAAATAGTGAATACTACATTGCAATCTATATTTCCACGCTTCTTTCAGCAGTTTCAGTCGGGGTAACTAAACATCAGATGGCATTCTATCCTTTTGCCTACGTTATTTGTATGCGGACTATTGTCCACATCTTTGTTATCACAACAATTCGGCAACCTTCATGGAATTTCGAACTGAACACTTTAATTTATGTAAGGTTGATTATTCTCGTGCCACTGACCATGTCTATAGATATCGTCTAGTTATTTAGGACTTTCCAGTTATTGCGCCTTTTGTTTCCACCCAGTCTAAGAATAAACTGCCCGACCCAGGGATTAAATTATCAATTATTATGTCACCAAAGTAATGAACCAACGATTTAATACTTTAAGCTATCAATTGATCGATTTTTTTTTCACGGCTTGTCAACCTTTTACAGGTTATTTAAAGACAGAAAATAACTGAGACTAATGTTTTCTTTCTTTTTTTACAATGATTTGGATGTGCATTGTGATGCAGTGGATATTGGCTCGGAACGAAAAGTCGCAGAGCCGAGTTCGAATTCCAGCCAGATTCGTTGCGTTCATTTACGCGCAATTTTTTTTCTTTTTTTCTCAATTGGAAAAAAAATATTTAAGTTATTGGAAAAAATATTATGAAATACTAAATTTTTAAGTTGTATTTATATATGAATACCACTGTTAGAATCAACTTTTAAACTGTTGTAGTTATAGGCTACAGTGTCACACGAATTGAGTTTGAGTGTTGTTTAATAGCAGATCAACCTCTGTGGGTTATTTAATGTCAAAAATTGTGGGGTTTTACGGTATTTTTTTAATGTTTGGCTATAGTGAGTAGGTTGATTTAGTCAGATTTTAATGAAAATTTTTTGTTATTCTTTTATATGTTAGAAAACTGAAGAAGTCTTCTAGTTTTTTCATGAAAAAATGTTTTGTTGAGAACTGTTTTTTTTTCCTTCGCAAATGTGTTATGGTAATAATTTTTTCTTTAAAACTGTATATTTTTCTATTAAAGTCTTTTTATACTTTCATGGTGTTTTGGCCTCAGTTTGGGGGTTAACTATTTGCCCATAGCTGGGACCCTAACAGGTGCTACCACTCCGAGTTGGGGTGGACCTGAGAACAACAGCAATTAAGAGGTGGTTCCATGCTCCTCACAACCTTCCAATCAGAGTCCTTGCTGCCGGATGCAGTTTACCGTCATACCCAGGACCAAGCTGCAATTGACTAATTTTCTATACTGAAACGAACTATAGTACTTGTACGGTAGAGATTAACGCTATACTATCGTCCCTGCCAGTTTATTTCGTAAATGTGGTCGTGTCTCAAGGTCAATAGTATCTACTGAACAAGATGCTCCAGGATGTTGGCAAGTTGCCAGAATTTTTCAAGATTCGTTTTACTGATACAAAAGACTTGTTCCAAATCAAGACTGAAAGTTGTTAATCAACCTTATCGTGGGAAAAGAAGTGAATTATAAAGACTATAATTCCAGCAACTACAACAAATGACGTCGTCAAAGAACACGAGAAAAATAAATTGAAACTTCACACCAATTGGTCATGATCAACACGTGCTTTTGTTCTATATACCAAGATGCGTAGCGGTAGGCAATATCAGAATTAAACAGATCAGTCATGGAAGATTACTGCTTAACAAAAGACTCAAGAAATCATTTCAATGAATAATATTTTTTTGGCATCAGAGATAAATTTTTAAGCTCATTTATCTTCAAACTAAAAAAAAAAAATGAAGTGAATAAAAATACATTTATTGGAACTATTTTTTTTTAATCATCTCACCCCAAGCAAGGCATTCCACTGCCACTATTGCGCATGGGGCTACATAGGGGAAGGTGAAGAGAAGGAGTGGTTAGACATAGGGAATGTCAGGGGGAAGGTGACAGATGAGTAAGGATAGCGAGGATGAGGGTTGGGCAGATGGGAAGAGTGTTTGATAGAATGGGAGCAGGTTAGTGTGTTAGGAGGTGTCTGTTGACCTTACATTTAAACTCCAAAAAATAATAAAAAATAAAAAAGACTTTCTAGGCAGTTGGAACGATCCTCCTGCATTTCCTCTTTTAATGGTGATTTGCAGTCTAAATATATTTAAAAAGCCTTTGCCAATATTCCTGAAACACTCCATATCCTATCATCTTGAAAATGATATATCAAAGTCCCATCTGAAGACAAATGTTGCCACTTGTACAATATCATTTAATGAAAGCCACCAAAAATAATCATTTCTGCCTTTGATTGGAACTAAAATTTTGATTACAGCACCGGACAGCGATGTAATATCAGTGACTTGGAGTAACAGTATAATGCAACCCATTGGCCTTGGTGCTTGTAACTGAAGGTCATTTGAAGTGGTTTTTCTTCATAACAAATGCTAGAGTTATTTTCAATACTCAAATTTACTGAGTGCCTTTGTTCCTTTCGAGATGGAAATGAAGTTTCGTTAAATGTTGGCCCTTTAGAATATGTCAGCTGCACCTCTGCAGAGGGTAAAAGTCTTTCAGTAAGGTCACCTGTTGGCTGTCAGGGGGTGACCTGTGATGTCTGGGGACGGGATCCTGGTAGTTGAGCAGGTCATGACCCGAGTGCAAAGTAGTCATGTTCCTGCAACACACCATTTTGGCCCCTACCTGGGCTACAATTTTTAACTTGTCAAAAAAAGGAATGATAATGACTACAAAACTTCAAAATTTGTTTCATGAAATAAATCGTTGGTCAGTTCTTCAAACACATGCTTATTGTAAAGCTTTAAGCTCATTTATCTTCAAACTAAAAAAAATGAAGTGAATAAAAATACATTTATTAGAACTAATAAAAAAGACTTTCTAGGCAGTTGGAATGATCCTCCTGCATTTCCTCTTCTAATGGTGATTTGCAGTCTAAATATATTTAAAAAGCCTTTGCCAATATTCCTGAAACACTCCATATCCTATCATCTTGAAAATGATATATCAAAGTCCCATCTGAAGACAAATGTTGCCACTTGTACAATATCATTTAATAAAAGCCACCAAAAATAATGATTTCTGCCTTTGATTGGAACTAAAATTTTGATTACAGCACCGGACAACGATGTAATATCAGTGACTTGGAGTAACAGTATAATGCAACCCATTGGCCTTGGTGCTTGTAACTGAAGGTCATTTGAAGTGGTTTTTCTTCATAACAAATGCTAGAGTTATTTTCAATACTCAAATTTACTGAGTGCCTTTGTTCCTTTAGAGATGGAGATGAAGTTTCATTAAATGTTGGCCCTTTAGAATATGTCAGCTGCACCTCTGCAGAGGGTAAAAGTCTTTCAGTAAGGCCACCTGTTGGCTGTCGGGGGGCGACCTGTGATGTCTGGGGACGGGATCTTGGTGGTTGAGCAGGTCATGACCCGAGTGCAAAGTGGTCATGTTCCTGCAACTTTTTTTTTTTTTTTACTTCCATTGGCCATCTTGGTGTGACCAAAATTCAGACACTCGTGTCTTGTTGGAGTTCTGTTTTGTTTGAAATATTCTTAAAGTAAGCCTTTTTTTTTTCTGCCTAATTTTAAATTTTAAGCTTTTCATGTTTAATTGGTTTTCTTTAATTTAATTCTTGATTTTAGCAGATATCTCTTGACTGTTCCTTTCTTTCTTTCTTTCTCTTTCGTCAGCCATATATTAGTGTCTACTTTCTTCCCCTCTGCCATCCGTAATTTGACTCCCATTGGCCATCTTGGTGTGACCAAAATTCAGACACTCGTCTCGTGTTGGAGTTCTGATCTATCTACCTGGTTCACACTCCACCCATGTCTATTGAACAGGTTAAGAGGCTCATCCCTTGTTCCCTGTTTAGGATATGGTTTCTGGCTTTCTCTTTTCCGATCTTTTCACTATTACCTAGCCCCCTGCACATCAGTGGCGTTACCGCCTTGCTCGGGGTGATACGAAAAAAAAAGTGAGTTTAAAACGGAAAACCACGTTTAGTTCTGTTTCAAGTGATAATTGCGAAAAAAAAAATCATTTTCACTGGCAAAAGTTGTCAACTCAGCAGCAAGCTGAAATTAGTTATACTTCGTTTACAAAATAAAGTTAGGTAACGTGAAATTTCGTTGGTTTTTTTGAACAAGGTATTTTCTTAAAATAAATGCGTGCGTACACTTCATTAGAGAATATATTTAGTATTTTGTCCCTCTGTCGTTTTCCATGTTTCAGACAGCTTTATAATTCTCTATTTCTAGGGGTTTTTACTTAACCAAAGAGCCAATAGGTGCCTTTTGGAGGATATTTTTATCATTTCAAGACTTCTGCTATAAAGACTGGGATAATTGGGAATCCAAAGATACGATGATGGATACGAGGAATGAGTCACATTTTCCAAGCTAAACAATAATAATTATTATCTTGTCACTAAAGAAACGTGCGTCATAATACGATCATGGCTTTCCACATCTCCCTCTCCCTGGTGGCTCTTAGCCCGCTTTCTCCTGTTGTACCATGCAACCCTCGTTTCGTCATCCACCTGATCAGGTCCTTCAAATATGTTATCCGCTGCTTTCCTCTGTCTTTTCCCCTCTATCTGGCCTGTTAGTAACAGGTTCTCTAAGTCCTCCTTTCTCATTGCATGTCCCAGGAACTTTAGTTGTCTCTTCCTGATGCTCAGTATAAATTTCCTTTTCGTCTCCATCCTTTCCAAAACCTCATCATTGCTCACATGCTCGGTCCAGGATATCCGCAGCATCCTACTGTAGAACCATATTTCAGCTGCTTTAAGTTTTTCCTTCATCATCAAAGATACTGTCCAACATTTGCTGCCATATTGAAGATAGGACGAGGACGAGAACAGTGCGGTTTCGTCTTGACTTAAATTAACCTAATTAGAAATAGTACTTGTGTCGCTTCTACTTAAAATCTTTAACAAAAGGCGACCTTGGCCTTGCATGCAAAAAATCAGCAGCCAGGAGATGTTGCCAACTACTGAAGTCTTATTACAGTATCACTTTCGCCGAAATTGGTCTCCGCAGCCCGGGGAATAGAGTCAAGTCGGCATCATCAGGACTGAGGTGGGCTACGGCAACATGGGAGAAGCCGTCGGCGTCCTATCCCAAACCATGTTTCAGGGTGAGGCCCAACCCTAAGGTAAGTGGCTCTTTAGTTAGCTACTTTGAATGACCGAGGTCTGAGTATAACGCAGGGCAAGTCTCGTACACGACCTTCAACATCTCGGGGTGAAAGTCTTGTTTATAGGAGACCCATTTGATTGCCAACGACTGTGAACATACACGGTCGAGGAAGTTTCGCTTCTTCTCAGCCTATTTTGATAGCCACTCCAGATGTGTTTCCTGGCTGATCAGCAGGTCCTTGACGGCGACGTATGCCCTTGTGTTCGCGGATCCGGAGGGCAGGATTTGTATTCTGAACGTCACCATAAAAGGTAAGTTTCTTCGCATCTTTATGCGTCCAACAACCAGGCGGAGCGCGGATTCTTTTTTTCGGTGGGTCGAGCCATTTTTGAATACGTCACAGCAGGTAAGTCCTAGTGGGTGATTGAAACGCCGTCCTTGATCCCAATCTAGATCGTAGTGGAGCTAGACCGAGTAATTAAAAATGACGTGAAACCGTTTCACGACTTTATCGACAGATCCAATCTGGTCGATAAGTTTAGAAATGAACACCCAGGGCATGCAGCATGGATTTGGAAAAATTGTAGCTGCTCGGACACAAGCTACATCGACCGGGTGCTAGTTAAGAGAGTGAACGTAGGGTTCTTAGGGTGTCCATAGGCTCGTCCGGGTAAACTTAGGAAAGTAAATCTAGGATGACTAATTATTAGAAATTCAATACATCTCTGCTAAAGTCCAAGGATTTCTGTGACCAGTTATTGACCATACAGAGGGAACTGACGGGGGCTTTGTTGGGGAACAAATGGTGGTCAGTTATCAGGTCGTTTGCAGCTGATTTTAGTCGACGACTCAACCGAGATAAACGGTAGCCGAATCTCGTTTAGAGGTGGCTATCCAATCAGGAGATTGGTGCAGTTGTATTTGAAGCTAGGGTCAGACTGGCCTCCTCGCTTATCAAGAAGGACCAAGCTCTGTTATTTGGGGCTAGGTTAAAGAGAATGTTTTCAGCGCGGCTTCACCGTCGACCTTTTCTATGATCTGGCGAACCAAGTGAACGTTGTCCTGAATAGTCCTACCCTTCACAGCACATGTCTGTTCGGAGTCAATTAGACTCGGCAAGACAATCTACAAAATGGTTGGCCAAGATTTAGCCCAAATCTTCAAGTTAAAGGGCGAAAATTACCTAACATATCTCCTCCGCTTTTGTCTTTGCTTAGCAACTTGATGACGCCCCTGATGAAGCGTTGGGGAATATTTCCCACTCTCAACCAGTGGTTGAACATCAGTGGCAGCATCCTTTACCGACTCTCCGTTCTTCCACTGCCGTCTACCGAACGAAATCAATTCGTTGGGGACTTCTCTAGCTTACTTTGGAGAGACAAGTCTTCCCTGGTAAATCGCCAGGTCTGCTGCCTCCATCCTGCTGAAGGCGGTCTGGGATTACCACGTTTTGAGACCCGCCAACACAATTTCTGCTTAAATTTCCTAGGTCGGATGTGTAAGCCAGAGGAAGGGGAAGGCGGCGAACTCTGGAAGGAGGACGCCCGCTAATCTTTCCGGTCCTTGGGAAGTGTGCACACGGGCGAAACGGAGGCCAAGAGATCTCCCCCATCATTCTAAAAGGAATATCGTGACACGATAAGCTGCCTTAAAAGTGAAGAGTCGTCTCTCTGACAACCAGTCGTTGTCTCCTAAGACATGTACGAGGTAATAGTGAGGAAGGATGCTAAAGACAAACTCCCTAACAGACTCGGCCTTACGAACGAGGAGTTTCACCTCACCTTGGGCGCCTGGGTTGAAATGTCTCAACAACGAAGCTGGTGAAGCGATAGGATCTCTGGAACACCCAAAAGCTTTACTCAGTGGAGCCGGCCATTTCGGCAGAGTTAGTATGGTGTGGTGTTTGGGACGAGTCTTTAGGACATTACTTTTTTTTTTTTTTTTTTATACTGCGGTGTCGTACGCCCGTTGTGCTGGTTGATTTAAGGCTACATGATTCGCGTCTTGGACGGAAAGTTCTTTGTCCTGGAAGCCGGTATCGTCTGTTCCAATGTGGTACCGTCAATGAGAAAGGATCAGCACTACGTGCTTTTGTGTCTGCTCGGTGTTATACATCTCGTGGTGTGGACGACAGAATGGAATGAGTTTTATGGAGGCGAGAGGTTTTCTTAACCGATCGCTTGCTTTAAGCACAAGATTAAAGTGAAGGTTAAAGCGGAGAGGGTGCGACTCTTCATTGGAATTCTGCAAAAGGTGGGCGAGTGTTTCGCGTCTGGGACATATGAAAGGTACTGGCCTGGAGTGGTTGTTGGATGGTACTTAGGAAAGAGGATTTTGGTCCTCTAACTGAAATTTAGTCATTCCAGCCCTTGTTTTAAGGTAGATTAGGACCTTAATTATGAATATTTTGACCTTACTGGGAACTTAGCTAGTATGTGAAGTGACAGATGGCTTTGTTATCTGGCAGTACCAGGTCTGAGATTTCAACAAGCTAACCGAGATCTGCCACACTGACCATTTTTGGGGGTCCCATTAGTAACACTTGAGATAGATATCTATCATCTTGTAGTATTGTTATTACCCCTCCGCAACCTTTCTGTCAACAGAATTTCCATCGTAGGGTTTTAACTGTGCAAGTAGATTTTTGTGATTGCAATGTGACAATCGTGTGCATGCGTTAAGGTGGATGAGATTTTGTCAGTATGAATGGGTCAGTGAAAGATACTAGCCATGTTTTGAATAAGACTAGAGATTACCAAACCTTTCTCCATCTCCCATTTAGCCCTTGTGGCACATTTGTATCTTACAAAATTATGCAATAAATATTAGAATCAAAGTGTAGTATCTGTTCTCAGATATTCACTTCCTCTTCGCTGGCCGGGAAGCAATGACCAGCTAAGACTAGCTTTTGACAAGCATGATTATCTAAGACCAGCTTTGTGCCCAGTTACTGCATTAGCAGGGGCTGGGTAATCTTTGAACAATGGCATGAACGTACGCGCTCAGGTTCCCCACGTTATAAACTGACCTTGTGTCACAACTCGCTCTAGTGGAAGAGTAGGGTAAATATCAAGTGTAGTATCCGTTCTTAAATACTCACTTTCCGATCTCCGGTCACCTCCAGCTAGGCGTATGCTTCGTTTGCGATCTAGCTACCCGCAGTTGATTCCTGGAGCGCATTACGTTTTAGCTAGCAGCCATTCCCACTTTAGGTTTGACTGCTTCGGAGGTGAAACGGTCTAGTCTGCTTGAGATCCCGTTACCTACGGCCGATCCGGCAAAGAAGACGATGACTGTTCAAGTCCAATTGCGTGGCTTTCGCACGTGCTAGCTCACAGCGATCCCGTTTAACCGGTCGAATCCTGCAAATGAAACAAAACACGAGCCAGTCCACCGCCGCAGTGCAGACGTGCTAGCTCTCCCACCTGCCTGGGTATATACACGTTCTAGGCCGTAATTGAACCTGCCCTCTTCGGACTACATTCAATTGCAGCCGAGATTACCTCAACGTTCCAGCCGTTCGAGACTACCTGCGCCGTTCCAGCCTTCCAGCGACGACTTTCCACCCTGAGCCGTGCATGCGATGTTTCTGCTGGCTGACGACGTTCCAGCCTGTGTCGATCCTACCAGACGCTGACGACTTTCCAGCTTGCTTCAGTCAAATCAAACGCTGACAACATTCCAGCCTGAGCTGATCTTGCTAACCGCTGCCGACGTTCCAGCCTTTTCCGATTTTTCTTAATGTTTGCTCGTCAATTTTATCACAAACTTGACATTGAACTCAAAATCTTCGCCCCAGTCTCCTCATTGAATCAGCCATTTGGTTCATAGAGGACTCCTCTCTAATCTCGTCATATACACATCTTTAGACAGACTAAATTTTATATCGTTAGTGTTGGCTCATTTAGCTTGCCTTTTAATGCCCACTTTCTATCGTTATCACATAAATAAAAAAAATTTTTAAAAATGGCGAAAAAAACTAAAAAAAATGGCGTGGGAGCATTTATATACGGTTTAATAGTTTTTTTGTTTTTTTTTAATAATTACTTATGGAGAAAAAGGGAAAAACAATCAAATCAGTGCAAATGATTGTGAATGTTTAGAATGGATACTGAGGGCGTTGTCTGTCTCCAACATCGTATAATGTTGTTCGTTCTTACTGAATATCTTTATTTGATTTGAGTATTAATTTATCTTAAGTGATTTGCCCAACCAGAACTACCACAAGACAAATATTCTCTTACGTTTGAGAATATATATAACACACACACACAAAAATAAATTAAGATATATATTTCAATTCATTCTCTTTAATACCAGTTATGGAAGCTCTTGCCACGTATTTGCTCTGTAACAGTGCCTTATTTTATTTTTCCAATATTATGTAGTCAAGCTGTGAAGAAAGACCGTTGTGTGCGTGTGTGTGTGTATATATATATATATATATATATATATATATATCACTGCTGTTACGCTCGTAGGGGTGAGATTTTTCTCTTATGTCTTAATGTAAGATACCCAATAGTAGGTACATGAATATATATGTTACCGTCATTTCTGGCGGCACGAACACTTGTATAGAAGAATCGATTACTTATTTTCAGTCAGCTTTAATAGAAGAAGCAAGAAACAAATTACATTTTTAGATTAAAATATGCTGATGATATGTGAGGGGTCACACTAAAACCAAGAAATATTGAATTAATTAGAATTAGTTCATATCATGTAAAGATAATCAGACGTTCGCAAAAAAGTGTGGCAGATTCCAACATGGAAACTGAAGAAATGCCTCTCCTCGGTCCTCCTCATTGAAGAGGGGGAAGACGATGAATAAGAGATACCAAAAAAGAAAATTAGCGGGAAGTAGTAGGAGGGAACATTAGCTGATCAGCGATAGGTCGCACTCGGTGTCTGCCTCACCGGTGGAAGTCGAGGCAAGTCCCAAGTCAAGGAGCCTCCTCTCTTCACCATCGAGAACTCCATCCCCTCAACTTCTACGCCTCCACAACCATTCTCTTTTATCCCCGCTATCAAAATCCGCCTCTCTCCACTCGTTGAGGAAAAAAAAAAAAAAGATAGAAAACTTTAAAAGTAGAGAGAAATCATGCCGAAAAAGATCTGTCCACTCAAGAAAAGGCTCTCTTGGGGGCCGTTTTTTAAAGTAACCTATATATATGGAAAACAATTGAAGATCCCCGCAATTTCCTAGGGTTTCGAGTGTAATTACATGTATCAGGGAAGCGGGATTAAACTTAAAAGTATTGACGCTCATACAGGAGGCAACAGATTTTGTGCAGGGAGGGTCCCGGTACGTCTTCACTCCTTTTTATACAGGGCCTTAAAAATAACATCCCATGGACGTCTGCGGACGGATGATGTCGGAGTTGGGTACGGGCACTGGGACAATTCGTCGGGGTCCTGACAGCCGCAAATTTCTGTCCAGTATGTGAATAAGGGGTTACACTTAGAAAATGTCTATCAAACTAGCCAGCTTGAGTGTGAGAGGCCTGATGGATCGGGGTAAGGTTGCTCGCCTGCTTCGTGATCTCTTGTTCCTAGGAGTAGATGTTGCTGTGATCCAAGAGAGAAACTGTTTGCATGTTGATGCTAGTGTGCTGTCTATCGACTTTGTCGTCTATTCAGCATAAGGGAACCAGCAGGCCAGAGGTTGGTTAAACGTACCCTGGTTGCTAGGGTGGACTTGTCCAAGTAGGCGCGGGGAACTGGTTGATCGTGACAAATACTGCCGTAGGGCGTTTCGGATCGTTGCGGTTTATGCAACCAATGACCGGGAGGAGCGCGTCTCGTTTTTCCGTCAGTTGGGCCGTTCCTGGTGGATTCTTCGTGCCTAGTCATACTGGGGGATTGGAAAGCTATCCTGGATCCCAAGTTAGATAGAGGGCGGGGAGCTAGCGGGAGGGCGCGTGATTGTAGCTTAGTTGATCTGATCGATCACCCTGGTAGGGGAGTTGTGGACGTGGGCATTTAATTAAGTAGTTAGCTACCTTGATAGAATGTTAGCGAGAAGGGTCGATCTAGATTTGATAGAACAGCCCACGTTCCACTGGTTAAGCTATTCGGACCACATGGCGTTAGACAGTTGGCCTAGGTTGGCTGGACACTGGAAGTTCAACGTGTCTTTAATGGACAAGCTGAACTTCTGGCAACAGATGGTGGTAGAGGCTTATGGATAGGATTAGGTCCTTCACCTCTGACTATAGCCGTCGACTCGCCCTAGCTAAGACTAACAAGGTGAAGACATTCAAAAAGGTAAATTCTTCCGGGATCCCTTAGACATAGCGTTAGCTAGGCAAGCCTTGGACCGTTAGGCTAGCAAGCGGTACCAGGGTCATGTAATTAGACAGATTAAACAAGATGTCTAACGAAGCCGTGATTATGGGTGATGAATTGCGCAATAAAGAGATCTGTCGAGGTGGCGTTTGATATATTCGAGAAGTCAAGACCCCGGAGGGGCGTACTCTGAGGTCGACCAACAATACGTGTGAGGCGTTTCGGCAGCATTTCGAGAGCCACTTTACCAAAGAGCCTGGTCTCCAGGATGAGGTGTTTCGCAGCTATTTGGCTGACTTTTCTTCGACTTGGGCCGACTGAAGTAGCTAGCTGTGAGGGTGATATCACAGAGGGCGAAGTTCACTTGGCACTGAAGATACTTGCTGGTCTACCCTATGAATTGTCCTTGAGGCTGTCGATTTGTACCGATTTTGACGGTGGTGTTCAACAACTAGTTCCGGCAGGAGCCCGTCCCCGACCGGATTTCCAAGGGTGTGATTACGCTGTTGAAAAGGGTCAGGGGTGTTGGGAGGGGGTTTAGATGCTTATAGGCCCATGACACTGCTAAACACAGAGTTAAAAATTTTGGCCAAGATCCTGACGGAGCGTTTGCAGTCAATTGCCGAGATTCTGTTGGGACCCTATCAGACTTATTCTGTGAAGGGCCGAATAATTCGCACGAACATAGAGGGCGTAAAAGACAACGAGCAAGTCGCACTGGTCAATTTGGATCAGTCCAAGGCATTTGATAGCGTCGACCATCGGTATCTGGCACCTATCCTACAGGCTGACGGATTCAAAGCCTACTTCTGCAGGTTGATCAGCCTGCTGTATCGCTCTTCCAGAGCTGTGGCATAGGTAAACGGATGAGAGCTTTTGCGCTGTCTATCAGTTCGTCAGGGTTGCCCGCTGTCGCTCCTACTTTACGCTTTAGCGTTAGGGCAGCCTCTTTTGCCGGCTAAGGTACAGGGCGTGCAGTCCGGCACTACGCGAAATCGCTGTCCCTGGTTGATTCGAGCCAGGGTTTCTGTGTACGCTGATGACGTAACCGTTTTCGTGTAGTCTCCGGATGACATTGAGTTGGTACAGTAAACGCTTGAGCGGTGCGAGAAAGCAACAGAGGCCAACATTAACCGCGACAGGCCTTCTGACTTGCAGTTAGGTGCCTGGAAAAGCGTTTATCTCCCAGGACCCTTCAGTTGGACTGGCAGACCCGTCCGCATTCTCGGCGTGTGTTTCAGACCAGATCTCCAGCTGGAGAAAGATTGGTTTGAGGTACAGGCAAAGGTCAGCGCATCGGTCGAGACATGGCTTCGACGACGGTTGTCCGTGAAGGAGGTGGCTAAGGCGTGTGTTACATGTCTTTCCTATCATCCTTTACCGGTTGTCGGTACTGCCTTTCTGTGATGAGAATCGGATGCCGGTCGAGCGTTAGTTATCCACCCTCTCATGGAGTGGACGCAAGCATCAAATCAGCAGTATACGTCCATATTAAGTGGGGACGAGAATGCCACACGTGTTGAGTCATAGACGCGCCTCGAGGTTGACTTTCCTATGACGCGTGTTGACAGAGGATTCGATTTTGGTGAGTATTAGAGACGGCTTTTTTAGCCTTACTATCATTTCTCCAGTTTCGAAAATTGAGCGCAGTCGTGAACCTCATAATCAATCGGATTTTCTACTTGAGTGTCGAGAGCCATTCTCTGCCTAGTAAGCACTTGTATCGTTATTAGTGGAAGGAGTTGCGACAAAGGACCCTCCACATGATCGACTCGGCTTGTCAGTGACAGTCATGCTTGTTTTGGTCTTGGGCGCCAGCGACGAATTACCTCAGCAACACTGAATTTTCGTTTACCTGGCGATTGATTCGGAACGTGTTACCTCTTAATGACACAACCTTCAGATGGGGCGGGGAGGAGGATTTGCTCGACTGTTATCGGTGTAACCTTGGTTTGGAAGAAACGGCTGAGCACGTCTTCTACCACTGTCCTCAGGTGCGCCCTTTCCGAGACAGTATCGGCGAGTTAACAGCTCGTATTGCTCCTGATCAGCTTCTCTCCATTGATCTTGCGTACGCATGTGATAATGTGTCGCCCCCAGTATTCTGGGGTGAAAGGGATGGTGTTTCTTACATTGTTGGCCGTGGCCCGAATGGTGAGATTGATGACGCGGAAGAAGGGAATCTTGCGATATGAGCGTTATTCTTACCAGCATCTGATTAGCTTCTTTGAGCATCAGCTCAAGATGAAGATCAGATCTGATAGAAAGCGTTTGATATTGACAGATTTCAGCAAAAGGTGGTTAACTGTATCAAGTCTGGTTCGCGTCAATAGAGCCAGTCTTGATTTTCATTTTTTTTTTTTTTTAAGTCTCTTACGGCACAACAGGGCAGTTTTCTGTAAACCCTCCCCCTGGTTAAGTTAGTTACTTTTGTGTACCTAGTTAATGTGAAGGAATGTTGTTCCTAGCCTGTTCCCGGCTTTCTCTTTTGTTATGATCCAAGTCGAGATTTCCAACCTCCCCAGTTTGTTTTTGACCCCATTTTTATCTTGGCTGGGTCAGTCTTTGATTCCCCCCACCCATTCCGTTATTTCTTTCATCCTTTCCCTTTCTTCAGCGAGTTTATTATTTGATTTCGCCGTTTGGCGATATACAGTCGTCACTCTCGATTTTGTGGTGTGGTCGGGTCTTACTAACATCTGTTTATTTTGTTTAAATATTTTGGTATATTTTTTAGTTAGTTTTGGGTTATTCACCCCTCCCCCGCTCATTTTCATATATATATATATATATATATATACAATAATTTTTCTATCTCATGGGTTTCCCGTTTTTAGGTTCCGTTTGTGGTGCAGTGGATATCGGCTCGGAACGAGAAATCGGGGAGCCAAGTTCGAATTATAGTTGAATTCATTGCATTCACCTACGCGCAAATACCCTTGGAAAATGTATTAGTCCGTCTCTTCCTTCCAGTTATGGGTTAAATAACAGGACAGATTGGATTCTATAGCCTTGGCTGGCAACCAGTCTACCGCAGAAAGCAATGGCAACCTACTGCGGAATAATCTTCTGCTCGGTCAGTCATGACTCTTTCGAGACAGGATCGCCCAAGCATGTTTCACGTATGGCACTTAACTGACTGACTGTGAATATGTGATATGGTATATGTAGCGTTGTAAGGTGACATATGGTTTTTGTGGTAAATGGAGAAATTTTTAAGAGTGATTGGGTCGTGAATGTGATTAACTAGGTATAGGATAGTTAACAAAGACCACCTTCTACCCACCCTCTTTTTGGCCTGATGCCACATTTTTTATATCTTACAGGAATAAATATACCCCCCCCCCCCAGTTTGTTTTTGGCCGACTTTTTCATCTTGACTGGGTCAGGCTTTGATTTTTCCATACCATTATTTATTTCAACCCTCCCCTCTCCCTTAGTGAGTGTGCGACTTGATTTCGCCGTTTGGCGAGATACAGCAGCCACTCTAAATTTTGTTGAGTGGACGGGCCTTACTAATATTTGTTTATTTTCGTTTGAATATTTTGTTATATTTCAGTTTGTCTTTTGGGTTATTCATTCCCTTTCCCTCTCATTTTCGTACCCTTATATTTTTTTTATGTAAATAAATTTTATCTCATAGGTTTGTTAGCCCCCTTTTAGGCTCCCCTGTGAATATGTGGTATTATGATATACGTAAGATTGTAAGATGGGTGAGTTATTGTGGTAAATAGAGAAATTGTTAAGAGTGGTTGGGTCGTGAATACGATGAGCTAGGTATAGGATAGTTATTGAATGACCAGAATCTAACCACCCACCCCTTTTCGGCCTTTTGCCACATTTTTTGTATTTTTATGCAAAAATAAACAGTTTGATTTTGATGAGATTTTGATCATCAGCACTCCTCCCTCTGCGTTTTCTTTTTTATTTAGCTTTTTAAAAGAAACGTATAAAAACAAAACAGTTTGAAAAAAAAACAAGCTAAATAAAACAATCAGTTAGAAACAGACATGTTGTTAGGGAGGGAAAGATACTTAAGTCATATTTTTATATCTGAAGGAAGATGTTAATTAGATATAATGTCCCTAACACGATACGTTGTGTATACGATAGTGGTGCAGTATGAAAATTGAGTTTGCCCACCTTCTCCTCAAAAATATCGGCCCCCAAGTGCCCCCCACACTTTCAGAATTTCACTAAGAGGCCTTGCTGTCAGACGTAGTTTATCTTCATATCCTAGACTATTAATTCAAAGAGGAATTAGTTATATTAGTCTTGTATTAAATGTAGTACACTTGTAGAATCACTTCTACATGCATGTACATACTCATATACATATCGCCATGTACGCACGTATACACACATGCACGTACATACTCTTACATTCGTACCGCACGTGAAACCTCTTTTTTCCCCTCGCTTTATTCAGAAATATATAAGTTGATGTTCACACGTGCTTAGGCCAGTTGGATCCTGCTTTTCGGAGCTAACCGTCCGAATGCCGCTAGTTCCTTTCCAACTCACATACTGCGCTAATTGCCTTCAACAATTAGCTCACGTTCAGAAATATTATATATATCTTATATGTATAATTATGTTCAACTACTAATTAGTACAAAATAATATTTCCTTATTTCAGGAACTTTTCCAGTATGAACATTGAAACATTTTCTTCAACATCAAACAGAGAACTTTCTCCACTAAATCTTGCATGCACAAATTAATAAATCCTGTAACTATGTTTAATACATTGTTATTATTCCTGTTACATTGTTCTTGAGTTATTTTATTTATAAATGTAGTGGATTGGACAACCAGTCTACTTTAATATGGTGACTCCACTTTTAAAATTTCTACCACGACGTTCGAGCTACAACAAATAGTAACCGCGTTGTCCAGTCCACAACACACTTATCCGCTTTTCGAAAGTTCGCTTTAAACTATCTCTTTTTTTTTTTAAGAAAAAAAAACAAAAAAAAAAAAAAACGAGCTGCCGTAGTTTATATACGGAAAAAAATTAAGCATTCATAAATTCAAAAGTTGTCTTGTGATATAGCGAATAGATTAGGAACAAACTTTATATACAAAGGGCGATCATTAATATTAATGACAGGAAGTTAAGTGTAAGGAGCGGTTAAATAAATGGAAATAAGTGAGTACAGGTCACCGTCAACTTACGACCTGTCAATTTTTAAATCGATCCGGTCGTCATTTGACCTGTAATTAATTTTGCAGTCTTATCTTACTTTAGACATTGTATTTTTTTTTTTCATGTCAATCGCTTAAATGTAGAAACTGTCACAGCTTTACGAATTTTTTCTATCCTTGAAAATTGTTGAAGAGTAGACAAAGAAAATTTCCTATTGAAAATTCTTTATTTTTAATTTCAAAAGACATGAACGAACAGAGTAAAGTGTGTTGAGCCGAGGTTTTTTTTTTTTTTTTAATCATATCACCCCAA
This sequence comes from Ascarosepion bandense, assembly GCA_037127315.1. Classification (NCBI taxonomy): domain Eukaryota; kingdom Metazoa; phylum Mollusca; class Cephalopoda; order Sepiida; family Sepiidae; genus Ascarosepion; species Ascarosepion bandense. The sequence goes on along the minus strand of JBBBDQ010000158.1, from coordinate 3,389,898 downwards.
GCAAGGCGGTAACGCCACTGATGTGCAGGGGGCTACATAAGAGTGAGAAGATTAGAAAAGAGAAAAACAGGAAACCGCATCCTAAACAGGAAACAAGGGATGAGCCTCTTCACCTGTTCAATAGACGTGGGTGGAGTGTGAACCGGGCGATAGTTTAGTCTATCTACTCCAATTGAAAAAACAGTGAGAAGATTAGAAAAGAAAAACCGGAAACCGCATCCTAAACAGGAAACAAGGGATAAGCCTCTTCGCCTGTTCAACAGACGTGGGTAGAGTGTGAACCGGGCGATAGTTTAGTCTATCTACTCCAATTGATTATTCGGTCACCGAACTTGTGGCGTATGTAGGAGCATTAGCGCTGTTGGAAGCTGGGGCGGGAATTGTCGTACAAGATGGGAAACACTCACGTTGCCAGACTCGGAGCAGTAGGTGTCAGACATGCAAATTCGCAACAACAGATTAGATAGAACTCCACATATGCAGCAATTTCCCTATTTCGTGAATGGCCCCGGTCCACTGCAAAGGTGCAGAACCTTTTCCAACTTTCCAAATTCTGTCGTTTAAAATCGTTCACACTGTTAACTTCAGATCACATTCACTTTTCTCCTTCAAACGGTTTTAAATCGAACATCATTTTTGTGTCGAGCTCAATGGCGGCCTTTCATTCTTTCTTGGCAGGTTGGGGAATAGAGAAAAAGTCAATTTACTCTTGGAAGACATGTTGGGATTTTATAAAGAATCTAAGAGAGACAAATGGACTCTGAGAAAAGCGTGTTGCACAAAGGCTGCCCTAATGGGGAGTTTAAAGCACGCGAGGAAATGCCAGCGATGACAAGGACTCACGCTGCCAGACGAGGAGCAGTCGCGGACACACATACCAATTCGCTGTCTCGAAGTCGAGTGTTGTATAGGTCCTACTTCAGCATGAACATGAATCAATGTGCTATTACAACCGGTTATGGCACGTTTTCCGCTTCAGTCGATGTTTACAGCTTGAAATACGACTATGTACTTGCATACCCTTGGGAAAGGTATTAATCCGTCTCTTCCTTCCAGTTATGGGTTAAATAGCAGGACAGATTGGGTTCTATAGCCTTGGTAGGCAACCAGTCTACCGCAGAAAGCAATGGCAACCTACTGCGGGATAATCTTCTGCCCAGTCAGTCATGTCTCTTTCGAGAGATGATCGCCCAAGCGTGTATCACGTATGGCACTTAACTGACTGACTTGACTACATCGCCTCACGTATGTTTCTATCATACACTGCCGTGTCGCCATTCAAAATATTCTATACTCATACTAATTGTCTTTTCAAAAAGAATACTTGTCCTTAATTATAGTCAATAATAGAAAAATATCAGATAAGTTTATTTTGATTATTTACAATCGGATTAACGTCTTCATTTTGTTACGATCACAACATCGTTGAAGAGACAGGAAAATCTCGCTAGAAACAAAGATAGTACTGGATTACTATGTGATGTCAGTTTTTCAATATGGCACTGAATGCTGGACAGTATCATCAAAGATGAAGGAAAAACTTGAAGCAACTGAAATATGGTTCTACAGAAAGATACTGCGGGTATCATGGATCGAGCATGTGAGCAATGATGAGGTATTGGAAAGGATGGAAATGAAAAGGGCATTAATACTAAGCATCAAGAAGAAACAGTTAAACTTCCTGGGACATGCAATGAGGAAGGAGGGCTTGGAAAATCTGATACTAACAGGTCAGATAGATGGAAGGAGAGACAGGGGAAAACAGCGTGTAACGTACTTGACTGGCCAGAGCAGGTGGATGGCAGAACGGGGGTTGCGTGGTGGAACAGGAAAAAGCGTACTAAGCGCCACTAGGGATAGGGAGACGTGGAAGGCCATGATCGCCTACGTCCTGAAAGGACAAGACACTTAGAAGACTCTCCCGACCTTCTTTGGTTGTTTGTCGATCTGAGTAACCTTCAATAAATTTTGAACTGAACTATTAATTCCATCTACGGGAGTAGGTCTTTACCTGGATCGACAAACATTCGAAGAAGGCCGGAACGCATAACGACTGAAATCTTGTTTTCATAAAAACGATCAGTCTGATAGCAAATAATGATAAAACCTTATCACAAATTCAAACAAAAGGGTTTTTTCAATTTATGGAAATAGCTTCTTTGCTTTGTACCTTTTTTTTTTTTTTTTTTTTTTGGATTTACAAAAGATTTCACCAAAACGCTTTAATTTTGGATTGGTGGGGGAGCATTATGTATTTTTCATATTCAGAGAAATCCATTGTACAGTCAATAACAAATGTTTAAGAACACTTAGCTGTAACAAGGTTATTTTTTTTTTTGCATTACCTTGTATAATGAGGTATGACGCAATAGTTTTGCTATTCACACATAATTTATGGTCAAAATATTTGCCATTGCCAAGTTATTAGCCCTTGTGTCAGCATAAGTCATTGCATAAATATTTAGAATATGGTAAACAGCTTTCACTAACACGAATCATTCAAATTATGGTTTTACGCGATGAAGGCAATTTTGAACGAGACATTAATGTAAAATTAGGTTGTAGCAAGACAGCTGTTCACAAGCTATTGCGAATTTCAAAAATTCAGAGACATTTACCAACAAAAGGAAAAGTGAACGTTGACGGAAGACCAGTGCTACAGATGACCATTTGATTAAGCTCCCCAATCCACAGCTGGTTTCTACACAAAATGTATATGCATGATGGTGTTGCGCTATGGGACTCATGAAAGTCGTTCAGAACTTTAAACATGACGACACTTGAATGGCCGGGAAACGATATATTTTTTCTTCAGGTAAATATTGGGATTGCAGATTTTAATGCTCTTAAATAAAATCTTATATTTATTCCACATGTTTAGTGCAATGTTGAGAATAATAGTTTAGGAAGTCATAAAAAAACAACTTAACAGAAGTACATTGTCAGACGTTTTTATTGAAACTTGCATAAAAATAGCCATTAAAAAAATGCAAGACCACTTAGCTGTAACAAAGTTATTTTCGGTTTTTTCATTACCTGTATGAGATTGCATGATGCAATACCTTTTATTGCATCGGCCATTACTCACATGATTTAGGGTAAAAAAAAGTTTCTCATCGCCAAATTAGCAGCCAATGTGAGACTTTTTGTATAGTGAATTATGCTTTGATTATGGGCAAAAGAATTCTCACTTTCACATACACGAAGCGTCCAAATTGAGGTGATGAAGGCTATTCTGAACGTGAGATTAGTGTAAATTAATTTGTAGCAAAACAGCCGTGCACACTTATCGCGAATTTCCAAAATTCGGACATTTAGAGACAAAGGAAGAAGTGGATGTTGAAGGAAAACCAGTGCTAGATATGACCATTTGATGAAGCACATTGCCACATGATCCTCCAAAAGTTCTCCAAATATACGTACTACTCTGGATAAAAATGGTACAAATGTTAGTTCGATGACAGTTTCACGTCGTCTGAGATTCCAGTTTGGTCTGAAATCATTCAGACCGGCTCGTAAACCACGGCTAACTGCAACTATGAAAGGGTCCGATATTTGCTAATCAAGAGATCTGGGCAGCTGAAGACTGGAACAAATGTTTTCAGATTAATCTACTCTGCAGTAGTTCGTTGTGAGTCAAAGAAAACTTAAGACAATTGATAACGGATCTGATGAAAAGTATATATTTCAGAATATGAAGCACGCACCAAGTCAGATGATATGCGGAGCCATGTCCAAATCAGGAACAGTTGGACTCTGCATCTTGCCTTCAGGACCAACGACGAACAGTGGAAGGTATAGGGGTACTACTGGAGGATAAACTGTAATTGCATATATACATTCAGTGCGCAATATTTATACATGGTGGTGCCTCGGGCTACCGGTCAAAGGTCGTTCAAGGGTTTTCTGAATAGGATCAACGTAACAAGACTGGCCTGGCCGATAAACAGACAAGATCTGAACTCAATTGAAAAATTACGGTAAATTGCCAAAAGCAAAGTTGCAGAAAAACAACCAAGTACCAAAGCGCTGACGGAAGTTAATGAAAGTCTAGACAAAATAAATCACGACTGACTACTTTAACAATTCGATTCTCAACATACTCCCCCCACCACATTTAAGCAATAAAATAAAACAAAACAAAGCAAAGGATGCCATACAAAATACTGACCGCTGGAGTAATTAGTTTGAAATGAATAGTGGCGACTTTTCTAAATTCACTGCCAAGGTTACTAAGTAGAGAGCTGGTTGAATGTTTATTAAATTGGCTTTATGCCAATTTAATAAACCCCAAAAAGGTTGTAGTGGCTTAGGTACTTTCTTTTTTTTTGGGGGGGGGGGGGGAATCGTCGATACAAGAAGTTGATAATGTCGATTAAATCTCAATAAATATCACAGAACGCAGTTCAAAAATAATTTTTTTTTTTAGGTACCGTCACATAACCAAACTCCCTACAACTTAGGTTTATTAAACATCATCAGAAGGTTGAAATGTGGAAGAATACAAGTATTTCGCTTGTATGTTTAAAGTAGAATTTTATTAACAGAACAGAACATCAATTGGTAAGAGTTAAATGTTCATTGAGAAAGTGTAATCAGGAGTTAAGTGGATCCAGAGCTTGTAGTTGTAGGTAGCCGAATGTGTTTATGCAGAAAGATTAACAGGTTACTGATAAAGTGCGTTCCTTTCCCTTTTTTAAGGCCAACGAAACAGGAGAAAGGAAGGTGAAGCAATAAAGGAAATTGTACTTATCGGACTTTAGTTTTTAGGAGTCAGTTAAAGTATCTTGTTGTTGTTGTCATCTTGGTTGAGAGCGAGAATGTTGAAAAGGAAGAAGTAAAGGAGAACGAGGGTGTGACGGGACCTTATGTCCGGGCCAGTGGTTTGAAGTTTCTTTTGTCACATTTTAGCGTGTCGTCTAATTTCTGCTCTCATCTGACTGATTGATTGATGGATTCGGCTTTGTTTTATAGCGATTTAGTTTTTCCACAGGCTTGTCAACTTTTCTCGGTTTTGTAAATCGCTTCCTTTCATTGATTAGAAAATTAATTTAACATCAGATCACGAAATTTGGCTTCGTCTTTTTCTTTCAGTACGGGGTCAATCCTTTCCTCTTCGTCAAGATTTAGATTTCACACGGGATTGTGAATTTTTGTAAAAGTGAAGAGAAGAGTTACTTTTAATTCCGTGTTCGCCACAACTTACTCTGACAAATGAACATTTAAAATATTCTGGTTTTATGGCATTCCTCAACGCTAATAAAAGAATCGCCCGGTTCACACTCCACCCACGTCTATTGAACAGGTGAAGAGGCTCATCCCTTGTTTCCTGTTTAGGATGCGGTTTCTGGTTTTCTCTTTTCCAATCTTTTCACTCCTTTTTCTTTTCTTTTTAATTGGAGTAGATATACTAAACTATCGCCCGGTTCATACTCCACCCACGTCTATTGAACAGGTGAAGAGGCTCATCCCTTGTTTCCTGCTTAGGATGCGGTTTCTGGTTTTCTCTTTTCCAATCTTGTCCCTCCTATGTAGTCCCCTGCACATCAGTGGCGTTACCGCCTTGCTCGGGGTGATATGATTAAAAAAAATCTCAGTAGTAAGTAGGCGAGTTTAGGTTTAAAAACCCATTGCTTTTTATTTCCTGTTAACATTCTATAGATTTTTATTTTAATAATTTAAAAATTTGTAAAAAAAAAAAAAAAATACTTAAGTATTACACTAAGTCACTATAGTCAGTTTTGGCGATACGAGCGAACTAGTTAAGATTTTTTTTAACATGACAATTCAACGCTGTGCGTGATAAAAATAGCTTTAAATATGTTTCATCAGGTACGTATTTAAAAAGGCTCATTTATGGAAATAAAAATAAGTAGCTTTACTAGTATTAGAGCGAAAGTCTTAATTCCTGAAATAAATAGATAAAGCGATGAAAGAACATTCAAACGTATGCCAACAAGTATTGAAAGCAAAGTTTCCATGAAGCAAAGTTTAAACTTTAACCCAGTTTAACAGTAAAAAAAGTCATTATGAATAAGGGTCACCCGATCTTTCCTCCTAATTCACCCCCCACAACCCAAAAAGGTTGTAGTGGCTTAGGTACTTTCTTTTTTTTGGGAGGGGGGGGGACCGTCGATACAAGAAGTTGATAATGTCGATTAAATCACAATAAATATCACAGAACGCAGTTCAGAAAATTTTTTTCTTTTTTTAGGTAACGTCACGCAATTGCCGGAAAAAAAAAAAAAAAAAAAAAAAAAAAAAAAAAATCATGTTAAAACTAAGTTTTAACATCAAAATGTTTCTGCTATTATAAAGAAAAATCAAATTTTGTCATTTTTAAAGTTTTAACTTCCTTTCTAACACGTTCGAAATTTCAGTTAAATTTTTCTTTGTTTTTCGTCAGCAATTCACGCCATGTTTACGGAAATGTGACTATTATTAAAGAAAACGTAAGATTAAGCAAGTTTTTTAGCGTTGAAAGACACAATTTGAAAATTCATACAAAAATCAACTGTCTGATTTTAATGAAACTTTCAGGACTGAATGAAGTTATTTATGCAATTTTTAAAAAAATCTTTATATATATATATATATATATATATATATATGTGTGTGCGTGTATAATGATAATAGACACGCTCAAAAGTTTGCCTCCTTCTACCGAGCGCCCATAGCCCAAAGGTAGAATCGCCGACTGACGCCAAGTCGGTCGGGTTTCAATCCTGGGCTTAAAGCAATCGGATATCTAACCGTACTGATGAGCTGTGATACAGCTCTGGGATGTGCGTTGTGGTACAGTGGATATCGGCTCGGAACGAGAAATCGGGGAGCCGAGTTCGAATTCCAGTTGAATCCATTGTATTCACTTACGCGCAAATACCCTTGGGAAAAGTATTAATCCGTCTCTTCCTCCCAGTTATGGGTTAAATATCAGGACAGATTGGGTTCTATAGCCTTGGTCGGCAACCAGTCTACCGCAGAAAGCAATGACAACCTACTGCGGGATAATCTTCTGCCCAGTCAGTCATGTCTGTTTCGAGACATGATCGCTTAAGCGTGTATCACGTATGGCACTTAACTGATTGATTGAATTTAACATGTCGTAAGGAGAACAACCCTTGAAACATGTTACCTTTTTAATAAATGTCTTGTAAGTTTCCATAGTAAAAGAAAATGTGCAGTTCAACATAAAAAAAATAGAATTTATTTTAATCTTAAGTCTTTTTTTATTTTTCCGATTTGTAAATATTTTTTTAATGAATTAATAACCGAAGACACTAAGTAACTAGTAGAAATTTGTAAGATGTTTTGAAACTTTAAAAAAAAAAAAAAAAAAAAAATTCTTATAAAAATTCATTATTCATCGAAATTAATTTTTAGAATATATGCTAAAATTATATTTATAAAATCAATTAAAAGTTTATCTACATCAAAAATAGCGTAGTTTTAATGCGGTTTTGATTTTTTTTTACTATTCGGAAAAATGGTCTCGTAATTAAAAAAACTAAATGCATGATTTACATTTCCCTGTGAGTCCTGCATTTAACTAAAAAAATCATAATGTATTACTAGAAGTTTTAAGCAATTAATTGGAGTTGTAGGGGTAACAGGTGTGTGTGTTATATATATGTGTGTGTGTGTCATCCGCAGACAGATCTGTTTTGCTGTATCACAGCTCATCAGTACATTGCTACACAACCCAGGCTCGAAACCCGACCGATTTGGCGCCAGTCGGCGACTCTACCCCTGGGCCACGGGGCGTTCGGTGTTAAATTAGGTTATGTTAATTTTCAGTTACCATACTTCCAGACTGATAAGTGCTGTCAACGAGGCAGACCTTTGTGATTAAGAAATAATTTTATTGTAAATTTCATGCCACAAACAAGAAAAACTTGCTTCAAAGATTAATTTAACATTAAATTTGCCTATTTTCCAAAAATAATGAGTGAAGGATGAATATTTTATTTTTGCAAGATTTAAAACCGAGAATTAACTTTTGTTTACAACTGTATCGATCGCTCAAAGAATGGCCAAAAAACTAAAAATATTAAATCTCAAAATTTCAGATTCCAATGAATATAATTTATGTTTGCGATACAGAGTATTTTGCTTACTGGAAATAGTAAATTTAATCATTTAACTTTCAAGAAAAATTTTTTTTAATGTTTAAAGATTCAATTTAAAAACTTAGGTATCGAAAATGGAGTGGAGGCACCTACATTAAAGCACGTGGTTGGCTAACTTGGAGTTAAGAGGGGAACTGTCCACATTGAATCAACGCAACGTTGAGAGAGGGTGACGACTCCCTTTTCTTGGAGCGCTACAAAAGACGTTCGAATTCAATGATTCGGGAGTTCAAGAAACATTATCTCCTTTCCGTAAATAAGGTCACAAACATTTGACGTGACCGAAAATCTTTTCTTTGGTTTCCATTTGTATTATGGAAAAATTACATATATATCTTACTGCTTTATTTAATTTTCATTCTCCCACAAGGTCTACCTCAGTATAACGTCAACCTTAAGGTATACCTCCCGTTTTGACTATAGCGTGGGGTCCACCTCAGCATCGAACTAATCTAAACTTATTTATAAATGGAACTTTGTGTGTGTGTGTGTCCGTTACCTATAGACTCCGAAACGGTTAAACCGATTTTCTTGAAAATTTACACAATTGTACTATAAGCGTCTGCGAATGTTCTTAGCTAGGTTTTGTGTCGAGATACCCAGATAAATATCGAAAATCGAAAAAATCGGGTTATAGAAGGAGTGGTCCGATTTTAATCAAATTTGATACACTCATAGACAAAGACATAAAAAATGATATTCAGAAGTTTTAAGGTTGCAGTTCTTACAATAGTACAGAATATATATATATATATATATATATATATATAAGGCAAGATGTTTTGTGTGTGTGTATCTGCCTGTATGTTTGTATTTTTTTTTTCAGCCCCTTTAGTTTTTGCTTCGGGTTTGGCTCTAAGTAGGTATAATTGTAGTTCTTAGTCTCAGCCATGATGCCTTCAAAAGTCAGTTTACGATGGAAAAAAAAACAAAACAAACACAAACTTATTTGATATCGATACCAGGAAATCAAAATTTGACTTACATCCATTCATTTTTCTTTCAGTCTACGGTTTCGCTTTAACTGGAAACAACTATTGCTTTTTAGTCTTTCGTGCCAACGTCCAAAGAGTCTGAGCTGCAGGACCATGGATTAGTTTTAAAGCTTTCATTACATCCGAGCAACGCCGGGCTATACTGCTAGTATTGTATATGTATACATATTTATTTAAACCTTATATTAATATATCTATATACTATTTATATTTAAGATAGAGCGGTAAAAATAAACACGCTATCAAATACAATACATATTTATTTTAGCGATGAACACTTCGTATATCTTTTAGGAATGGCACGAATAGTTCATTGGATTTTTTATCTTCCAGCAAAAGTGATCAATATGTGACTTGAACAGCTGGTTCAGACCGAAAAGGATTCCGATTAAGGAGTTCCATTTGTTTCTTTTTATATGGGCAGGTCAAGTGTTTAGAAAATGTGAAACAGAAATATCCATCTTAGACCTCATCTGACGGTCACGTGAGGGGAGGGACACAGTAGACCTCCGCGCTGCATCCTGGTAGACCTCACGCTATAGTAGCACTAAGAATTTATATTTACTAAAATTCAAACTAAAATTCAGAAATGTATCATGTGAAGATATGCCCCGACAATGGACTTATTCTTCATTTTGGCGTTTCGCCACGAATTTTCGATTGTTTGCGTGTGAGCAGATGTTTTTGGGTCAACGAAATTCATACTGTGATTTACAGTCAAATGAATGTAATTAGGATATAATCTTTGAAAGATTTATACCCTTTTCAACAATCCGACATAATCGTAGTACCAGCTAAAATATAGCTGATTGTGTCTAATAATGTGGAGGCTGTTCTATCTGCCAACTTAATGGCAAACTAAACAAACTGATTTAAAGTTTCAAAAGCGTGCCAAAAATTTAGTAAAAATAAAACCAAACTGATTTAAAATTTATAATTTCTAGTGGTGAATAATATCTGCGATAAGTAATTTTACATTTGGGGTGAATTAACAGAAAAGATCCGTGTCATGTGCATGGCGTTCGTTAGAATTATTATTAAATCTAAAATAAAAACGACAAAGTCAAAAGATCAATAAAAGTAGTATTTAGGTCAAAAGTTGTGTTTCAAGTGAGTATTGGCTAAGAATACGCTAATGAAAATTAAGCTTAGTACTAAATGCTTTGTGGAAAAAATCTAATCCATTTTTTTTAATCATTTCACCCTAAGCAAGGTGATAATGCCACCAGGACGCACGGTCTTACAGGGAGTGAAAAAAGAATAAGACTTAAGTGAAGACCAGGCTTCGGTTAGACAAGAGAATGCCATTGACGTTGCATTTGAATTTTTTTAAAGATTGTAGGTGACAAGGAAGCAAGGAATCGGGAATTCGACAGGTGAGAAGTGCGAGAAAAGAAATTGAGATTAGAACTTATGGTTACAAACAACTACGTAGTTGAACAGTGGTAGTTGCATCGAATTAGTTAAACAGGGAAACCTAGTTGCCAAACTATTAATACGCTTAAATTCATGTAGTCGAGGCACTTGGAAAACCATTATGAAAGTATTTGTAGAAAAGCGTTTGATATCGACTGATTTCAGCAAAAAGGTGATAAATGTAGCAAGTCTGGTTCTCGTGAATGGGACCAGCCTTGATTTTTCTTTATTTAAGTCCCTTATTGTGGTGCAGTGGATATCGACTCGGAACGAGAAGTTAGGAAGCCGAATTCGGATTCCAGTTGAATTCACTTACGCGCAAATACCCTTGGGAAATGTATTAGTCCGTCTCTTCCCTCCAGTTATGGGTTAAATAACAGGACAGATTAGGTTCTATAGCCTTGGTCGGCAACCAGTCTACCGCAGAAAGTAATGGCAACCGACTGCGGGATAATATTTTGCCCAGTCAGTCATATCTCTTTCGAAACATGATCGCTCAAGCGTCTATCACGTATGGCACTTACCTGACTGACTGATGGTACAACAGGGCGGTTTCCTGAAAACCCTCTCCTGATTAAGTTAGACTTCTTTTGTGTACCTAGTTAATGTGAGTAAATGTTGTTTCTAGCCAGTTCACTGCTTTCTTTTTGGTTATGATCCAAGTTATGATTCCCAACCTCCAAAGTTTGTTTTTGGTCCCACTTTTTTTAAATCTTGACTGGGTAAATCTGTTTTTCTCATTCCATGATTTATTTTATTCTTTCTCCTCTCCTTTAGTGAGCGTGCTATTTGATTTCGCAGTTTGGCGGAATACAGCAGCCACTGAATTTTTGTGGGGTAGACGGGTCTTACTAACATTTATTTTAGTCGGAATATTTTGTTATATTTTTGTTTTGGACATTTCGCTCCATTTCATATAATTAAATTTTTAAATATATATTTTATGATATTGTATTATAAAATTAAAAAAAAAATCGTCACGGGATTTTTTCCCCACTTTTAGGTTCTCCAGTGAATGTGAGGGTATTATGGTATATGTAGGATTGTCAGGTATTAAAGTTTTGTGGTAAATGTACAGATTGTAATGAGTGATTAGGTCGCGAATATGATTAGCTAGGAATAGAATAGACCGTGTCAACCAGCCTCAACCCACCCACCTTTTCGGCCATGTGCCACATTTTTGTATTTTTATGCAGAACTAGCAGTATAGCCCGGGGTTGCTCGGGTGTAATGAAAGCTTAAAATGAATCCATGGTCCTGGAGCTCAGACTCCAGGGACGTTGGCACGAAAGACTAAAAAGCAATAGTTGTTTCCAGTTAAAGCGAAACCGTAGACTGAAAGAAAATGAATGGATATAAGTCAAATTTTGATATCCTGGTATCGATATCAAATAAGTTTTTTTCGTCGTAAACTGAATTTTGAAGGCTAAATAGGTCCTCTGAGTAAATGGTATCATGGCTGAGACTAAGAACTACAATTATACCTACTTAGAGCCTAACACGAAGCAAAAACTAAAATTAAAGGGCTGGAAAAAAAAAAGACATACAGGCAGATAAACAGACACACAAACATCTTGCCTTTTATATATATATATATATTATCGATTTTCTGCACTATTATAAGAACTGCAACCTTAAAACTTCTGAATATCGTTTCTTATGTCTTTGTCTATGAGTGTATCAAATTTGATTAAAATCGGACCCCCACTCCAATAACCCGAATTTTTCGATTATCGATAATTATCGGGGGTACCTCGACACAAAATCTAGCTAAGAACACTCGCAGACGCTTATAGTACAACTGTGTAAATTTTCAAGAAAATCGGTTCAGCCGTTTCGGAGTCTATAGGTAACGGACACACAAAGTTCCATTTATCAATAAGTTTAGATAAATAGTGTTAACCAAAATACACCCACTCACTCCTTTTTGGCCTTGTGCCACATTTATTAAATGTGCCTATAATAAACATAGGGTACCCCGACGTGGTGTGATGATTAGCAAGCTTGTCTCGCTAGGACCTGTTACAACTGAGTCGTGAGTTCGATCCTCACTGGGTACCACATACTTCCGGCCTTGTGCCACATCTAAGTGGCGCTTAGAAAATTAACATAATAAATATTAAGTATTTGTAGAAAAGTCAGAAGGAACCACGTCACGTCACAAGTTATGGAAGTCGAGGTTAAGTCAGGATAGACCACATTACAGACCATTCTTTGAATTTTGTCAAGAATCACGTGATATACGCAAGGAGCACCAGATCAGATATAGTAGCAATATTCAATTGACGGACGAATGATTGATTTATAAACGTGCAAGATGGATTCTAACGAGAATTTTTTTTCTAGCACGACATAGTGAACCAACTTTTGTCACAGTAGATGTAGCAGTTGATTTCTGGATCGCAGAAATAAGTTATTTATTTGCTTTCCTTGTAAAGGACGGGCCGAATATTAATTATACTCGGCGACTATAGTTTACCGGACAGGAAACCCTAGCAGTTGAATGAAATTTCCTAAACAACAATAACAATTGCTCGAATACTAGTCTTAACACAAGTCATTTTTCTCCTACATGTCGTGTTCCTTCAGGATATTGGCGATCATGGCTCTTCACAATTTCCTATCCTTTGCAGCGATTAATGTTTTTTTGATGTCCATCCTAAAATTGCTCCAACGCCTATTTACTCAAGATCTGTAGAAAGTTTATACATCACTTTCTAATAATTGGAGTAGATAGATCTATCGCCCGGTTCACACTCCACCAACGTCTATTAAACAGGTTAAGAGGCTCATCCTTTGTTCCCTGTTTAGGATGTGGTTTCCGGCTTTCTCTTTTTCAATCTTTTCACTATTATGTAGCCCCCTGCACATCAGTGGCGTTACCGCCTTGCTCAGGGTGATACGATTAAAAAAAAAAAAAATTTCCTCTTGACTTCAATCTTTCCTGTGATTATCAAGTTTACCAAGCACTTTTCTTTATTATTGCTCTAGAAATTTAAATGTTAATTCGGAGTGTTCTTTTTGTTCCCATTTCGTCCAAAACCGTCGTTGCTCATATGTTCGATTCATGGTATTCTCAGCATCTTTCTGTAGAACCACATTTATAAGTCTTATCATTCGTCTATGCTTTGAATATTGCTGCTAGAAACAGTCCGGTGCTCCTATATATTTAGAGATGCTTGATAAAAATCCGAAGAAGAATCCGCAATGTTATTAGTTCTGACATCTCGGCTACAGTCACTTTCCTATCGTCGTAATGATACTTCCCCGTTGCTTTTCTATAAATACTTTCATGGAACCTAAAATTTATGCATTTAAGTGCGGGACTAGATTGGCCGAGTTCGAATTCCAATTAAATTCCTTGCATACACGTACGCACAAACACCGTTGGGAAAGGTATTAATCCGTCTCTTTCCTCCAGTTATGGGTTAGATAATAGGATAGATTGGGTTCTGTAGCCTTGGCTGGCAAGCCGTCTACCACAGAAAGCAATGACAGCCCACCGCAGTATAATCTTCTGCCCAAGCAGTCATGTCTCTTTCGAGACATGATCGACCAAAGCGTGTATCACGTATGGAACCTGACTGACTAGATTGGTAACAAGGTCTCATCAACTTGTCAATTCAGTTTAGTTGACGATGTAAACTTAACCCTCTAGGGCCATTCGTATCATATTTGATACAGTATTTCCCTATAAGGAAACATTTGGTATTTCCCTATAAGGAAACATTTGGTATTCATTGACTGAGCAGTCAGTACTGCTTTCATTTGAAATTTATGAAATATTTCTCTTAAAAAATTTTTCAGGAAAATATTTCTTTCAAGGCTTGTTTTCATACTGTATCAAATATGATACGAATGGCCCTAGAGGGTTAAGTTCTATACTAAAAAGAGTTTCTTCTCGCTTAGGGACCTCTTCCGGCTTCTTGCTTTCCAGATAACCTTAATACTCAAAAATTTAAATGTAATGTCAGTCACTATATACTGTTTTGGTTTTTTTTTTTTATTCTCGATCCTTAATCTTTCTTTCACACGTAATGCCATCCTATGCCTTTACTGCCCTGCGTGGGGTGAAATGATATATATTTAAAATAAAAAGTGCTTTTACGTACCAAATGAAGTGCCGTCACGATTAAAGTATTTCCTTCAGCCCCACCCCTCACCACCACATACGCTAGTTATTTGTTATCGCACGCATATTTTTTTAAATATTCTTTACAGCGCCATTATTTGGTTTCACGTTTATACAGGGTGTCCATAAAGTCCGTGTGCACTTAAAAAATGTAAGTTGATTTGTATATGTGATAGAAATAATCTGTAAAAATGTTATAAAGTTTAATTTACCTAGATTTATAGTTATTAAATAATTTTTTACCACATAATTTGCAACAATTTTTAGATAAGTAAAAAATATGAACTGCAAAATCGTATTACCCTTTGTATTGCTAATGATGGAGGACATGTGAAAACTTAAAATTTCAATAAAAAAAAACCTTAAAAATATACATTTACTTTCTAATCCTTTTTACAAATTATTTCTATCGCAAATACAAATAAAGTTATAAAATTTTAAAGTGTACACGAATTTTGTTTTATGGACATCCTGTATTTCAAAATAAAATCCATACCTCACTTTTATGAACCGGCACGCTTACTTTATAAAGCAAGGATTCCAGACAACACTCGCATTCGGTTCAAAATAATTTTTAAAAAATATTAAGTTTTATAACTTGATAAAATTGTATTTTATTCAAATATAGCTGTTAACTGTGAAAAAAAAACAAAAAAAAAAAAACTGTTGTACACAGTACAAAATAAAAATACAAACTGTTGAAACAGGATCAAGCAAACGGAACCTATTGACCGAGTAAGTCGCTCGGCTTGTAGAGAATAATTGTTCGTGGAATATATCAACATTTGTTTGAATAACACTTCCAGAATTTAAATAAGGTTGGTTTGTCCAACCACAAGGTAATCGGTGAGGTGACGAATCATCGCTTTACAGCAGATCTTAGTGTTTCTAAGCAGCAAAATTAATTTTCTATTTTAATCAATTCATTCCAACCAAGGAGATAATGCCACTATGATACGAGAGGGGAAGGCTATTAGAAGTGAAAGAAAATTCACATTGAAACAGAAACCCCAATTTTAGACAGGAAACTAGGTATTAACCTATTCCTGTTCAATAGACCGAGCGTGGGGTGGAAACCGGACGATAGGCAAACCTATCTACTCCTATTAATGAAATAAAAAAAAAAATACTAAATGTTTTCGTTCAGTATAGAGTTGAAGTAGACTTTGGAAGGGACTGAATACAGCGGATAGACCTCTACTGTTGTTCAAAAGACTGGAGGGTGGAGTATTTTTGTGAATATGCTGAAGTACATAATAATCAGACTGAATATTAAAAATTAGTCATAGTTACTTTCTGAACACAGCTTTCTTTCTACGTCTGTTGTTATACTGTATTAAATTTTAAAAATGAATTAGAATTTATAGAATAAATGTAATTACCTTAACTTTCCGAGAAGTCGTTGGTGCATCGTGTTTGTCTGCGGAATTTTCTTTAGTGTTTGTTTATAGATTAGTATATTGGCAACTTGGATAGATGGATACTCTCTCTTTGTTATCTATTTGAAATGAGTCATTTAAGTAAATATAAACGTTTTCTAAATCCTATACGCCACGACTGAACCACTATCTTTTATCGGTGATATGAGGATAAAGGGATAAGGATGTGCGTTGTGGTGCACTGGATATCGGCTCGGAACGAGAAATCGGGGAGCCGAGTTCGAATTCCAGCTGAATTCATTGCTATTCAATTACGCGCAAATACCCCTGGGAAAGGTATTAATCAGTCTATTCCTTCCAGTTATGGGTTAAATAACAGGACAGATTAGGTTCTATAGCCTTGGTCGGCAACCAGTCTACCGCAGAAAGTAATGGCAACCTACTGCGGGATAATCTTTTGCCCAGTCAGTCATATCTCTTTCGAAACATGATCGCTCAAGCGTCTATCACGTATGGCACTTACCTGACTGACTGAGGATAAAAATATGGATTTATGTGATCAAATAGCTTCGCGTTATTTAATGAACTGAATCGGGTTCCAGACGTTAAGTAAGCAATGACAACTATGCCGTATTTATATTATTCAATGAAGTTGCTTGCATCGGTATCTTTTAAAATATCCATGGTGACATCATCAACATGGTTTCTTTTTGTCTTTTTTTTCCCTCTACGGAAAAGCAAAAAAAAATCACTAATGACGAATAAACTATGAACTTTTATGCAATTACAATATTTCATTAGGTATAACATATATTTTTCGTGGATTCTCGTTCCTCAATAATACCTATGTGATATACGCAAAGGAAAGATTTGCTGAGGTGATGTGTCGTCCCCCGTGGGGATCTTCATATCGAAATGGCCATTCAACATCTTTGAATTAATCCTTTTTTAATATATATTTGCTCTGTAATATTTTATTACATGGAGCTCTCTTCCTGTATCATTTTTTAATATTAAAATAAATTTTTAATATTAATTAGGATCGGGTTTTTTGGAATTTACCTTCCTGCTTTTTTCCCTTGGATTGAAGTATCTGAATTAAAATATATATATATATATATATATATATATATATATATATATGATCAAACTATAGTTATGGTATATTAATGCTTAGAAATGCTCAATATCAGGGATAGAGTATATGTGAACATAAAAGTGGACAATGAGGTCAACACCTACCGGCGACAGTCTATTTCATGCTTGAATGCAATTTCCAGGCCTGAAGATTACGTTTAAGCATGAAATGGACTGTCGCTGCTCAGTATTGACATCAGTATCCCCCCACCCACCCACATATATATAATATTGTTTTAATGTATTATATATTTATGG
This sequence comes from Ascarosepion bandense, assembly GCA_037127315.1. Lineage (NCBI taxonomy): Eukaryota > Metazoa > Mollusca > Cephalopoda > Sepiida > Sepiidae > Ascarosepion > Ascarosepion bandense. The sequence continues at coordinate 3,372,452 of JBBBDQ010000158.1, read as the reverse complement.
GTTAAAGTACTCAAAATCAGTTATAGAGTAAAATATAAAAGTGAACATTGGAATCAACACTGAGCAGCCCACAGTCTGTTTAATGCTTGTACGCAATCATAATGCCATGTGCGTTGGAGTGCAGTGGATATCGACTCGAAACGACAAATCAGGGTGCCGAGTTCGAATTCTAGTTGAATTTCGTTGAATTTCATTGCATTCCCTTACGCACAAATACATTTGGGAAAGGTATTAATTCGTCTCTTCCCTTCAGTTATGGGTTAAATAATATGACAGATTGGGTTCTATCGCATTGGCTTGCAACCAGTCTAACGCTGAAAGCAATGGCAACCTACTGCGGGATAATCTTCTGCCCAGTCAGTCATGTCTCTTTCGAGACATGATCGCCCAAAACGTGTATCACATATTGCACTTAACTGACTGAAGGCCATAAATAAAAATTTTATTTTATTGCTTGCTCTCTAGTGTATAAAATAAATTGTCTAGGTTAACTTTTTTCTTTTTCTTTTCTTTTTTTTTTTTTTTAAATTAACATTTGCCTTTGAGGAAAATCTATTTTTGCACCTGACGGGTTGTAAAGATAAATTGTTGCAGATGAAAAAATTGGCGGTTAAAGAACCGCTAAAATTATTTGTCTAAAAATGATTACATTTTCATAGCCTTTTCAGATCAGCGCTTGAAACCCGCCGAAATCTATGAATTATTATTGAAGATTCATTTTTTGAATTCACGGATAAAGTTTTCATATTTACCGGCTAACGAGAGACGCGCTAATCAAGCCTTTGTGAAATCGTGGATGGAGCCGGTGTGATCCTACTTCGTTCAATAAAAGGATTTGATATTAGCGGGTGAACATAAAGTAATTAACTGTCGATGAGGATTTGTCCAGCCGAAGGGGTCATAAAACAACAGGTGGAAGGAAACATCCTATTCAACCCTTAGGACAAAACATTCATTTCTGTGCCTTCCTAAGAAGAATTTAAACCGAAAGAACATTCAAGTTTAACTTTCTAACAAAGTCTTCGAAATTATTCATTTATTTCTTTATTTTATTTTCTTTATTTAATCGTTTTTGTCATTGAATCCGTGTTTTTTTTTTGTTTTTTTTTTTCTAAAAACTTTAACACTTTTTTCTTTATATCTGATGGTAAACCCTGTTTTGTAACATCGGGAATTTGTTATCTTGTAATTTTTCTGCAACCTTTTGCATTGTACCTTTTTCTTTTTTGCCTGTACTTGTGTATTAAATATTTTTCCTTTAAAATTTCACACGATGACTGCGTTTTTATTTTGTAGCTGTGCCTATTATGACCTCAGGAAAAAAAGAAGCATGTTTTCTCTCTCCACCCCCTTCATGTTACTACCAATTAGGTTTTGTTTTGTAGTAAGAACTTAGATTTAGTGGAGAATTAATTTTTTTTGTACATATGCTTTGTTTTTACTCGACTATTTATGTATAAAGTTCAGTGGTGCATTGTGTGTACTTTATTGTAGCCTTGTTCTAACTGTTATTTTGGTGGGTGGTAGCGATTATGTAACACGGTCAGTGTGTTTGTTGGGTCCTAACCCGGTCACGGAAGCTAATTATGATGAGGTCCGGAACCCGAGTCAGGGCTTATGCTGTCGATACGGCACCAAATATGACGACGCTCTCGGGTCGCTAGTCGTGATGGTTTCGTCACAGTAGCTGGTCTTCGAGTCGTCTCTTACAACTTCCCTGCCCACGCTGTGAATTTTGATCTCAAAGAAAGACACGTTGAAAACCCAGTTGCCGTTTCTCTACCACTTTAAACCAGACCGGACACACGCGCATACTTGTGTTGATAAAAAAGAAAAAAGAATACGACACCAAATAAAAAAAAATAAAAAAATAAATTAAGAAAATAAAATAAAGAAATAAATGAATAATTTCGAAGACGCCTGGATAAGTTGCGGAAAAGACTTATATATAATAATTAGCAACAGAATCAGAATATAATGTTCGTCAAATTTCTATTTTCACAACGGAGCAAAAGTTTTCGTTTAAGAATAATCGGAGATTTCAATTTTCCAAATTTTTAAAAAGTCTTTTCAAGGGTCTTTACCGAAGCCTTACGGAAACAGCCGAAGTGGGGTGTTTGAGCGGCGGCGGCAGTAAATTCGTCTTGTCTTTTTTTGCTCGGCAACAACCACTGCTCAACTAGTTTAACTCTTTCTTGGCTCTTTCTGTTTCCATAAATCTTCAGCCAGGACTCTATCGAAGGCGCATTATTCGATTTTAACTCTTTTAAGTCGGTCGGCGGCAGGCTTCTCTACGTTTCTTTACATCTTCAGCCAGGAGCTCTATGGGGAGCGACCACTCTTTCGGTTGTGGCCCACAGTTGGGAACTTCACTCTCTCAATCGTTAAATCTCTGGGCCGAGAACCGACTGGAATCCCACTCATTTTTTAGCCTCTCGGCTCTGATATTTATGCTTGTCTCAATTTCTCTTGGGACGTACTTGATGGACACGGGGTGCCCATGCAAACCAAATCTTTAAACAATGAGATTACTTCCGCCTCCACATTTTGAGGTGGAGCTATATCATTCCCTTGGTTTAACCAATGAAGTAACAATATTTCTTAATGACATCATTTCTTTTCTTCTTCTTCCCGATTACATCATTTTTTAGGTTTTCAAATTTTCAAATTCTTTCCCAGCAAATTCGGGAACTAAGGATCTGACCTTACTCTTACCCCATCAAAAGTTTTGACAGTCTTGTTTTGACTACCCCTATTTTTCTCTTCCACCGGCCGAAAAACCAAAGCCTCTGATTAACTTTAAACAATGTAAAAATATATTTTTCCTTTCTATTCTCTTCGATTTCCAGCTAGTTTTTTTTTCCAAATTTTACAAGTTTTGTAAAAAATCTCCTATTTTTAAACTCGACTCATATTGCGATTGACAATAAACTACAGAATCAACAATACGACTAGTAATAATTTCTTTCGCTCCGTCGTATTAAACTTAGGAATTCATTATTTTTTGCATGCAATATTATAAGTATCTTAAGCAAGGCAATTGCGGGTTACAGTTATGTTTTGAATTATTCTAAGGGCTATTGGGTGAATATTTATTAACTATTCGGGCAGCAATCCTTCTTTTATACATGTTTTATTTCAAATTCAATGAAACATACGCGAACACATATACATTAATAAAAGAAAAATTTATTTATATCTGGATTTTCACACACACGCACACACACACACACACACACACGCACACACACACGCACACACACACGTGTGTTGTGCATGTATGTGTAGTTTCAAATCTTCTATGTTTAGCGGAGAAGAGTTTTCATCACCGGAGATAGAGCTTTTATAGATATAAACTGTATAGAAAACTGAATCATATAGCAGACTGCCAGTTTTGAGTCTTAGGCGTTCTTTAGATGTTAAACCGACAACTACCATACAGTGTTACTTCTGCTATTCCCACTCTGTGTTCCTCTCTTTCTTTCTCTCCCTCCCTGACTATATATGATTTAACATTTCCTGTAGATATAAGAGGATAGTACTCAATATAGAAGGTAAGGAGATATAGGCAACGTTATCATAAGGACCAGCACTACATTTTGGAGATGGGCTAGAGATTTATTATTACCTTTCCATAACAAGGTAACTCCTTAACATAATATCGGAGCTAATTTCGAAACACATACACGAAAACAAAGTCTCATTACACAGCACACATCCACATGATGATCATAAGGACTAAATAAAACCTCATAACCTAATTTTAATAAACATTATTTCAAAATAGTAAAACAGACACAAGGAAAATACGCGAAAAATATAAAAAAAAGAAGTAAGTAAATGAATAATATAATAAATAACACACACATGCATAGATTCGTGTAAAATCCTTTGTAAAATAAAGACGGAAGCTGATGATGATTCGCCTGAAATAGGCCTACACTTCCGATTCACCATGAAATAACGTGTCTGCCTTAATTTTTCTTATATTTGCTCTATATGTATTTATATACATATATATTTAGAGGTCTCTTAGAGAGTTATCCTACCACTGTATGTACAGGATACTCCTTTGGATTCTTCTATATCTACACTGCATGCTGATATATATCAGCATGCAGTGTGGGTATATATATATATATATATATATATATATATATATATATGCAATCTATTGCTAAATAATATATATATACCCTACGGTCCGCCTACGAAACTTTTTAATCTGGATGTTGAAGATAACATCATCCAGCCTAGTGACAAACTTTTACTTTGCATATAACTCCACTCTGTTAATAATTTAAATGTTCTATGTTCACTGAACATTAAATGTTCATCCTTTGATAATGGCTTATGTAAACCGAAAGCTCAGACCTGATAAAAAAATCAACAATTATTGCGATTTCTGGTCGTCTTTCCATGACAACACTATCAAGTTAATCAGATCATACGAAAGGATCTTACACAAAATAAATAGACAGAACTTGTCTATATTATTCAATGAAACCTGTATTAATATATATATATATATATATATATATATATATATATATATAACTGTGTATTTAGGCAGTAATCCTTTTTTTTATGCAGGTTTCATTGAAGACGACATTGCGATTAATTTTTTTATTCTTTGTCGGGGATTTGCACAAGTGAATTCGTTTCTGGACATAGTGTGTAAATTGCAAAAACTGTCCAATATTAAAACAAATTATTAATATTAACATAGCTAAGAGACTGCAGCAAACTAGTTCTGACTAGAATGTGGTGATTTGTCTATTAGTAAGTATGACACTGTAATAAATGACTGTTTCTGTCTCTTTGACTGATTCATTGATGTTACATACGACAGGATGTTGAAGTTCTCAGTTCGTCTAAGAAACCCTAGAAACAATGATGTTTACTCATTTGATTAGATATTTGTAAAGTGGGTCGGGTCTAGAACTCTTCATTTTCTTCACAGCGTGATTCAGCCAAGATTTAATCATGTGAATACTCATGCATTCAAACACTTCAAACAAGCTCATCTGACAAGGTAATCTGGTAATGTAAAATCATTTGTTGTTATTCTTCTAATTATTATTATTATTATTCTAATTATTATTATTATTATTATTATTATTATCATTATTATTATTGCCCCTTCCTTTATTCCTTGGTTAACGCGTAGATTATGTTCTGTTCTGCCAATACCTCGCAAATCATGGGCTAATCCGTTTTGATCGCGTGGGAAAAGCGGAAAAGACATAACAGTAATGCTACTTAGTGAGATAAAGAAAGATAGAAAAATAGAATAGGCGATAACACTCATGTCAGTCAAGTGCCATACGTGATACACGCTTGGGCGATCATGTCTCGAAAGAGACATGACTGACTGGGCAGAAGATTATCCTGCAGTAGGTTGCCATTGCTTTCAGCGGTAGACTGGTTGCCGACCAAGAACCCAATCTGTCCTGCTATTTAACCCATAACTGGAAGGAATAGACGGATTAATACCTTTCCCAAGGGTATTTGCGCGTAAGTGAATACAATGGATTCAACTGGAATTCGAACTCGGCTCCCCGATTTCTCGTTCCGAGCCGATATCCACTGTACCACAAAGCACATCCATGTACTTAGCATGTTTCAGTGAAATGGAAAAAGTTGTCAATTTAATTTTTTTATCTGTTCCCCCTTCTTTAAATAATGACCTACATTCATATTTGTTATTGCAAAATTTTGTTAAAGCTGTTAAGCGCAAATATATGGGGGAATTTCTACGGATAATTTATTATCTTAGAAGTAGCCATGACCATATTCAATTATTAACTTAAAAATTAAGATTCATTAAAAAATTCAAATAGAAAAACTGAAAAAAAAACAAAAACAAAAAAACAATGTAAATACTTTATACTAGCTGTATAGCCCGGCGTTGCTCGGATGTAATGAAAGCTTTAAAACTAATCCATGGTCCTGGAGCTCAGACTCTTTGGACGTTGGCACGAAAGATTAAATAGCAATAGTTGTTTCCAGTTAAAGCGAAACCGTAGACTGAAAGAAAAATGAATGGATGTAAGTCAAATTTTGATTTCCTGGTATCGATATCAAATAAGTTTTTTTCGTCGTAAACTGAATTTGAAGGCTAAATAAGTCCTCTGAGTAAATGGTATGATGGCTGAGACTAAGAACTACAATTATACCTACTTAGAGCCAAACCCGAAGCAAAAACTTAAATAAAAGGGCTGAAAAAAATACAGACATACAGGCAGATAAACAGACACACACACAAACATCTTGCCTTTTATATATATATATATATATATATATATATATATATATATTATCGATTTCTGCACTATTGTAAGAACTGCAACCTTAAAACTTCTGAATATCGTTTCTTACGTCTTTGTCTATGAGTGTATCAAATTTGATTAAAATCGGACCACTCCTTCTATAACCCGATTTTTTCGATTATCGATTTTCGATATTTATCGTGGTTCCTCGACACAAAACCTAGCTAAGAACACTCGCAGACGCTTATAGTACAACTGTGCAAGTCTTTAAGAAAATCGGTTCAGCCGTTTCGGAGTCTATAGGTAACGGGGACACACACACACACACACACACACACACACACACAGTTCCATTTATAAATAAGTTTAGCTCTGCTTTTTTTTATATTTAGTAGGGAGTTCGATCATGTTTATTAAATTGGTCTTGTGCCAAACATAACCGAACTCCCCATAATTTATGATTATCAGAAAGTTGGAAAGATTAAAAGTGTTTTGTTTATATAAATAAGTGAAAATTTATTTATAGAACAGAATAACATCAATTTGTAAGAAGTGAAATTATTAACTGTGGAAGTGTTTAAGAGAAATAATAGTAAAGAGTTAAATGAATCCAAATTTCGTTTGTTGTAGTAAAGTCTTCGTTCCTTTCTTTTTGCGGCTGGCGAGTAAGTGAAGAGGAAGAAAAAGCGATAAAGGCGATAAAGGCGATAAATTGTACTTATCGACCTTAATTTTAGGATTCAGTTGAAGTGTCTTATTGTTGTCGTTGTCTTCTTTTTGTTGACGGCGAGTAGACGAAGACGAAGTAGAAGAGATAAAATCGCACGCGGGAAGGAGAGGAAGTGCGAACGTGTGTTGCTGAGACAACAATGTCGATCAGTGGTTTAAAATTTCTCTTTTATATCATGGCGGTGTCCTATCTGATCTCTTATATCTGATAAGAAATTAATTAAAATCAACTCTTTTCTTCACTTTTACAAAACTTCACAATAACGTGCGAAATCCTGGTTTTCCCAAATAGAAAAGGGATTGACCATTTGCCTAACGAAAACCAGATTTCGCAAGTAGGTGTTAAAATGATTTTTGACCAATGGGAGCGACTTGCACGACTTGAGGACTTAGCGATCCAGTGCTAAATTCAAAAAGACTATATAAATGACCTCGGCGTCAGTCAAGAGTCAGAGATGGGAGCAGCGAAAGACACCACTAAAATGTAACGAGAGAAGCTTCAGGTCAACTCGGGCATTGTCCTCTTTCTCTTTCTCCTTATCTATTTCAACAATTACTATTAGAACATTTTGTACGAACTCTACCCTTAACTTCTTGATGTTTATAATGGCACATTAACTCCTACAACTTATGTTAGTCTTTCTCTTTAATAAATTTCTATTTTAACATTCAAAATGAATATTTTATTATTCCACTATTCCACACAATTCCACATATTCCAACCTGCCGACAACCAACCTTCTGATGAAAACCTTCTGATGATTATAACTCTGCATAAAACTTGTAAGCTGTAGGGAGTTCGGTTAAGTCTGACACAAGGACGAATCAAAGAAACATTAACCAGCTCCCTACGCTACACTCTAACTTATTCAAATTTCTTTCTCTGTTTATATCAAAAACCTTTTGAACGCTAGCTTTTAATTTTTGTAAGTTTTGTAAATCGTTTCCCTTTCATTGGTTAGAAAATAATTCACACTGACTCGGAAAATTTGCTTTGGTCTTTTTCCTTCAGTACGGAGTCAGTCCCTTTTTCCTATTGGTCAGAAATAGAGTTTCACACTGGCTTGCTAATTTACAAACGGTGAAGAAAAGATAGTTATTTTTATTTCATATCGCCCACAGATATGAGATATTGTTACTACGTTGATATTTACTAGTTTTAAACTGTGAAAATTTTCCTATTTGAAATTCTAATGAATCTTAATTTCTTAGTTAATTATTGAATAAGCTCATGGCGAGTTTTAAATATTTGAACTTAATAGTTTTAACAAAATATTACAATAACAATTATATGAATACTTGTCATTATTTTCAGAAATGGGTACAACTGATGACAACTGAAGAGATTTGAAATTCGCAACGTTTCCGTTTCACTAAAACAGCCATTAAACACTTTCTATCTTTCTTTCATTTCTCACTGAGGCCAAGTCGTGTATATTTTCCCCTCTTTTCACGCGATCGAAACGTAATGATTTATGAGGTGCTGGCAGAGAGTAACGGTCGTACAAGCTAACGAAGGACTGGGCAAGCACAGTTATAATAGGATTATTTTACCCATCTTCTCACGAAAGCAGGCCGTCACACAAGGCAGCTTTTACGTGGGGTGCAATAAATACAGGCTAAGAATAAAAATAGCTCAATCTCCGCAACCACTGTCACGCTGGCGTTGGTAACCAACAACCCTCGCTCTAATGAGGAAGGTACTGACACAGGATGGGAATGTAGACTCGAATACAATCATAGTTTACAGAAGAGTAGAACAGACACTTCAGTTTGATCATTTATTTACTCCCCATCCCATGGTGTCGGGATGTGATCCAAGGTTGTTTGTAATGAGAGGTGCCCATGTACGTACATGTAGACATGTAGGCCAAAAAACATAAATTTACCCAGTCTCAGAGGCCACTGTCTCGCTGGCATCGGTATCTACCAATCCTTTCTCTTGAGTATAATGAAGATATTGCTGCAGGTTTGGAATTCCTGGGGCAGATACTAAACTTGATATTTTTATGTGAGGTGTCCAAACACGTCTATATACAGGGTGTCCCAGAAGTCGCACGCCATATACTAATCTTTGAGTATCTGTTATGGCTATGGTCAATAAAATTGATATTCATATGTATTTTTATAAAAATATGGATGGTGCGCGACTTCTGGGACACCCTGTATATATGGACCAAGAATAAAAATTGCCTATTTATCGCGACCACACATGCTGGCGTCGATATTACACCGACTCCGCCTCTCTTTGTGCAATGAGGAAAGTGCTGTCGCAGAGTTGGAATCCCTGAAACCGGGCACCTACACCCACTTCAAATGAGGAGCGAACATATACTACACTTTTTATTTACTCACCCCCCGCTCACGGTGGAGAGATATGACACTAGGCCGATGTAAAGTGGCGAGTCTAAACATCTGCACATGGGCTAAGGCTAAACATTTCCTGGTCCCTGCATTCAACGTCACGCTGACGTTAGTATTCGACCGACATTTTCGCTTTTGTACAATAAGTGAGGTGCTGCGGCATGGCTGGAATCTCGGGGACCAGGCGTTTCTGGTTTATTTGTTGCATTCTGTCCGGAGAGAGAAACACAATTGAAGGATGAAATGTAGTTTGTACGCCCAAAGGCAGATACTACACTTGGTATCTATTCGGCACCAATCTAATCATTATAGTATATGGGCAAAGTAGACTGAGACGGAAAATCATTATTTATTGCTTTTAATTAATCTCGCTTGGTTTCTTCCATGAATATTTTACTAATGGGCGTAATCAATATGGAAGTTAGAGAGAATTAACTTTAGAGAACGAAAATGTTCGGCTTCTATAACAAATCACTCGCTATTAAGAAAACGTATAAATAAATAAACACTACCTAAAACGCGTACAAACATGCACTGATTGTTTGTATATACTAAATCCTGTTAACAAAACAAGTGATATTGTTTCTTGAGATAGTGTTTTCAAACACAGCAAACTGTGGTATTGCCCTACTTTATGAAAACCTTACTGGGCGACGCGTTCTTTGTGGCTAAGCGGATCAGACGGTGGTTTCTCTTGGTTTCATCCTGGTTTGTATCCTGCCGGATAAGATATTTTCTTTTTCAATCTCTCGAATCTGAAAGGCCTGTAGACGTAATTTACATTTTTTATTAAAAATAGGGCGTCTACTCAAATATGGACATCCATAAAATAATATTTAGAGTAGTAGGAAATAAAAGAAACCCATTGATTCTTTATAAAGAAGTATATATTTTTTTTAAACAGTGAGATCTCAGGGTGCCACTCTTTCTCTCTTCACACAGGGTGTGACAGGGACAAGATATACCTTGTTTCTTTATCTCAAAGAACCATGTGTCGCATACAATATAACTAGCACTATCTCCTGTTAAAAACACACACACACACACACACACACACAAGTATTATACCAGTATTGATATGTTTGTATGATCAATACAATACGCTTTGTGTGTACAGTTTGTTTTTCTCTACTTAGGAATTTTATGACATAGTGGAAAAAACTTTAGTGTGATACGTTTTGTCCTTTAGAGCTTCGTCGAACTAAAGTTATGTTTATGCTGGTGTGATTACACATGCGCATGAAGGAGAGGGGACGCTGAAACATATATATATATATATATATATATATATATATATATATATATTAGGATGTGGTTTCCGGTTTTCTCTTTTCCAATCTTCTCACTTTGTTTTTTGTTTTTTTCAATTGGAGTAGATAGATCTACCTATCGCCCGGTTCGCACTCCACCTATGTCTATTGAACAGGTTAAGAGGCTCATCCCTTGTTCCCTGTTTAGGATGTGGTTTCCGGCTTTATCTTTTCACTATTACGTAGCCCCTTGCACATCAGTGGCGTTACCGCCTTGCTCGGGGTGATACGATTAAATATATATATATATATATATATATATATATATATATATATATATTCTATGGTATATAGTCGAACCGATTTCATTTCATTTTCTTTGTTTTTTATCACTTGTGAAATTAAACGTCCCACATTGTTATGATAGATGCTTTTTTAAGAAAGGTAAAAAGTTGTAAGAACCTGGACGCAAATTTACCGTGGATAATTTAGGGATTAAAGCATTTTCTATACATTTTCGTCTTTAATCGCTAGATCATCCACAGTAAATTTACGTCCATGTTAAATACACATCTTGAGTAGTAAAAAAAAAAAAAAATTAAGACATCACCCCTCCTCAAGGACTTTTTCACTCCAACAGTTACAGGGTATTAGAATTACAATTATAATATAACAACATAACCAGCTTTTTGTTGTTTTTACTACTTGAAGCATGTTATACATGCAAAAATAACTAACTTTAAACGTGTTGTTGCTAAATTACTTATGAAGTCTACAGGATTTAAAGGGATCCACGGATCTTTAAGTCCGTAACCCAAATGGCTTTTGAACTTTTCTATTAGTGATCGTTTGCTATACGATCTTGTATATGCGTTACATTGTCTTATATTGTCTTTGTCGATATAATATCTTGTGTGCATAGTTACTGACTCGCATACGCATATTGTCGTGCGCATTGTTTTATGTACGCGTTTCTTTTTCTTTTTTTATATACACTACGTAATAGTTATTCCTTTCTTTTTCTATCTTGCTTTATCTCTCTCACTCATCCTTAATAGATCTGTTGAGTATATGCCGGTTTTTATCATGTTCAATGCTTTAAAAGCATTTATTCTGGCTATTACATAAATTGAGAATAGTACACAGGCATTCGGTGATAATACTAGTGATAGTATTGAAGTAGTTTAGCAAAAAGCATGCTGAATAGAATATTCGTTGTGGCGCAGTGGATATCGGCTCGGAACGAGAAATCGGGGAGCCGAGTTCGAATTCCAGTTGAATTCCTTGCATTCACTTACGCGCAAATACCATTGGGAAAGGTATTAATCCATCTCTTCCTTCCAGTTATGGGTTAAATAACAGGACAGATTGGGTTCTATAGCCTTGGTCAGCAACCAGTCTACCGCAGAAAACAATGGCAACCTACTGCGAGATAATCTTCTGCCCCGTCAGTCATGTCTCTTTCGAGACATGATCGCCCAAGCGTGTATCACGTATGGCACTTAACTGACTGACAGTTGTTCACATAAAGAGAACCCACAAATACATATACTTTATATAGGGTGCGATGGATGAATTGTCGTAAAAATAAAAATAGCATTGACATCTTATTTTAACTGATACTAGCAGTATAGCCAGGCGTTGCTCGGGTGTATTTAAAACTAATCCATGGTCCTGGAGCTCAGACTCTCTGGACGTTGGCACGAAAGACTAAAAAGTATTAGCTGTTTCCAGTTAAAGCGAAACCGTAGACTGAAAGAAAAATGGATGGATGTAAGTCAAATTTTGAAGTTTGGTGAGAATCGGATAAAAATTGTGTATTTGTATAAAGGACATACAAACAGACACACACACAAACATCTTGCCTTTTATATATATATATATATATATATATATATATATATATATATATATATATATTATCGATTTCTGCACTATTGTAAGAACTACAACCTTGAAACATCTGAATATCGTTTCTTATGTCTTTGTCTATGAGTGTATCAAATTTGATTAAAATCGGACCACTCCTTCTATAACCCGATTTTTTTCGATTTTCGATATTTATCGGGGTACCTCGACACAAAACCTAGCTAAGAACACTCGCAGACGCTTATAGTACAACTGTGTAAATTTTCAAGAAAATCGGTTCACACACACACACACACACACACACACAAAGTTCCATTTATAAAATAACTTTAGATATCTACCAAAATTACACAAAAATATCTTGAAATATTAAAGAGTAAGTTTGTTTTTAAAAGATCGCCATTGGTTTCACCCACAATCTTTTGGCATCCCCTGCAACTTTTCTGGACAGTCTACCTGTTTAAGTTGGTGAGTGCTACCATAATCCATGCCTTAAGTTCATCTTTGGCATTACAATGAGTTTTGTTTGTTGGTTGGTTGGTTGGTTGGTTGGTGTCTGTCTGTCTCTCTCTCTCTCTCTCACTCTCTCTCTCCACTCTCTCTCTCTCTCTCTCTCTCTCTCTCACATAATAATCAAGAGGATTACCGTCTGGGGAGTTAAGTGGCCAGATGAAATGGATGATGTGGTCGCAGAAATTGTCTGACAGTCATGACTGGGTTCTCTTGCTTATGTGGCATGATGCAGAATCCTGTTTCTAGATATAGGGTCTTCTGGTAGCCACCCTCTTGATCCAGGTCAGCACTACTTCCTCAAAGCACTTGATGTAGATTTCTGTTTTGATTTTGAGGGCCTGTGGGAAGATAGAGGCATAACGTTTCCATCACTAGTGATCACTCTAAACATCTTTGTAATCATCATTAGATTCATCCAACTTTTTCCGAATCCTCTGCACCGTTCACCGATTGACACCCAAACATTCTGAAATATTTGCATTGGTGTGAATGCCAAGCAATACGGCATGCCGTTTCCATATTTCTGGTGGGGTGAATTGCGTCATGGTGTTTTTTTTTTCTTATAGACGGTGCCCAACTGGCTCTACTATACTGTGCAGTCGACAAAAATATCGCATGGGAAATTAAAAATATAAAATTGTGATAATTTATTCATCGCATAATATATATATATACTAGCAGTATAGCCCGGCGTTGCTCGGGTGTAATGAAAGCTTTAAAACTAATCCATGGTCCTGCAGCTCAGACTCTTTGGACGTTGGCACGAAAGACTAAAAAGTAATAGTTGTTTCCAGTTAAAGTGAAACCGTAAACTGAAAGAAAAATGAATGGATGTAAGTCAAATTTTGATTTCCTGGTATCGATATCAAATAAGTTTTTTTCGTCGTAAACTGAATTTTGAAGGCTAAATAAGTCCTCTGAGTAAATGGTATCATGGCTGAGATTAAGAACTACAATTATACCTACTTAGAGCAAAAACTAAAATAAAAGAGCTGAAAAAATACAGACATACAGGCAGATCAACAGACACACACACACACACACACACACACACACACACAAACATCTTGCCTTTTATATATATATTATCGATTTTCTGCACTATTGTAAGAACTGCAACCTTAAAACTTCTGAATATCGTTTCTTATGTCTTTGTCTATCAGTGTATCAAATTTGATTAAAATCGGATCACTCCTTCTATAACGCGATTTTTTTCGATTTTCGATATTTATCGGGGGTACCTCGACACAAAATGTAGCTAAGAACACTCGCAGACGCTTATAGTACAACTCTGTACATTTTCAAGAAAATCGGTTCAGCCGTTTCGGAGCCTATACGTAACGGACACACACACACACGTGGACACTGAGGTCAACATCCAGCGGTGACAGTCTGTTTCATGTTTAAACACAATCTTCGCCGAGCGGCGAAAACTGTGTTTAAACATGAAACAGACTGTCGCCGCTTGGTTTTTGATTTCAATGTCCACTTTTATATTTACATCCGCTCTGTCTCTGATATTGAGCACTTTAACTCATAAATACAGCATACCTTAAAACTACATTTTATCATATATGAGAGAGAGTGCTGAAAATATGAGAGAGAGAGAGAGTTGAAAATTGTTTTCTTTTTGAGGGAAAGAAAAACATTACAAACAGCGAATAATATTAAGCGCTGTTTAAAAGCAATAAATAATTAGTTTATTTTCACTTTGATATTTGACCTTTAACAACGTGAAGCTTTCACAAAGAAGGTTATTTTTGTTTAGATGCAAAAGATGCATTCATTCACCTGCTTATTGAAATATATTGCCCAAAATATTGCCGGGCGGCTAGCCCTATGATCTATGAGATCATTGAAATGCCATGCTGGCCTCTTTATTTTATCGCTAGAGCAAGTTTACTTCTATTTATATATAATCATTTTCCGGTTTATTTACTTAATTGAGTTATCGCTTTTCATATCATTCTCAGCAACTGATGAGCTAATACATGCTCTGCAATCGATACTGAGATATGACTGCCCTAACATTTCAGTCTTTACTTAAATCATTATAGAATGGTGTATGGAATTTGAAGGTTTTAGGCTTGGTGTGTTTTAGGTGGGTGCATGTTCTTATGTAAACAATGAAATAGAAACCTAAGTTTTTGTATGTTTCTATCACGAACCGTTTATTCTCTTTTTTTATAAAATGTAGTAATACAAAATTCTCTTAGGTATGTCCATTTAGCTAGGGTAATTAAGTATAAGCAGCGTGTTAATGGTCGAGCTCGTTAGCCTCGCGCAGAGTTGGAACAACCAAAGATTAATTGGTACTTTATCATTGGAAAGTTTCAGCATGGTTATAGTATATTTGTTTTCTCTTTATTGGTTTAGGAAATTAGGGTTAAACACTGTTATAATGGTCAAGCTCAAACCAGCCTTGCACTGACTTAGAATGACTAAATAAAACGCTGATTTACTTCATAGGTGGAAGTTTCGAAAGACACACGTGCGAATGCGATGCGTTGGAAAGTGAAAAGAGTTCGGTCATCAGAAGACTTTCAAGACTTATTCACAAATGTATGAAATTATTTTAGAAAAATTCGTATTGTAGAAAATCTTAGTAAAATTCTTTTTACATGTTATTACCTACTTATTTGATTTTACGAAATTTCAAGAAATTCATTGTTGTAGTGCTTAATGTTTATATTAGTTATAAAGACAAGTCTTTGAATACTTGAATCATCATTTTTTATTTTATTTTATTTTTTTCAAAGATGACTCCAATTAGAGAAAATTTGCTCTGAATTGTAAACTAAGAAACAGGAAAATTTTGTTAGAAAAGACTAGTGAACTATTGCATAATATCGTGGCAGATAAGAAATTAAAAATTGAAAGCATTTTGGAAAAACCCAACTAAATCATACAAAGTAAAATTGCACACCCGCAAAAGTGGATTCAAACGACTAAAAACATTTTGGAAAAACCCAAACTATGACAAATTTCACAACTTAGTGTGAAAAGCAAAATTCTGGATCCTAATTGGATAGCAAATAGAGAATTCATATGTGTCGTCAGTCAAACGTTTTTCACACCTAAGTGCAAATGCTCGCTGGAGCCGGTCACATGATCAAATTAACTACGTTAGGATATTCAGTGACCAGTCAAGAGACAACAGTCAGGACATGGAAGCAGTAAAGACAAACTCCTAAAATGTAACGGAGAAGCTTCAAGTTAACCGAAAATTTGTCCTATTCCTCTTTGTTTTTTGTGTGCTGATTCATTTTACTTCTTCTCTATCCAAAGACATTCCTACGAAACAAATGCTCATACATACATACCTAAGTATGTACGCATATACTCTTTCAACAAATTACTACTGCGAACATTTTCTACAAATCTTGATACCCTTAACTTTCTCATTGAACATTAATTTCTACGAATTCTTGTTATTCTTTCCTTTTAATAAATTCCTATTTTAACATGAAAAATATATATTTTATTCTTACATTATTCCACATTATTCCACACAATTCCACATATTCCAACCTGCCGACATTCTGATAATGATGAAGACCTTCTGATAATTCTGATGATAATTCTGGATAAATCTTGTAAGCTGTCGGGAGTTAGGTTATGTATGACACAAGGCCAAATTATATAAACATTAACCATCTCCGTATAGCTACAATATCAATTTGCCTATGTAGCAGTGAATGTTGGATAATCCCCTCACAGATTAAGAAGAGACTACAAGCAACAAAAGTGTGGTTTTACAAAAGGATGCTGATGATACCATGAACCAAATATGTAAATAACAAAATTTTCCAGAAAATAAAAACAAAATAGATATTTGTATTTATCAGAAAGAGACTTAAAATTTCTTGGGTGCATGATGGAGGAAAAGGATTTGGAAAAGTTAATACTTACAGAACAGGCTGAAGGTGAGAAGGACAGACGAAAGCAACACACAAACTATCTAGCGGGTTTGTGTAAATGGTTGGCAGAATAAAGTTTAGGAGAAATAACAAACAGACAAAATTTATTAAGTGCGACAAAGGACAAGAAATCGTGGGGAGCCATGATCGCCAACGGCCTGAAGGGACATGACATATAGAAATTATTCACATTAACGCTTCATGATTATCAACAGGCTGATATGCTGGATTGATATGCGGTGATCTACGGTGGTCAAGTGAAAGAGCATTAATCAACCAATAATCGCTCAATACTGCGGTCACTAGCAGAAGTCAAGAGAACAATGACCTGTGCTCCTAATAAGACAAAGCTATAACTATGAATGTGATTTGTTTAGTTTAGAGATGCTTGTATGATTCAGAGAGTTATGTTGGTAGGGGGTTATCCCCTGACAATTTCAACTTAGTTCAATGGGTAGGAGCCTGATAAAATCTGAGTCCCCTTAGCAAACCTCAATGACAAAATGTCTGGAATTGCCAGTAACTCTCTACTTGCATAGATAGGTTTACTTGCTTCCCCAATAGCTAGAATATCCAAAAATTTAAATGCAACATCAATTACCATATTCTATCTTCTTGAGTCCAGTTCATCTTTTATTCTTTCTTCAATCACTCCGGTATGCAGTCTTTTCTCTCACTAGTGACAGTTCCGCCTTGCTTGGGGTGAAAGGATTAAACAAAGAAGAAAAGGTGTGCTGTTACTTAAAAAGGTTGAGAAACACTGACATAAACACACACATACTGCTCCACATATATTCCTGTTTTTTGTTACTCTTATCTTTTCGCTCTTTGTGTTTGTTTTGTCTTATATTCTCATGTTATATAGGTTACTCACTGTTTGCTCCAGCTTCTCTTATCTTAGACACATCCATTGAGTGTTAAATTCTCCGTGTCCTCTTTCCTCTTTCCATCAGAGAAATTTCAGCTTTTTCTGATTGTAAGCATGTCTCCTTGTTCCTATTTTCCTTGTGATCTTATTGTTTACCTGTTCATTGTATTTTTAGCATAGATCGTCGGTAGAATCATATCCTAGTTACTTAAAAGATTGATAAAAATGAAAAGGAATACTGAGGAATCAATTTCTTTTTAATGCTTTTAATCCTTTCAGAATGTGGATGATCAAAGCTCTCAACAACATCCTGTCTTTTGTTGCACTTAAGTAACTTTTATCATCCTGTGTATGTATTTTGCCAGATACTTACTCAAAATTTTTAAGTAAGTTATTTGCTATTTTTTGCTTTTTTTTGTTTTCAATATGACTTGTGTTTTAAATTTTTCAGATTCTATTTCCTTGTTGCATCTCCTTGACATTTAATCCATCTCTTTCTGATTGTAGTATATAAATTCGTTTTAGTTCCTATTTTTTAAAAACTTATTTCATTCTCAGACATGAGCAATTTTAAAAAGGGTTGATTACGGTCTATCTGATGTAATTCTTTCTGGAAGATCAATTATTTTGGATAATGATTTTTTAAATGTAACTTTTGAAGAACATGCTATTTAGCACAAAGCAAATTTTTATGCTTATCCTTCGAGTTTGAAGAAGACTTTTGCAATTCATCAGTGAATCTGGAGGTGATTCTGCAACTCAAGTGTGGATACACAGAATCTGGAGCTGTTGGGACACTGGAAGTTGCCAATATTGAGCAGAGGTGATGTTCTATTTGCATTAGGACCTTTTGAGAGAAAGCTTCTACGAGCTCCTTTGATTTGATCTTGCACCAGTAAAGTTTAGTTTTGAGTTTTTGTACCGTTCCTTTGGTTAGCCTTGATTTCTTATGCTATTCTCCATGTAATTGACATCTAGGAATGTGACATTGATCCATACAGAGTGTCTTTATGAGCCCAAACTGTTTGATTTGTGCCTTTATGAGCATTGATCCAAAACTGATAAAGTCTGAAAGCTCCAAAACTTCAAACAACATGATCACAAGTATGGTTTGTTCTACTATATGCCCGTGAATGAGTAGTTAGAATGTTCGCTTTCTAACCATGAATATGACCGGGTTGGAATCTTATAGGGGGTTATCTAATATTTTTCTCGTTATAGTAGGATTCCGTTCTAGTGAAAGGTAATTGTATACCGTTGCAGGTTAACGGGATTTAGCCTTGTGGTAGATAGCCCACTATAAGTCAGAAAATGATTATAAAATCAAGAAAAGCCATTTGAGTATAAAATTAACATATTTATATATACACATATCAATTAATGTTTTTACAAGTAAAATAATATTTGAATATAAGTCCAACGGAGGTTAAAGTGTTCATGGCAAATATAATGCTGAAAAAGATAATTAGTGTTTAGGAATGTGGGGAGCGGAGGTATGTGAGGAATGTCTTTGAAGTCGTCACTTCTTAGGTCAGTAAGTACTTTTGATACAGAGAGAAGGAAAGAGGCCAGCGTAGCAATCGCTTGACTTAGGTCAAGGGGATATTGATTACACTCTTCTCCTCTCGTTTGCCTGTCTGTCTGCTGGGTGCTTTTTGTCTTGGCTTTTTATATCTGCTTTTTGGATCAAAACAGCTCCTTTTGGGATTTCACACTTGTATTTGATTCTGGGCTTCCCATTGGCTGGTAAATAAAATTCGTGTAGGCTCGCGAAATGGAAATTTGATATTTGATTAATTTTTATTTTTCAACCGGAACATCTTTGCGAACTCGGGTGCGCAACGGCGAGTTTTGTTCATTTGTTTTTTGGTCGGTATAGAGCAAACATCCGGTCCCTCGCTTTTGCTCGGCCGGTATCACTACAATCTCACCAGAGTCGATTTGTCAGTAAGGTGATTTCTTGATGTTATTGGTCTGGAAGAGAAGATCCCACCGTGCGGCATCTTTGGAAAGTGCCTGGAAACCATACCATTGATTGACCCAAGCCATATGACTGAAGTTGGATAGACAGAACTCTTTGGGAGCCGTCAAAGGTTGTGCTAACAGAAAGTCAGAAGTCATCGTGGCTGAGGGTTTGAGTGTCCTGACCTTGTTCAAACTGTTGTTCATGCCAGATAACGTGCTCTCTCCCAGAAACTGTAACTACCGTCTGATCAGCGTAGATGCACTATAAAACACAGGTAGGCTCTGTTGGTGTTGAACAAACTTGGTACGCCAGAAACAGAGACAATGAGTTTTCCGTATCAAGAATAGAGACAATGAGGAGAGACTGATCTTTAGATCACAGCTCATCAATGGAGAATTAAACCAACTCTTTCCCTCTGTTAAGTTGGAGTGAAACCTTGAGCAAGTCTTAGCAACCCCAAATCTCCATGTGCCAGAGATAAACAGAAACCAGTGGCATCTGGCTAGTAGATTGCCATTACTTAGCACTATCTGCATCAGGCATATTCTTTCGGCAAGCAGAGGACTTCTTCCGCAGAACCAACAGTTGGCGGTACCTACTATAGTTAGGATGCTACTGCAGGGCATTTAGACAATGCCTCCATTTTACTGCTTCAGCTTTCCATGGGATCAGATGCCAGACAAATCAGATTGCACGACAGTAGTTCGGCATTATAATCTACTACGAGCAATGAGAAGAAAGACGTGTCTGTCAAATACAATGCACAGATGGTTTTAATAACTTATTTTTGTGAAGGATTTCATTCTTGACACCTCAGCAAAGACCACCAAATCTTGTTCTCTTTTCACCAATTGTAGTCGTTAGTTTTAGAAAATCAGCATAGTGTATTTTGTCAGTCATATGTTGCCATGAGCTGATATTTTTCATCATTAGCATTTTGGTATAAACCCCATCAAACCTCTTGTTCACTGCCTTCATTAGAATCATGAAGTGGTTTGGTGAATAACTCATTAAACTATCATGCTCCGATGGGGTTAACTGCTTTCATAAATTATACATGACAAACGGCTGGATAAAGCAGATGTTGGCATTTATTTACTTTCCCATGTGGATAAATATAACAATAATATGGAAGGACTGTTTACACTTTTGCTCTGAAAAATCTATCTATCTAAACTTATTTATAAATGGAACTTTGTGTGTGTGTGTGTGTGTGTGTGTGTGTGTGTGTGTATGTCCGTTACCTCTAGACTTCGAAACGGTTGAACCGATTTTCTTAAAAATTTACACAGTTGTACTATAAGCGTCTGCGAGTGTTCTTAGCTAGGTTTTGTGTCGAGGTACCCCTAATAAATATCGAAAATCGATAATCGAAAAAAATCGGGTTGTAGAAGGAGTGGTCTGATTTTAGTCAAATTTGATACACTCATAGACAAAGACATAAGAAACGATATTTTGTGTCAAGGTTGCAGTTCTTACAATAGTGCAGAAAATCGATAATATATATATATATATATATATATATATATATATAAAAAGGCAAGATGTTTGTGTGTGTGTCTGTTTAACTGTCTGTATGTCCTTTATACAAATCCACAATTTTTATCCGATTCTCACCAAACTTCACACAAATATTCTTTAGGCTGAGTCTGAGCTCCAGGACCATGGATTAGTTTTAAAGCTTTCATTACACCCAAGCAACGCCGGGCTATACTGCTAGTTCAATATAGAATGCAAATTGCATTTCTAAATTTAAATCCATTGTCGGAGGAAACCTTCCCTGATTGACCATACTTTCAGGGATGTAGTAGTACTCACCACGCTTGCCCAATTACAGGTTTGTGAATGACAAAATGACTGATGTCCCACAGAATTACAAATATCACTGCCTAATGCCACTTATACAAAACTATAAACAGGGATGGAGAAAGAGACTCTTTCATTAAAGTAAAGACATATACACAAATATAAAAAAACAACACACAAACAGCCAGAAATTTTGACTGTTTATGTGGAATAATCATGCATAGTCTTATTTTGAAGAAAATTTTCTAACAAACCTGAAATTGACATATAGCAATAACAGAAAAATGGGCACAAATTGAGTTTCACATGTGCGTCAGTGTATTATTAAAAGTTTGTCACTTAGCTGATTAATGTTCATTTTTAGAATCCCAACTCGTTTCGTAGACAAACTTGTCTGTCCACTCTTTAGGGGTTATCAGCAACTTACTGCTTATATATGCGATATATCACCTGTAGCTTGTACTGCAGCTATACTGAGCAATTTTATTTACATTTAGAGAGAGAGAGAGAGCACCTAACATGATCAGAAGTTCGAAAACACCCATAGATATTCATTTGTGACAAGCATCAATGGCTTCTGAACAGTTATATCAAGCTAATTTCATTCATAAGGCTTAATGTGAAACGTGGTGTGATTTTCAGGCACTTTCTAAAGGTGCCGCACATATGCAGGAATCATCTCCTCAGAACAATATGAACAACCATGATAAGATTTGAATGTTCGAACCACACACACACACTTATGTGTATAAAAAATGACTTGATATGGCAAAACACCAGAAATATACAAAAAAAAAAAAAAATTCAGCCAGTCAGTTTAGTGACATACGTGATACATGCTTGGGCGATCATGTCTCGAACAAGTAGGTTGCCATTACATTCTGTAGTAGACTGGTTGCCAGCCAAGGCTATAGAACCCAATCTGTCCTGTTATTTAACCCATAATTAGAGGGAAGAGATGAATTAATACCTTTCCTAAGGGTATTTGCGCGTAAGTGGATGCAAGGAATTCAACTGGAATTCCTTACATCCACTTACGCGATTTCTCCTTCCAAGCCAATATCCACCACACCACAAAGCATTCTTGAAAACAACACAATCATTTCCCCACCTCCATTTCTGATGCTTCTTCCGGTTTGTGATAAATATTATTTGTTTTCAATTTTACAAATTAAACTGATTGTTAAAAATGATTCGACATTTTGTGTTCCAGTTTGTTCTGACTGCGTCCAGCCAACCTTTCTGACCTTTGGTTGATTCTGCCCACATTGTATTTGTTGATCTCGGATCGTCCAAAGTAGGATCACTTATCACTTGACTAGGTTAGAACAGATACACATGGGAATGGTATTAATGTAAAACCAGATTTAAGACTATCACGCCACTGTGTAGATATATATATATATATATATATATATATATATATATATAGAGAGAGAGAGAGAGATAGAATAGATACAAAATTACAAGTGAGTCAAAGCTAAGTGACACAAGAAAACTATCAGTTAGCTGGTATTTCAGTAGCATGTTAATATTCGCAATCTATTATCTCCACAGGACAATGGCTTATTTAACTTGCAGCTTGTCGAATTTGGACTGACTGTCTCTTGTACTATCTCTGGGAGCAGGCTATTTCAGCTGGTACGCATCAATTCATCGCTGGTCCTTGTCTCACTGAATTTTGTTTTCAACCCCAGTTTTATTAAAAGGACACAAAACTGGGGTGTTGAAGTTAGGTATGAGATTTCTATTTCCTTCTCTCTATACATGACTTACTATCTCGACATGTAAGTAATATCATTTAACCATTTCAACTTCCAATGAAAACTTACTGTTATTGTTTGCCTGTTCTTATCAACTGGTAATTGAAAATTCTCAAGGCTGTATTTTAACCTGGGGTCACATATCGTCAAAACCCATTGACGAATATTTTGACTAACTTTGATAAATTTACTTACTTCTCTCGACAAAAATAATTTTACACTCATTCTATCTTGGAATCTGTATTTTTCACTTTTTATCACTTCGGCTACTTCAGAGAAACCTCTTCTCATCTTGGAAATTACTTAAAATTAATACCAGCCATCTGAAAAATAAGGCTACACTATTAGTCTCACAAAAGTGTTTTTTTTTTCATTGTTCTTGTTAGAAAAAAAAAAATTTCTGACAGGGTTGGATAAAAGGGTCTTCAGATATTTACATTTTTTAGTATTAAGATGCTTTCATTGGTGCTATTGAAGACATATATAGGCATATCAAAAATACTTTAACAAACTTTGTGGGTGGGTACCTCACGTCAAAACAAGAATAAAAGTTATTAAGTTTAAAGAAAGTTTATGGTAGAATCAGGAACCCACCCACAAAGTTTGTAAAAGTATTTTTGGGTTGCATCTTGGATCATGCATTTAACAGCTTCTACTCTAAACTTAACTCAAAAACAAAGGATTTATGGACATTATATGGACTTTTGTCCTTGTTTTCATGAGGAACCAATCCACAAAGTTCGTAAAATCATTTTTGATATACCATGAGTGAGTGAGAGAAATTATATATATATATATATATATATATACACACAGACAAAATTGGAAAAAATCTAAATGTCAAGGGGACTTCAATATCCAATGCTTTCTTCGCAAACATCATAAAAGGCTGTGTGACAAGTGTGTACAACAGCTTGAACGATTAAAGGACAATCAATATTGCTTGTAAGCTAACACACAAGAAATTATAGTAGTATTCATTGATCTTTTATTTCACTGTCACTTTTTTAAAGCCTTTTGGCTAATACATATCAGCAAAATTTGACAAGCTTGATGTATGTAAATAGTATCTTGATTATGCCTCAGCCAATCCAAGGTCTTTGCTCAGTATTCAATTTAATTTTATTAGACAAAGAATCTTTTCCTGTCTTGAATTGATAAATCAGTAGAGAGAACATTGAATTGAATTATGAATTTTCAATTACTTTTAATAGGCCTCTTTTTCTTTTTCAAACAGCTCATAAAATGCAGAGTGCTATGATACGTAATATAATACCGGTTAATATAATGTACAATTATTCATTAACATGTAAAAACCTAACATGTCTCACTTGTAGGTGCATCCTGTAGGTAAATGGGAACTGTCCATGTTGCAAAAAGTGTACTTGATAGCATGTGTATTAATAAGATACGAAATTCAAACAAAGTGGAGAAATGAGACGTGGAAAAGTTTTTTTTTTTTTATTGATGAAGGTGAAACATGTTGCCAAAAAGAAAAAAAAAAATGCTTTTCCAGTTTGTCTCATTTCTCCAAATTTGATGGCATATAGAATTCTACTTTTCTCTATTTATTCACAAAAATAACTTAGATTTATCTCCTGTGTTTTTTTTAAAAATAAAGTTCTTTTTTTTTTTAATCATATCACCCCGAGCAAGGCAGTAACGCTACTGATGTGCAGGGGACTACGTAATAGTGAAAAGATTGGAAAAGAGAAAGCCGAAAACCACATCCTAAACAGGGAACAAGGGATGAGCCTCTTAACCTGTTCAATAGACGTGGGTGGAGTGTGAACCGGGCGATAGATAGATCTATCTCCTCCAATTGAAAAAACAAAAACAGTGAAGATTGGAAAGAGAAAGCCGAAAACCACATCCTAAACAGTTCACAAAGAGCCACTTTAGAAGCATAAGAGGAGGAAGTAAGAAGTGAAGATATGGAAGATCCATTACAACTGACCCCCTAGTGGATCAATGTTTATTCAGATGTTGCATTTAGTCTAACTTACAGTGGACTGTGCATAAAGTCAATACCAAAACAGTTTTGATGGGTCTGTTGCTTTGGTTTCCTTCTATAATGATATCAGTGTCAGTCGATATCTTGTTAAATGAAATATTGTTTTAATGATTATCAGCTAAGTGAAGTGGATCTCACAAGAACCATATCAAATGATTCTGACAAAGAGGGTATCTGAGTGAAGCCAGAACATTGGTTCTTGATAAGTTACTTTTTTTTAAACAAAGGTGACAAGACAAAGTATGCTGTTCTTAAACAGAGAGAGACTCAGAGAGAAACATGGAGAATGATGAGAGATTTCCTCACTGTGACACAAAAATTCCCCTTTCAACAAAATGGCTAACAGTAAAAAAAAAAAATTCTACATTAAAAGAATATCCATTAACTTACATATATCTGATAATGTTTTGTATTATAATATAATCTAAACTTATTTATAAATGGAACTTTGTCTGTGTGTGTTTGTCCGTTACCTATAGACTCTGAAACGGCTGAACTGATTTTCTTGAAAATTTACACAGTTGTACTATAAGAGTCTGCAAGTGTTCTTAGCTAGGGTTTGTGTCGAGGTACCCCCGATAAATATCAAAAATTGATAATCAAAAAAAATCGTGTTATAGAAGGAGTGGTCTGATTTTAATCAAATTTGATACACTCCTAGACAAAAACATAAATGATATTTAGAAGTTTCAAGGTTGCAGTTCTTACAATAGTGCAAAAAATCGATTATATATATATATATATATATATATATATATATATATATATATAAAAGGCAAGATGTTTGCGTGTGTGTCTCTGTTTATCTGCCTGTATGTCTGTATTTTTTTCAGCCCTTTTATTTTAGTTTTTGCTTCGGATTTGGCTCTAAGTAGGTATAATTGTAGTTCTTGATCTCAGCCATGATACCATTTACTCAGAGGACTTATTTATCCTTCAAAATTCAGTTTACGACGAAAAAAACTTATTTGATATTGATACCAGGAAATCAAAATTTGACTTACATCCATTCATTTTTCTTTCCGTCTACGGTTTCGCTTTAACTGGAAACAACTATTGCTTTTTAGTCTTTTGTGCCAACGTCCAAAGAGTCTGAGCTCCAGGACCATAGATTAGTTTTAAAGCTTTCATTACACCTGAGGAACGCCGGGCTATACTGCTAGTATTAATTAAATAGAAATTAAAATCTCTATAAATTAACAGTTTATGAAAAAAAAAATGATAAAAAATGTACACTGAACTGAAATAAAAAAATAGTATAATCAGACTAAAAGGTCTCTTTAAGTCAGAACAAAAAATAAAATGTTTTCTTTCTTTCTTTTTTGTTTTTAAAAAGTGCTGAGATACAGAGAAAGCTGAGACAATAATCTTGTAACAAAAATGGATACATCTGACCGGAAGTAAAGCAGTCTAGACAGTGTCTTGATTAGCTAACACTTTCCCCGGTAAGATTGAAAAAAGAAAACATGTATTCCTTAAACATATAACCTATATTTTCAAATTTAAAAACTGAACTGCATTTTGATTAGTTAAATTAAACATGCACATAATTTTTTGTCTTCCTTCATCGATATCAAATCTTTAAATAACGGGCGTATTATTTTATGCTTTCAAATGTAAATCATTTTCTCAACAATAAATCAACACTGGTTTTATATATATATATATATATATATATATATATATATATATCCAGGTGAAGACCAACAGTTTTACAGTTCCAAATTCTCCGGCATTTACTTTTTTTTATAACAGTGCTCAATAAAACAAATATTTTTGAGCATAATATAATTAAATTTGTTTTTTAATTAAAATTAATATGTATTACACTGTAACACAAAAATTTCTGTTTCGACATTTTTACCTCGTCATCAGGCAATGTTAGATCATTGTTGTGAAAATGATTTTCATTTAAATATAAGAAAAATATGTTCATTATTTATAGATATGGGAAGACAGAAAAATTTATGTGTATGTTCAATTTAACTAATCGGAATAGAGATTCACTTTAAATTTGAAAAAAGTTTATATTTTTGGGGAATGCATTATTTTTTTTTCACTCTTAACAGTAAAAATGTCAGCCAATTTCAAAACCTGTGTTTAGACTCCATTTCTGTTGATGTATCTATTATTGTTACAAATTTTTTTTCTCTGTATCTCAACATTTTCTAAAGAAAAAGAAAAGAAAAGAAAAAAGAAAAGAAAAAGCATTTTATATCTTTGATCTAACTTAAAGAGACCTTTGAGTGTAATTATACTATTTTTATTTCAATTCAGAATGCATTTTATTCTAATTTTTCAAAACTCTTAATTTATAAATAAAACTTTTTTAATGTCCATTTATTTATTACAAATTTTTAAAATTCATTTTATTATTTTTATAAAATCTATTATATTATTATATTCTAATACAATTCTTAATATCTTTTAAATATCTCCTTAATTATTAGAAACTTAAATATCCTGAATAATAATAATCCATTAAGATTTTCAATGAAAATGCTCTTAAATTATAATAGCATGAATAATCTGGAAAAAATTATAAAAAATCATAATAATAATATTTTAAATAATAATTTAAACCTAATTGAAAATAATAATAATCCAATAACTGAGATTAACAATTTAGGCAATAATAAATGTAATTGTAGAAACACTATAGAATTAGTCTCCATTAGAAAACAGGTGCTATACAGAATCAATTGTCTATCAATGTAATATTTCTTCTGTGGAAAACCCTAGTAATGTAAAGATTTATGTGGGGAGTACTAAGAGTACTACGAACTCTCTGAAAAAACAATTTTATCAACACACATCCTCGTGTGTGTGTGTGTGCATGTGAGTATAAATTGGATATTGAAATCCTGCCAAAGTTTCAAAATTTGATACATAGTAATATTGAATGAAAAGAAACAAGAGATTTGATCAAATAGAAGATGCATTTTGCCAATTTAAGGCTTCATCAGATCTAAGAATTTAACTTACAAGGACAGTAAATCTAAAAGAAGCAGAGAAAACTAGTTTGCATGAATAGCCGACAAAGATAGTAAAGAGTCGAAATTTACTTAGAGCAACAAAAGATAGGATGTCATGGAAAGCTGGAGTTGCCTGAAAGAACATGACCCATAAAAGAACATATTATGACCTTCAGATATACAGTCCATGATTGCCAAAGAAGCGACCTGACCTCTTTTGTCGGACTATACACCTAAAGAAGAGAAAAAACAACAACAAAAAAACTAGAGAATGGATTCACTGAAGTGTGACAATATAAAGGGTGAGTTTAAGTAAACAACTCTTGGAAGGTGTAAAATAAATTTTGGTTGTAGTAAAGAAAAAACTTTTTTTAAAAGAACATGCTGAAGAATATAATGAAATTAGCAATTTCTATTATTAGATAACTGAAAGATCAAATGTGTTTATATTTGGCTCATAATATTCAAGTTAACCCAACCAGCTATATAGTGACTCAACTAAATATTTCTCAATATGAAATAGACCAGAACATGCATTGCAGTTAACATCATGAACAAACAAATCAGGTAATAATGCGTAGCATTCATGACAATGAAAGACTAACTTGCAATGAGAAATTCATTCAAAAACCAAACTTACCTGTCACTAAATTCTTTTTCTCCTGGTCAGAATCTGGTGGTTATATGACCGTGCAGGATACAGGTAAGGGGAGCTGGCAATAAACATAGTTGAGTAGGTTTGAATATCAAAAGACTGGTAGTTAAAATTAAATGTGCATGTGTGATATTCCTATAACTTTAGACACATACATATTTAATTAAAAAAAAAAAAAACTATCCTTGATAATGGCCAAAAGCACTCGGATATGTAGAACTTTTGGACAGTTCTGACACACTGTGTCCGGAAAAGAGAACACTTGTATAAACACAAGAAAAATTAAATAAAAAGCTTAATCGCTGTACCTTGTCAGTTGTCTTTAAAGAGGGATTGTTACCCAAATACAGTGTAACCCTGATATAAGAGAGTTGTTGGGACCGGTTAAAGTTCTCTTACATCCAGGTTTCTCCTATATCTGGGTTTGATCTATTTTATATACATTACCACAGGCTCTAATTTGGGATCAGAGAAAATCTCTCTTATATCAGGGTTATAGAGTATATATCCTGACAAAGAGAACCAACAGGTTTAGAATCCTGAGTTCCCTGGCATTTACATTTTTTTATTTTAAGTACTCAATACAACATGGATCATAGAGTATAATATAATTAAATTTGTTTTCTTCTATTTAAAATTAATTTACATTGCGACATATAATTTTCTATGTCTCAAGATTTATCTTGTCATCAATAACTATGGTGAAAAATTTTTCATTATAATTATTGAAGATTGCCTGTTGACGAGATAAATCTCCAAACATAGAAATTTCTGTGCTGTAATGAAAATTAAATTAATCTTAAATAAATAAAAAACATATATATATATATATATATATATCGGATTAATACAAATATAAAATTTGTTACTTAGCTGATTGATGTTTATTCAGCACTCCAACTTCAAAGTTTTATAGTTCACATGACAGAAGGTATCGCCTATGACACACACACATATATAAGAGAGAGAGAGAAAGAATAATCGTGTGATAGAATTACAGAAATTTTATTTTATGGCTTATCAACACTTTGCAGGTTATTAAAAGCTGAAACATTTTGATATTATCCATCCCCACCCACTAAAAAGTATGGCATTTAAAATTTTTGGAAGATAATGATTTTTCACAGATACAAGTCATGCTTTTAAGCCATAGCTGGGGGGTGGGGAAGAGAGATGAGAAATTACATGAAAGATAATAGATGTCATTAAACTTGGGAGAGGGTTGACATTTTTTATTTCCCTTTTTTTTATTAACATTTCTTTAATATAGTAAATTACTATGTCATAAAAATGTTGTACCTATTAACAAATTGACTTTCACAATCAAAAACTTTCATGCCTTATTTTTCATAACTAATTTTGTAAGACTGATTGATTTCTTTATGGCTTATCCCCCTTTTGTGGGTAATTTAAAGCTAAAATATTGTGAATCTTAAGAATAATTTTTAGTTTCAAATGAATATTGTATTAAATTTTTGTAAATAATATTTCCAGATAAAAGTCTTATTTAACTCAGAATTTTTTTATAAGACATCATAAAGCACTTTCTGGAAAACAATGACATCTAATTTTTTTTTCTATGCTGGTTCTCAGACATGATTGTCATCTCATTTTACAAAAAAAAGAAAAACATTTTACAAATAATAACAAAACAGCAAACCTGTATCTTGTCTATCAATTAAATAATTCTAATCATAATCAGCTCAAAATTGAAATGTTCAATTGGGTTGGTCAAAAAAATTCAACTTTTATTGAACATCAATTTTAAGTGGGTTGCTTGGAATAAAAAGGGTAGCTGGAATTGTTCTTTTTTGAGAATTTTCATTAAGGAAACACTTTGTTCTTGAATGCTTGCAGTCTAAATTAAGGGGTTGAACAAAACTTTTTGAATATTCAATAACCAGGATGATTGGAATAAAAATGTCCCAGTTGAATTTTTCTAAAAAGAGAAATCATTCCTGCCAGTAACTCAAACAGACATTTTTTTTTGTTCTATCTTTTGTCATTTTTCAATCAACCTCTTAATTCATTCTACCAGAAATTTTTATCTTTCTGAATAAAGATTTCTTCTTGGTATTTTTGTGGTCTTCTGGAGAATTGAAAATAATGACTGGAATAAATAGTGATTCCAGCAAAGCTGTAACAAGTTTTGCCTGGACACTAAAGAAATGAGATCTAACACTATTCTGCTTGAATATTCTGTTCTCACTCAAGTGTTGCTTTTAATTGAAATCATTAATTGCTTGAATCATTTGTTTTCCAAAAGAAGCTCAGAGAAAAACCTCCCCTTCCAATAATACAATATACACATGATCATTTTAGATGAAGACTTGCCTTTGCTATGGTTAGTATTTATTCATTTCACATTGTTGTAAAGTATCCACTTTTCATCACCTACCACAAAATATTAAAAAAAAAAAAAATGGAACATTTTGTTTCTCACATGGAAATACAGTCCAGAGACTAACATAAACTGACTAGCATAATTGATTTGCTGATTTATTTAGATGATTTCAATATATTGTCTATTATCTGCATTATATAATGATAATTCTCAAGTAATGAGTTGCACATGATCAACGTCAACTAGTGTACCTGACCAATGAGCATTGTTCAATAAGACATCTATAGTATAGAACTTCACAAACCCCTTTTGACATGTTCAATCCTTCACAGCACCTTCTTCATAAACTGGACAAATTCCTTTTGCACTTGATTTTCTTTTACTTTTCTTAAAATTAAGAAATGTATAAATATGCCAAAAATGTTGCTTAATTTGTTTTTTCAATGTTAGATTTAACAGACAAAAATACAATTTTGATAATTTAAAAACATTTAGTGATATGGTGGCAATTAACAATACAATCAGCAATAATCTTTGAATTAAGTTAGTTAAAAGTAAACATTATTCATAACCAACAATATTATTAGCCATGTTAGACAGGCTTCTTTTAACCAAGTTAAAAAAAAAAAAAAATTGATGAAAAAACAGAAGAACAAACAAAACTTGAACTTTTTTTTTAATTATCACATATAATTTTATAAAATCCTCAATAGAACCCAAATTCTAATTTTTTATATATTATACCTTTCAAAATTATATTCTTAAAAAAAAAAAAAAAAAAAAAAAAAAAATGAATAACCTGGCTCAGTAATGGCCACCTGTTAGGGAGCAATGGTTATCAAGCTGCTAAATAAATATTAACTTTGGTTAGTACAATAGCTAAAGTGTTTGAATAGCCTCTGATTTTGTGCACTCCCATACAACATATTGCACAGTGACTTTTTGTGGCCTGTTGTGTGTGCGTATGTGTGTGTGTGTATGTATATATATATATATATATATATATATATATATATACACGCACACACACATACATACATACATATACACATACACAACAGGCCACAAAAAATAAAAAAATATAAACCAACACATACCTTGAAATAAATTTGTCAAGGAAAATAACTGAAATTTATATAACAACCAAGATGCATCTCCCACATACAGCAGTATTGCAGCATTAGAAGAGTGTATCCTGGGTTCATTTACAGGTTTCACAATGTCAACAATGATGAATCAGCCCTAAATACCCCACTAGATAATGTTTAATGCTCAACCAAAATAATAGCTTAAATACACATACCATAGTTTAAGTTACTCAAAATCGAAAAGATCCTTCAACTGTGAGTAGTGTCCCAACATTAAAACCACTTTTAATTCAACACAGAAGACCGAAAATGTTGCCCCCTATGAAAGTGCCAGAGTTGAAAAGCTAGGTTACTGATTTTGGCTTGATAGTCAAATTCTAACTTTATGAGAAATTATGCAGTTTTGAGATATTTAAGAGATATGGGAGAAACGAAAAATTGTTCTAAAATGTTTCATGTGAAGAGTTACTTTTCTGAACTGGAAAAAATGCAGCAACTGAGTTAAATCCAAATGTAAAGCAGACAAGAGTTAGTATTTGTAACAAGAATAAATAAAAACAAGTTAATAAAATCTTTCAATTGTTTCCAGTTATGGGTGTTGAAAAGTTCTCAGCCCAACCAACTTCCCAAAATCTGACCAAATATTTTTTTGGAAAAGTTTCTTCATGTCGAGCGATGAACTTTTAACCCTTTAACACCATAAGTGCCAAAATGTACCTGCAATTTTCACATGTTTATAGTCCAGGTGTGCTTGGATGTGCCCACAGTTGAGTAGCACTGTGTTTCAGTACACAGACTTATAAGCTAGAAGCAGTGAAAATCAACAACTTTGTAAAGGTTATAAATTTTCAAAAACTGTATTGCATAACCAGTAATAACAAGGAAGTTAAGTTTGATATCATTTGAAAGAGAAATCAATTTACTTTCATACAAAATTAATGTGTAAGACTTGATTTTTAATGGTTTTTTAAACATATATAAATATCACTAACATCACATTTTCAGATTTTTCAAAAAATTCAGTCAAGACTCCTGGGATATAACAATTGAAATCTCTTCAGGACTCATAAGATTAATCACCTTTTTGTAGACGGTTGTTACCACTGCCAAACATTTATGTAAATTTCATTTTACCTGATCTCATATTCTAAACACATTTCTAAGTCTTTTTTTTAAATAAACATTCCTAGTAGAGAAAATATCCTACAAATAAAACTATCAAGACATTTACTCCAGAAACATGATCACCCAAGCATATATCATGTATGGCACTTAACTGACACCAGAGACATGCTTGCTGAGGATTAGATCAACAAACTAAATAGATCTTTGCAGGTGCATTTTATTAGGATTCTTTATTTTTCTAATACTCGTTTTGCTGACAGTATTCTTTAAAATACAGTATTATTATTTTGCTTAATTGTATGAAAAATGTACATAAATATATAAAAAATATAATCATTTTGTAATTTGATTTTGATAATTTCCAAACATTTCTTGTTATAACTTTTACATCTATAGCTTCAAATTCTTTAACAAACTCAAACTACAATGTTACAAATACATTTGATTCACCATATAGTTTTTTAAAAATTACTGTAAAAACAAAATACTCCGTTTTTCTTCATTTAACTAATTTAAAGCAGTGATGAAATAGCAAAGGGAGATAACTGTGATTCTCAACAAGCGAGATTAACAAGGCAAATTGCTATCAAATTGCTACAAGAAATTGCTTTTTAAAATAAAGACTTTTAATATTAACAGTTTTTCTCTTCTTCCAGCCACTTCTCAAAAAGAAACCAAATGAACTGATGTTTTTCAGGCATAAAATATATTTTCTGTATGGGTTTAGTTCTACCTGAAAAGTTTCCCAGCAGAAAAAGAAATCAGTTCAAAATTTAACAAAACATTTAAAAAGTAATTAAAAAATAGGAATCATGAACAACCAAATGGATTTGTGAGGGATATTTCATTTTGTAAAAAGATTCACAATTTTATCTTACAGCAGATATTTCTTAAATGAAATTTCAGCCTTTAAAAAGGACAGTCTTAATTTGAAATCTGAGAAGGTGGTGTGTGTATGTGTGTAATTCTTTTTTTCTATTTTTTCTTTTTAAAAGAATTGCAAGAAAGACATGTCATTAAGATCAAGAGATGGCATTGGCATCTTTAGTTGGTGCCTGGAGGTGGCACGGCACTAAAATTGGCAGCTATTCTTGAACGCCCTTTCTTACGGTGACCTTTTGCTGGATTTGCTTCATTTTTATTGCTGCTACTAGAGTCTGTAGTTTTGGTGTTTGTGTTTGTATTTTGAACAGATTTTTGCTCAGATGAGTAATTCTCTAGGGCTGTTTCCACTTTGTTTTGGATATGCTGTGTTTCACCCAATGTGAAAGAAGAATTGGAAGGGGTAGCAGTAGTACCCACTGGTTGTGTGGACTGATTGTGGTTTTCTCCAGATGAGTGTTGAGGAGCCACTGTTTTACTTTGAGTCATTTTGCCCATAGTGGTGTTCTCTTTGGAGGACTGAGAAGTAGTGGCACTCTGAAAAAGAAATGCAGTGTCATTACATTTTAAAACCAATTTTAATTGATCATATATTCCAGAAACTTATTGTAGCCTTTTCTTTTTCTATACATATAAGTAATATAGCAGTTGGAACCCTTTAAGTCATCTTGGTTGAGCAGGGGGGGGGGGAGTACTTCATTCCCATAAAAGTTTACATGCTACTGAAACAACAACAGTATCACATTGTGCAAATGAAGTCTTTATGAAAAGAAAACAGCTTTTGAGAAAATTAAATCAAGATTCCATTCTACAATCTTCTAAATTCACTAACTTTACATTAAAAAGGCCAAGTTTGATTTTTAACAATTGTTATGGAGTAACCATTTTTGTGGAATTTTTTGAGGTAGAGGTTTCTGTTTGTGGTTCGAATATTATTTGTCGCCAGTGTTATGACTGAAGGGCCATAGAAAGATAACATGAATTCGGATATAAGGTTGAATAGTATATTCTCAGAAACGTAGTACAAAGGTAAACAAGGACTGGAGAGTACTTTCTCTCACAGACATCCTGACTCACTCATTCACTCTCCCTGTAGCTACTACTCAGTGACTCTTCACTTAGAGTTGGTAGCCATATTATAAAGGTGTGGATGAGTTCATTTGTAGGTAGGTCCCCACAATAACAATATATAATTCTAAATCTGTAGAACACCACAATGTGAAATTTTGTATCCATTTGCAAAATGTAATTGTATACCATACAAGAAAATTGGAACCATATTTTCCCCTACCACATCATAACATATATGAGTGTTAAAGATGATGTACAAACTTGTGATGAACAATGTGAGATATTTGGTACTCTGAGGCTATAAGTTGTTTAAGTTATGCTTTTACAGTATGCCATATTAGGAAAAAGAAAACTTTAATTCTGATATGTAATGGAAGTACATAAAAATTGGTACTGTATTCACAAATTGAAAATGTATTTAACAGGAGGACAGCAAAGTCAACTAAAAAATTGTTTGACTATAGAATTAAGAAAAAGTGGAAAAACAAATGACAATATTTACCTCTGATGCATTTGAACTTCCATTAGCCACAGGACGATTCAAAGATACTGAAGCATTGCAAAGTGCCTGTGTAGGAGTCATTGTGGATACCAACGTATTTCCTATTAACTGTTGTTTGTTACCAAATTGATTACCAGTGTTGCCAGATTGGTATGTAACATTAGGAACAGCATTGACTGTACTAGACAGATTGGTTGGAGGAGCAGAAGCATACCAGGGCATTTTCTGGAGGTGCTGTGTTGCTGTATGATGGGCTACTAAACCCCAACCTTAATAAATAAATAAATATGGATGAAACTATATCCAAATAACAATTTTTATTTTGAAATTCTGAAAATTTCATTAACCTGTAAATTTCTGATCTAAATTGTTGATATTGATGGAGAACATAATAAAGCAACAGGTTTTTTTTTAAAATTCTTATATTTAATGATTTACAAGAAATAAAAGGCAAAAGAAAAAAAAAAAAAAAGGCTGCTTCTTTTCAGCAAGAATTATTCAGGAAATATTGGTAGTCTACAGCCATAAATGCTGAGTGATTGACCCAAGAGCATCCTTTTCACAAATAGGAAAGAAATAGAAATAAAAGAAAGAATCAGTGCATATGTTAAGGACCTACTTAGTAGGCCTAGTATAGAAATAAATACAATATAGGAGCCATTAATAAAGACAGACAGACAGACAAATGACAGCAAGCCTTCAATAGTAGCAGCAATCAAAATATGACAGGCAGCACTAATCAGCTGGTATAATTAGGTATAAGGCTCCAAGTTCGTTACAATAAATTGTCCCATAAGAGAATGGCCTAGTGGATTAAAGTGTTGGTTTATGAATTTGGTGACAGTGGTTTTGAGTTCAATCAATAAGTGATGAGTACTAAAAAAAAAAAAAAAAGGACTAGATGATATCCCTAGACATGATAGGCAGTGAAACAAGAAGTCTACCTCTGTAGATTAAATAAAAGGGTTCAGAACTCCCTGTAGATTGATATACACTTGAGGGAGCCTGGAGGGTACAATGGCTGAAATAACTAAGTCCAATTATAAATCATGTAAATAATAAAACAGGGTGTTTTTTTTTTAGTCATTGAGGGAATGGAGAACAAAAAACAAAACAAAACAGAACAGAAAAAAACAAAAAATAGTACATCTTACATGTCATCAGTAACCAATCTATCCAAATGACATTATAATTAAGCATTGAAAAATAATTTAAAAAAAAATCCCCAAGATTTAAAATATTTTTAACAGTTAAAGGCTCCAAAGTTGCCAAGTCAAGAAGTTATAGCACAGATGAGCTACCATTGCTTAAAATGTGCTTCTCATGAGATTAGCACTAATAGTCTCTGCCAAGCAATTCCAATTTCGAGCTGAGGGCAAGTTAAGAGAAGCCTAAACTGATCTGAAACCTCTGCTGCCTTGTGGCCATACCCAAGAGGACAAATCCAGACCTGGTATCCCTAAAACAGTTTGATGTTATGTTCAGCTTTGTTCTGGCAGCCCATTTGACACTGACACCAAGTTGTATTAGCCTCTGCCTTTCCTTTAGAAAACATCAGTGGTGTGGAGAGGGGAGACATGCTGCATGGCCAATTGTCAATCTCTCATAAAACCCTGCCCAAACCTGTGCCAGGGAGAGTCAGCACCTGAAGCATGTGTCTCAAGACTGATAAATGCCACATTAATCACAGAAAAAAAAAAAAGCAAAAAAAAAAGCCATTTGTTAGTAAAAATCTAAGATAAAATAACTTCTAAATTACAATCTGTAAATAGGTAATGAGCACAAACAATGAGATACAGAAAATAAATGTATGATTTGAAGTTATAAGTTCTATAAATTCTGTCATACATTCTGCCTTGTGCTGCATGTAAGAAATATAGAGAGATCTTAATCATTTCATCTTTAAAATTTGTTTCTCCTCACTTGTATTTGACAAATTTAATTCATGTTTTTGGTTTAATAAAAAGATAGGGTATAATGTAGATGATAAAATTTTTACCTGGTTGAGGTCCCCGAGGAACAACAGGACTGAAGGCAGAATTTGGAGAAGGAAATTGTTGTGGAAGCTGTCCCAGCTGGGTTACAGATTGAATCAAACCTGGGTGAGGCACAAACGGATAAGGAAGCATCATACTTGTGGCAGGCTGCAAAATTTAAAAAAGGAAAAGAAAATTAAGAAAATATTCATTACATCTTGTCAAGTAAGTAAAGCTTTTATGATAAAATCACTTAAATCCCTGTCACAATTAAAAAATATTTTCAACTATTTGATACACTTAATAGAAAATTGATGTTAATCACAAACTCTCAATATAGATTTAATACATCAGCCAGTTTTAGGTTTTTACATATAAAATCTAAAAAGAAATATTTTAAAAAATTGCCTGTCATTGTTTGGTTGATAACATTGATTAATAAAAAAAATTTTTGAAATGGTGTTGAGATACCAAACATCTTTAGCTAATTTGAGGGTGTTGAATATAAAAATGACATTACTTTTTCTTGGTTAGCTACTGTTTTTGCTCTTCAGAAATGCTTAATTTGGGGCGGGTGGGGGGAAGAAAGCATTTTTTTCATTTGTTTTCTGTAAATATGTTATTGACCGATGACAATATTTACCAAAGTAAAATTGTATAAATCTCTCAATTCATATTTAAACCAACAAATATTGGTCTGCTTATTGAGAAATACTATTTTTTCAATAACAATCAGAACGTAAGTCTTTAAAAATGACATGATTGAATATATAAAGACTAACAAGTATTTTCATCAAATCATTTAATAAACTAATAGCAGAAATAAAACCTTCATGAACATAAGAACTATGGTAAAAGCTTTCCTTCTTGATTTTCTGTCATGTTTAATGTTATTTAAGTCTCTTGATATGGCAGCAGTAGTCAGCCATCATTCATTTGTCCTACCATCCCTGGTAGCACTTTTCTATCATTTTAATATCCTGATGAAATTGTTCTCCTTGCTCATCACTCACATGACCACAATTATCTGGAAATTCATCTAGCTGGCTATGTAAAAAATAGCTCTGAATACTCATATTAATCTATTACTAATAAAATTTATTAGTTAATTTGAATTTTGGTGATAAATTGAAAAAATTTGATACTTCTATTTTAAAATTCTTGACCCTCAAACAATTTCTTATAAAAATAGTTTATTTTAGGTGGCTGACAAATTTCTTAGCCTACCTAAAAATTGATGGGTTTCTACAACCTTCATTAATTAAATGTTGCAATCTGCCAAAATTGTAAATTGATCTTTTTTCAAAAAAACATGTAATTTCAGTACAGCAAAAACAGTAGCTAACCATGAAAATCTAGGGTCATTTTTGGATTCAGCACCATTAAATTAGCTAAAAAAATGCATTTTGTTTCTTGGCACCAAAAATTGTATTGACCAGTGTAATTAATACTGTGTTGTAGAATTATATATATATATATATATATATATATATATATATATTTTTTTTTCAGTCCATAAATGGTGAGGATAATAAAGAGAAAAAAAAACAAGAAAGAGCAGAGATAAAGAATTAATAAATATACATTAAAAAGTTGTTTATATATATATGTATGTGTGTGTGCGTGGATTCGCTCTTCATAGATGTATGAATGTGTGAACACAATTATATGTGGATATAAATAGATGAATGTATGTATGAATAATACATTTGTATGTACACACACTATATATATATATATATATATATATATAAATACGGACATATCTATAGGAAAACATACATATGTATGTGCGGATGTTTGTAAGCATGCAAATATATGCGTAATTTGTGAGAGAATTGTAAGTATACTTACATATATGTAGTACTATTTATACGCATGGAAAACCAGTCTTTATAAAAATATAAATATGAGTATACAAAAGATTTATATATGAACATGGATGGATGTAAATCTGTAGGTATATGTAAGTATAAACACAGGTGCATTTGTATGGACATATGTGTAAGTGGATATAAATAAGTATATGTGAAGGTGTTAATATGTAGGGTTACACGTATCCATGAGACTGTGAGTAGGCGTATAATGACTTTATGGTTACCATCCAAGAAAGATGACATCTTCGCGACTGGTCTAGATCCCTAACTAAGATAACACCAATGTCTATGTCTTTAAATCTTTTTACTTGTTTTCCTCTTCATTTTAAAGAAAACATTTTTGTACCGAATGGAACGGATATAGTGTGGTCAGATGAAATGAGCTAATTTAGCTCATAGAAATGAATTATAATTTATAACCAATTTAAAGGAATTTTCCTTTATATATATATATATATATATATATAGTCATCTGCAGACAGATCTGTTTCGCTGTATCACAAGCTCATCAGTATGGTTAGACATCCGATTGCCTTCACCCAGAATTGAAACCCGACCGAATTGGCGTCAGTCGGCAATTCTACCTCTGAGCTATGGGTGATCGGTAGAAGGAAGCAGACTTTTTAGCGTATGATAAATCAGACGCCAGTAGTTAGAGTGCTCTAATTCATTACTGAATGAGTGATGCATAAGTGCTAGAGTAACTACTGTTTTTTCAAAGTGTACCATTCTTCCAGAGTGCTCAATCAGCGTGTGAGAGCGTAAATAGTGTATATATATATATATATATATATATATATATATAAAATTTTCAAGTTTGGGGAAAGAGAGAGAAAAAAAAAAGAAGAAGAAAGCCTTGTAGATATTTACAAAAAACACCTTTGCAGTGATATTTACATGTCCCGTAGCCTTTAAATAGAGATCAGAAGGCTGAACTGTATTTCTTGTATAATGACTTTTATAACAGCCATGCACTATTTGCATAGACTTTTAAGCTGAAAGAGAGATTCTTGTTGGAATGATAAAGAGCAGAAAAGAATGTCTAATACTTTTTAAAGTATCAATTAATAATTCTTCCAGTTTTTTCAAGACATGGGCAATCATGGCTCTCTACAATTTCTTTATAGTGCTTAGTAAATTTGGTCTTTTTTCTATATTTCCTAAACCCTGTTCTGCCAACCATTTACACATGCTCATTAGGGAGGTTTATTCACTTTTTTCCCCTGTCCCTCTTTTTCTTTGACATGTCTTGTAAGTATCAAATTTACAAAGCACTTTTTCCTCATTTGCCCGA
Organism: Ascarosepion bandense; assembly: GCA_037127315.1. NCBI lineage: Eukaryota > Metazoa > Mollusca > Cephalopoda > Sepiida > Sepiidae > Ascarosepion > Ascarosepion bandense. The sequence goes on along the minus strand of JBBBDQ010000158.1, from coordinate 3,331,329 downwards.
GAAATTTCAACTGTCTCATTACAGTTTCTCAATAAAATCGCCATAGGCACTCTGACAATTATCAGTAGCATAGCTTCTTTAACACATGATGGTGTTTATATAATGAAAGCATTGGATAAGACAAGTGTAACAGCAAGCAAATATTTTAGCTTCAGTAAAGAAGTGATGGAAACAAATTTAAAATTGATCAATTTTAATCAAAGAGGTGCAGGTGGCTTAATAGGAGGCACAGGTAACCAAACGAGAAAATGTGGATGGCCTAACAGTTAATGGCATGGAAGGCGGAACAAGCAAACTGTGTTCAAACTTCAGCTAGGACAGTTTGCAGTCACTTTATAATAATTGAGAACAACATGAATCCATTTCTCCTTCTCCAGTTAAAAGGTAAATGGTAAGACAGAGTCCTTTAGATCACTCTCTAAGACAATCCATCAGTAAAAGTTTTACTTGCTCTACAAGGATTCAGTAGAAATAAACAATTTTTACCAAAAGTGCCATGCTTGCAGCACTTTCTGCAGCTTCTTCACGTGTTGGACACACAACACCTTGAAACCTAACTCCATTTGGTAATGTCACTCGGGCTGTTATGTGGTTCTGAAAAGTAAATACGATTGTGGAAGAAAAGATTATATTTATTGATACTAAAATTAATGCATTTCATATGAAATGCTTCAAATTACAAGGTTATTTTACATTAGGTGAAAAAAGAATAATTTGAAATGAAAAAAAAATAATTTGAAATGAAGTGCTTTTGTATGTTAAACAAATGAAGATTGTGAAACTGGCATAATATACTTCTTTTTATTACACAAAATCAGATAAACTAGAATGGCAGATAAGAATTCAAAATTCACAGTTCATTTAAGATGAGAGAAACAAATGAATGCATATCTTTTTATTCCATTTTAGATTAAATACAAACATAAAATCATACTCTAATATTTAATTTTGAACTTTAAAAAAATGTCTGGTAATTTTCTTTTCACTTTTACATACTACATATAGACAAGATCAAATTAATATTTATTCTCGCTAATAACAAAACACTGAATAAATTTGAATTCTAAAATCTTCAATTTTCAAATGATATGGAAATTTGGTCCTTGCTAATAAAAGGTCTGAATTAGTTAACATATAAAATTTCATTTAAAAAAGTTATCAGAAACTTTTAGAAAATTGTAAGATGAAAAATATAAAACAAGTTTTAGGTATTAGTTTTAAAAGAGTTAGCCAACAGTCCTTACCTTTGTTCCACTGTAATCATATTTTGGTGTGCCAATTCCTGATTGGCAGCACCATTTGTAAAGTTCTGCAACATTACTCCTGAAAATAAAACAATATTGACAAATAAAATTCCTATACATTATTTCAAAATCACCAAAAGCACCATTCAATATGTCAAGTTGATTTCAAGATTTTGTTCTTAAAAGTCAGCATCTGTAAAATTTTTTCTTTTTTAATAGCAATAATTTGATTTGTTCCTTTGAGAACTCCAAAATACATAGCGTGAAAAAAAAAAAAAATTTCACAGAACAGTGTACTTATGACTATTACTATACTTCTTAAAGCTGAGAATGAGGACTAAGATTTTAGGCCAGAGTTTTCATTCTTCAACAAAGCTCAAAAACTCATCTGAAGTTTTCTTTACATATCAGACTTGTAACTTTGTAAAATTAAACTCTCAATATATTTTACGGTGAAGAGAAAACATCAGCAAAGGTTTTTAAAATGTTGAATAGAGTAAAGTATACAGAAATGTCAACAAGAATTTTTGGTGCCAATTTATGTGGCCTATAAAATTCTGTCACTGGTATAGTATGTGGCCTACCATAAAAGTAAGGAGGTATTATAATTGTCTGGTGAGGGGAAAAAAAAATTAGTTTCAATAAATAACTGGGTACTTATATCTAAAAATATACTTTTACTGAGGGAAGACACATTCAAACCAAGTAGATGACATAATATAACAGAATCAAAGAGGTAGGCCAAATATTATATTAGCACCAATTTTTTTTTTATTTTTGAATAGGCGGGCTTTATTCCATCTTGAAAGAATTTTCTTAAATGACACACATGCACTATCATTTGGAAATTAATTTTTTTCTTGACCTCGGTTTTTACCTTTCGGTGACTTCAGGCAATTTACAATAATTGATTTTACCATTTTTCAAACACTCACGTAATAGGGATCTTTTATGAATGTGCAATTCTCGAAATTAAGAGAAGTTATTTAAAGGTCTTAGAACACTTTCATCCATGATTGTATGATCCTAGTAGATATTTATTGGTATGGTTACACTCGGACATAATTTCTGTAATTTTCTGCTTGAGGACACTGTTAATGCATGTAGAACATGAATTACCAGTTACCTTGGAAGAATTAAAAGTAAAAGCAGAACAAGACAAGTTAACTGCAAAAATAAAAATAACGACTAAAAAAAGTTACAAAGAACACAATCCAAAATTGACGCTTACTTGCTATATGATAGAGTACTGATGTTTGCACAACAATTAGTAATACCAAATATATTACAAAAGCAGATATTAAATGAATTTTATAGTGGACTTCCAGGAATTTCAAAAGAGAAGCTATGTATACTAGACCAAAATGGACCAAGACATTGAAAAATAGTAAAAGCTTGTAGAGGATGTGTTCTGGCAATAAAAATAAAATTACTTATCACAAAATTACAAACATGGCCAAAGATGGAAACTCCACGATCAAGACGTCACATAGATTTCACAGGTTCAATAAATGGATCACATTATCTCGTGGTAAAGGATAGCCTTACTAAGTGCAAATCTGTAAGTGCGGAAACCCAACTTCTACAGTTAGTGAATTTTTTTTTTTATACGAACATGGCATTCTGGATGTCAGTCTCAGATAATGCTACACAATTCACTTTTGAAGATTTTTGTAAAATGTTCTTGATTGAACATATTACTACCCCACCATATCAACCAAGATCAAACAGACAAGCTAAATGGTTTATGTGGGTACTTTTATTGAAAAGGTGAGTGAAGAAGCGCGACAAAAATTCTTGAGACAACACTAAATCCCAATACACTGTCAGGCATGTTGCCAACAGAACTACTGTTCTAAAGAAAAATTAATTTGATGTTTGACAAGTTGTTACCAATCCAAAAATGAATAAGAACAGATAACAAAAAGGACACGAAATTTTTTAAAATTTTCGTAAAGGCATTTTTTTGAGTATATAAAAATGGAAAAGAAATGCGGGAAGATAGTGTAATAATGTCATGAATTGTAAGATGATATGGTAAAAGGAAAAAATAGGAACACAAAAAGTGTTGCAATCAGTTACTGAAAAAAGGTTTGCAAGAAAGGAAGGAAGAACTTATGCAAGTACTGTATGATACTTTTGATGTACCAGCATTCCAAGAATTCGTTGAATGTATGAGTACGATTACCAGAAAAAGAAAATGCATGGAAAAACTAGAGGTTGACCCAAAACTTAAAAAATTCAATGTTCAGTACATTAGCAAATTGCTAGTAAGATAAGGAGGTGAACATTAATAAAATTAAAATAATTACTATTTAAAAAAAAAAATTTCATAAGCAAGGTATGTTGTGAAGCCAGGAATACACCTCTGGTAACACAAATGAACTAGGTCAGATGCTTTAAAGAAAGAACTCCAAGTGAGTTTAAAAAATGTTGTCAAAGTCAGTCAAGAGTATTTCTAACAGATGTCATTGAGAGTAGCCTAAGCAAGACTTAATATGATAGCTGCTAAAAACAAGTTATAACACAATGAGATGTGTGTGTGTGTGTGTGTGTGTGTGTGTGTGTGTGTGTGTACACACTGAGAGCCTCTCATAGAGTAATGGTTCAGCAAATTGATTTTGAAGAGAATTTGATCCTTATTGAGTACTTCCACTATTGCAGTTATGCTAGAAGAAGCTAAGCTTAGTAAAAAAAAAAAAATTATTTTACAAAGGCAAAGGTATCTGAAATCCGATAGACCAAACAGAAATAATAATATATACACATCTACATCTGAAGTCATTTATAGATTGAGCTTAGGTTTGAGTTAACAGCTCTCCCAGAAGAGTGCAATTAAATAAACCAGCATAATGTAAAGTCAAAAAACAAATCATGTTTAACCAACTATGAGTTTCAATGTGCAAGTGTGTGTGTGTGTGTGTGTGTGAGGGAATAATTGTTCAGAAGATTTGACCTTTGTCAAAAGTGACTCAAATCTTCCTAATTATGACCCCTAACAACATTATTTGAAGAGTGTACACTTATTTTCAAATGAAATCAAAGTTCATAACATCAATTCAGTTATCTATCAATTTTTTCATTTATCAGGGAGATAATGAAAACTACTCATTGCAGCATGTTTTTATCTAAACATATTTAATATATGAAAAAACATGTGAAGACTTGTGGAATTTTCTTATTTAGTTAATCCATAAAGAATGATTTCTTTTAAAATATGTCAAGTATTTACTTGCTGTTGGGATAGAAAGGGGTAGACTTAATGAAGGGGAAAAATGTGTGGGCATTTAAGGCACTTTGTCTCTTCATTTTGCCCCATTTCTGACAGGATATCTAATTTTAGATAGACCCCCCCCCCCCGGATTTTCACCAGTGTGATAATCATTTAAATAAAGAGAAGAAAAATAAATAAATGTGTAGGTTAATTCACATATCATATTGACTTTGTCGATCAACCAAGTACATGACTGACCTGCAAACATTAACTTTTGAATTGTAGTTTTTCTGGTTCTGGTGTTTAGGGAAACCAGGTGGTGGTCCTCGATGCCTTTGTTGTTGTTGTTGTTGTTGTTGTAATTGTTGTTGCTGTTTGTGAGCTGCAGCAATTGCTGCATTGTTGTGGACTCCCACTGTCCTGGTTTGCAACAACGAATGACTTCCAGCACTGACATTAATGGGGGCTGAATGGGAAGTGTGTTGCTGTGGTAATGTATGGGCACCTGACTGATTCCAGCTTTGAGACTGCTGATGGGATGGCAGGTTGGCTGTAGAAAGAACCTGGTCTTTGGCTCCTAACAAAAAAGACAAATTAAAAAAAAATCATTTTCATGGGCATAAATAATAAAAAGTTGATAAATAAAGATGATTAAAAGTTACAAATATTAAAATTAATTATTAATGTTAAAAAAAAATAATAGAAAAGTAAACTTTCTTTACATGTAAAAAATATCCTTTTTGTTTATAATGAAAACTTTTAAAAGATTACCTGTATTTAAAAAAAAAAAAAAAATCAGTTCACCCCAAAACTAAGATGCAAGGAGTTACTGACAAAATAAAAAAAGACTTTAGAAGGGACCAGAAACCCAATCCTAAACAGGAAACAAGTGATAAACCACTACTCCTGTTCAAAAGCCTGAGGATGAGTACAGATAATAAATGAACTTATCTACTGTTATAACTTTCTTAAATTTCCTTAACAATGAGTGGTCACTAACACTTACTAGAAAGATGATACGATATGCATGCAGATAAAAAATTCAAATGTGGTATGGAAACTGAACATTGTCACACATGACATTGCTAGGACAAACAATATCCTGAAGCAGTCAGCCATATAACAGGATTAGGGATTGATTGATTTATTTCCAGTTGTTCTTTTTGCTACTTGTATCTTGAAATGTTCATAAAGAATATATGTGACCTCATGTCATTTACAGTATAGACAAGCCATTGTTAAACAATGAAAGCAGCTACTTTGTTAATGTAGACATCTTTTGAAGTGTCATCTAACTAATTATAGATTTCAGGCTCTCCACAACAGAGCAATATGTTAGAATCGCCTCCCCTGGACAATGATATCCAGAAGTGACATTCTTGTCCAATAAGATTTGGGATTTGAACCAGGTTGGTTGTTTTTGTTTAGCACCATATCAACTACTATGGGTTATTTTCAAAATCCAAATATTTTTAAACAATTTTCCAAACAATTTTATTTTAGTTTTGGAGATGATAGTTTAGTGATACAAGTTTTACTAATTAAAATGTAGCTGGGGAGGAAGAAGTGGATACATATCTTTCCCAAGAATATTTACACATAAGTGAATATAATGAAACTGGAATTGAAAGTTAGCTCTCTGATACACAATTCCAAACCATTATTCATTACACCACCTGGAAATCCAAGCTTACAGTAGCTGGTATTCCCAAGCAGTCACTCATCTAGGTATTGACCAGGATTGATGTTGCTCAACTTTGGTGCTCATATTGGAACCAGTGTTTTAATGTGATGAGGCTGCACTAACTATATGGCCACATATCAATCAGTTTATTTCCTATAGTTTTTAGTGTTTCCAAGAATGTTTGGCTAATTTGATTGATATATAGTTGATTAGAAATGACATTGTGTATAAAGGTTTGTTTCTTTGTAAGGAAAAAAAAATTATTGCAGTGTTTTGAGAAGTTTTTAAAGGCAGCAGCTTCTGGTAAAACACAAAGCATACAAATGGGTATTTGTGTATCAAATATGATGAAATGTCACTTTAAGACCAACCAAAATCTGGTTTACATTTAATAAGCTAAATTGGTGAAAAAAAAAATCTTTAAAAAAATCTCTGATGCAACCAATGAAAATCATCATTGAATCATTGAGGAGATAGCTAAAGTGTGTCTGAGTTAATGAGGCCATTCAGTATTGAAAGAATATTTCAAAATGAAATATTTCTCCAAAATTCCTACCTCATCTGTTCACAGAAGATGAAAACAAAACAAAAAATAATAAAGTCATTTGAATGTGCACTATGATTTCAAGAAACAAGTTCAAAATTATCCACAGTATTTTTTATCGTTATTTTTTATTTATTTCTGTGTGAACACACATGGGTCCAGGCACATACCAAACTAAATAAAAATTCTTTTTTTAATTATTTAATCCATCACCTAATACAAATAAACAACAACAGCTAACTTATTGCAAATTCTTATTAGAATCCAAAAAATAATGATATTAATGTTTGGGACGAATAGATTATATATTTAGAGATCATATTTTGAAGAAAATTTTTAGTTATTATTAAAATGTAGAAGTAAAACTAGTGGGTTACTAAAAATGTTCCTTCAGCTTAGTAAAAAATAAAATAAAAGAATTTTTTTTCATTTCCAACATTAAGCATTTTGAATAACACAAGTTTTCTTCCACTATCTTCCAGGCAACTTAATAATTTTATACTACACAAACTTGTTATTTTTCTCAGCTATACTCAGTCTCAACTGAAATAATTTCATAAAGAGAATCTTGTCAAGACTGGAAAAATGTTAACCCAAGCAGGTAATATCTGCTGAAACTTCGCTGTAAAGATGTTATCAATATTTGCTTAGTCCTAAAAAGAAACATCTAGTCTCATGTCATTCTTATAGAATAGCATGCACATTTACATAATTTCAAAAGTTTTTCATCAACTTCTGGAGTTAGGAGCAATTATTGTTCAAATCAATGAATTGGTTCTTTGAAAAGAGCTCATAGTAAAGGACACCATTTCAATTCTACCATACACATAGAATTACCTTCTTTGAATGTAAAACAGACTTGAGTATAATTAGTGATGCTTCATTTCCTTGGTTACATAACTTTTTGCATTCTATATTGCTGTCAGTATCTACTTTAAAAATCACACATAACAATTTTATATATATATATATATATATCAGCATGCAGTGTGGGTATAGAAGAATCCAAAGGAGTATCCTGTATATACAGTGGTAGGTTAACTCTCTAAGAGAGCTCTAAACATATATGCATATAAATACATACAGAGCAAATATAAGAAAAATTAAGGCAAACACATTATTTCATGGTGAATCGGAAGTATGGCCGATTTCAGGCGAACCATCATCAGCTTCCATCTTTATTTTGCAAAGGATTTTACACACATTTTCGTGTAAAATCCTTTGTAAAATAAAGATGGAAGCTGGTGATGGTTTGCTTGAAATAGGCCTATACTTCCGATTCACCATGAAATAATGTGTTTGCCTTAATGTTGCAAATCATCCAGAATTACTAGAATATTTTTGTCACTTATATGGATTGATTGATTTGTTTTTTGTTTTTTTTTACAGCCTTTCAACCCTTTGTTGGTTATTTAAAGCTTAAAGATATTTTTGATTGTAAGAATCTCTCCTCCTCTCAAGTGAATAATGCATTAACAATTTTTTTGAGAATAACAGTGATTCTTCCAGATACAAGTCCTAATATTCAACCTATAGATGAGAAGGGGAGAAGAAATGGATTCATAACTTTCTCAAAGAGTGTTCCATACATAAATGATTGCAACAACTTTACTAGAATTCAAGCCTGGCCTTCTGATTTCTCACTCATTTGGAAGTCACACATCAAAGTGACTAACTTAACCAAGTTAGTGCAATTGATTCACATACTGCTATTCAGATATTTTGACAATGTTGAACATTTTCCACATAACATAATGTCGATTCTTCTTATGTAATGTCTTTATTTGATTATCATCAATTTCAACTGATCTAGTTGAGTGGGGAGCATTTTTCTGCTCATCTCAAGCTTGAAAATTTGCAAACCCTTTTGACATATTCAGTCATTCATAGTTTCTTCTCCATAAACTGATTTTGTGTTCAACTCGCATCTTAATGTTTCTTAAAACAAAAATAGGCAAAATACACTGAGAATATTGCTTATTTTCTCCAATTTTTAAAGAAGAAGAAATAAAACCAAAGTACACCAATTTTGGCTATTTTCTTTTTAAATGCCACTTGATTGGAAAACTTTTCCAATATAATCAAAAGCAATCTCTGAGTAATGCTTCTAATGTCATCAGATGAGAAAAATCAGGACTGTTTTGGTTTCTTAATATTTGTTAGTTTTATTAAATCTGCAGATGAAACTGGGCAGCTATTTAAGCTTTTATTATGCATGAAAGAGAATTCAGAAAGCTCTTGGAAATTTATTTTTGGTTTGCAAATATTTAATAAAGACTTAGAACCAATTCCACTTTTATTGAAACTTTGGCCGTTTTGTCAAAAGAAACTAAGTGGCTTTCACTTTTGCTGTAATTTGAGTTTATGTTTATCCCCTTAAATTAGTAAAAAATTTAGCCACATTCAACCATTTTATCTGAAGTAACATTTTGAGAGAGCGATTGAAAAATTATTGGACTACTGGTCCATTTCCCAAAAACAGATCAAATGGTTAAACATCAGATTTTTGGGGGAGGAGGTGGGAGTCAGATCTATGTCATGAAAGATAAAGCAATTAACAAAGGTTTATAATAATTGTGTATCCCATTCAAAGGCAGAGTACTTTGTGCACACATAAATTTTCCTGCAAAGTAAAAGTGGATTAAAAAACTCAATGAGTTTTATATTAAAGAAATAGAGTAAATGTGAATACATTTTTTTAAGATTTAAGACATTAAAAACTAAAAAATTCAGAGATAGCTCATTGAAATCTCAAAAATGAGAAACAGCGGCAGAAATATTGAAAGCAGTTTAAGAGGAATATTTATGGTGAGTTGACCCACAGATTTCTGCAAACAGAAAGCAGAGATCAAGAAACATGCTTTTCAACAATGCAAAAGTAGATGAACAAAAATGACAACATAAAATGAAAGCTATAATTCTATAAAATAATAGTGACATTAGTAGAATCCAAGAAAGTTTTGCAAGTCAGCCAGACATATCATAGAGGTAATGCAAAGACACTTGTAGAGGTGATAACTAAGAAAAAAGTAAAACAAACTACTTTTATGACAGAAATGACTCAAAGAAATAAATTAGAAGAAATATATGTTAAGATCAAATTCTGTAATTTAAAAGAAAAAAATTATCTTTTATACTTGAACAATATTCATTATAAAAGTCAAAAGGATACTCTCAAACTGGCATAGACAAGAGATATTTTTTTTAAACTATCCTGATTTAAAAGGGAGATAACTTAGGCAAAGGAACTCCTATAACTCCAAAATATTTCATTAAAATAAAAAGTCCATGACAAATTGACCCATGATTAAACCAAAAACCAAAAGTTTAGCATTTCCACCTGCCTCTACATAGAAAAAATGTTCCCTGAAAAAACTTACTAGTTTCCCCACCAATTGATTGCCAAGATGTTTCACAACTTCTTAGGAAAATAGAGAGGTAGGGTAAATGATAGCAAAGTTATCTATAAGAAAGCTAAAAAGTTTGACCATATTAAATCTGTTCCATGCAGTTTGGAGTAATTAAAAAAAAAAAAAAAAAAAAAAAGAAATGAATAAATAATAATGGAGTTTTGTTGATATAATTTCATTTAAATCATAATTTACTTTTTTGTTCACTGATTATATATCTTTTAAAAGTAAAGATTTAAGACTAATTTCAAATATGGTGAAATCAAACACCAAATAATATTTTGATTCATTAAGATTATTTAACACTGAAAAATTTACTAAACATTGCAATAGTAACTGAACTTGTGATTCCCAACACTTCCTGTGAAATAGCATTAAAAAGAATCATCACTTGAACAAGTGTATCAAATTTAATTTTTGGTCAGCTAAAATTGCTTTAATTATTTGAACTTTGCTGCGTTGTTATCCACTTTAGTGCATTATTATTTTTTCCCCTCTTTTTTGGAATAATTGTTTTACATATCCATGCATTTTTCTAAAGAATTAATCATCTTATTTTTAATTAAATATTCCTTATTATTTCAAACATTATCATAGTGGATACACTGTACTTGAAATAGACTCCTTATTTTTATTTATTAAACAATATGTATGATATCTATTTGTCTGCACATTTGCGTTCGAGAAGTTTTAATAAAGAAAATGTTTTCCTTGGTAGAGATCTAACATCTGCCACCTTTGTAGGGGAAAGCCACCATTTAATTCAGTTTGCTTTACTGCAATTTCTTTATTAAGATTTCTCTAATACACATTCTAATAAAAGTCATAGAAACTGTTTAATAAATAAAAATGGAGCATCTATTTCACATACAAAGTATCCACTATAATAATGTTTGAATATATATATATATATATATATATATATATATATATATATAAGAAAGAAGTCTTAAGAGATGAGTTTACTGGCCAGTAATATCTCCACTTCAAAATAATAAAAAAGCAAAAATTGAAAGAATTAGAATTACATTTCAATCTAAGAAATTCAAATCCTATATGAATTTCCTACTAATACTTCAACAAGGAATTGGTTCATTTGCTTTGATGTGTAGTTTCAGAAATAAACTAATGTAGAGCCTTGAAACAAATAAAGCAAAGTAACTACGCAGAAGAACTATTCTGACAGACTATAAAACATTATACATCATGTGTGGCTATTTTAAAAAAACAAAGACTAGTCATATCTGACTTTCATTTGCATTGTGTATTTTTAGTAAAAAAAAAAAAAAATTAAAAAAAAAATTGGTGATGAAACAAAAGGATTCTTTTAAAATCATTGATATTTAGATTATTCGCAAGCAACCCGAGTTAAATGTCCAGTACCTATTTGCAAATTCATCCATAGGCTTTATTTAAACTTGAAAAAAATATAGAGCACAATTACTTATTTGTTTCTTGATTTGATAAAAGAAAACAAATTGAGAAATTAACTAAAAGTCCTCTACAAATTTACAATGCTGTGATTGCCTCTGCATGCATCTGGACAATTTTCACAAACATCGCACCATATACAATGACAACAAAAACGTTAGTGATAAGAATTAAAACAATCTGCAAACAAGCAACTCAGTACAATGGCAACACAATACAAAAAATATTAATGGACCAAGATGCAGGTGAACAAAAAAACGAGAGAGAACGAAAACGAGAGATGGAGAGAGAACGAAAACGAGAGAGAAAAATGGAGAGAGAACGAAAACGAGAGAGAAAAATGGAGAGAGAACGAAAACGAGAGAGAAAAATGGAGAGAGAACGAAAACGAGAGAGAAAAATGGAGAGAGAACGAAAACGAGAGAGAAAAATGGAGAGAGAACGAAAAGAGAGACGAAAAAGGAGAGAAAAAGAACGAAAACAGAGAGAAAAATGGAGAGAGAACGAAAACGAGAGAGAAAAATGGAGAGAGAACGAAAACGAGAGAGAAAAATGGAGAGAGAACAAAACGAGAGAGAAAAATGGAGAGAGAACGAAAACGAGAGAAAAATGGAGAGAGAACGAAAACGAGAGAGAAAAATGGAGAGAGAACGAAAACGAGAGAGAAAAATGGAGAGAGAACGAAAACGAGAGAGAAAAATGGAGAGAGAACGAAAACGAGAGATGGAAAAAGAGAGAACGTAAAACGGAGAGAGAAAAAGGAGAGAGAACGAAAACGAGAGAGAAAAATGGAGAGAGAACGAAAACGAGAGAGAAAAATGGAGAGAGAAAACGAAAAGGAGAAAAATGGAGAGAGAACGAGAGAGAAAAATGGAGAGAGAACGAAAACGAGAGAGAAAAATGGAGAGAGAACGAAAACGAGAGAGAAAAATGGAGAGAGAACGAAAACGAGAGAGAAAAAGGAGAGACGAAAACGAGAGAAAAAGAAAAATGGAGAGAGAACGAAAACGAGAGAGAAAAATGGAGAGAGAACGAAAACGAGAGAGAAAAACGGAAAGAGAACGAAAACAAGGGAGAAAAATGGAAAGAGAACGAAAACAAGAAAGTAAAATGGAAAGAGAACGAAAACAAGAAAATGGGTGAGAGAACGAAAAAAAGAAAAAAGGGTGAGAGAACGAAAAAAAGAAAAATGGTAAGAGAACAAAAAAAAGAAAAATGGTGAGAGAACAAAAAAAAAGAAAAATGGTGAGAGAACAAAAAAAGAAAATGAAGAGACAACAAAAAAAGAAAATGGAGAGACAACAAAAAAAAAAAGAAGATATTCACATATTCAAGAGAAAATAAAAACAAAATTAAAATCAAATGAAAATTGGTATCTGAGAAAAAGAAACACAGGCTAGCTATTTTTCTTTCTCTCAAAATCCTCGTATAGAATATAAAGAATACTCAAGGGAAAAGGATGTTTTGTTTTTTTAGAATTTCTTCTTTCAAGGCTGATTGTTCTCTAAAGCACTTACGCTTCTTTGAAAACTTCCGACAAGCTAGTATGGAGAGGAAGAACATAAGAGAAAGATATTAGGTACAGAGGAAATTACTTAATTTGTTAAAAAACATTCAATTCAATTTAGAATAACAAATTGTTTCTTCTATGAGAGTGACCTTCACCTAAGCCTTGTTTCCTTTTGCGCTGGCAAACAAAATTTCTTCTGTTCAGTAGATCATGATCTGTAGCTGAATCTCAAATTTGAGTAATTTGATACATTGACAATATGAAAACTATTACACACTTCATTTAAGTTTGTTTTAATAACATAGTATTTGTCAAGAACTGTCATTGTGAAGAAAAATATTTTTATTGTATCATTATAGATGAGACTGATTTTATAAGCACAGAAATAGAATCAAATTTGCTTACTGAAAGGTCACAAATTTTTTCATCATTCTTTTTTTTTTTTTTTTAAGATATGAAATTTGTCATTTTCTAATAATTGCTTACAAAATGAGGAATTCTGTGATCAAATAATGAGTCATGAAAGATTTACTCTGTCTAGCAAAACAAATTTGAGTAAGAGTCAAATCATGTAAAAGAAAAAATATGGTAAAACTATTCTTGGATCAACCATGCTATCGATACTTTTGGGAGTTTATAAAGAGTCAACTAATGTTTTCATTTATATCAGTCAGTCAGGTGATACATGCTTGGAAGATCATGTCTCTTTCTATCCATAACTGACTTAGCAGAAGATTTTCTTACAGTAAATTGCCATTTCTTTATGTGGTAGACCAAGGCTATAGAACTCAATCTGTCCTGCTTATTCAACTCATAGCTGGAAGGAGAAGAGAGAGATTAATACCTTTTCCAAGAGTATTTGCCTGTAAGTGAATGCATCGAATTCAACTGGAATTTGAACTCAGCTCTCTAATTTCTCATTCAGAACAGATTTCTATTGCACTACAACATACAAATCAACTGATACTGAAAAATATAAGTATTAGACTTAGTATTATTGTTTATACAGGTTACTAATAATTACTTTACTAATATTTTGGTGCAGTTCTGTTAATTATAGTTGCATACAAGGGATTTTATTTTAAGTTGTCTATGGCTTCCTACCAGAATTAGTACAGTTCTAGTAGATTTTAGCTAAGATCTACAACATTGTGATTAATGTTATAAAAAAAAAAACCCTAGAAAATAATTTCACATTTTTAATTAACAAAATATCAGTTTTGAAAATGAAATTAGTTTCTCCTACAATATACCAACATTTTGTGAAAAACAGACGATGTAGCTGAAAAAGATTTTTGCCTTGCTTCAGGTGATAATGAAAAAACCTTTCAAATGTTCCAAGGCACTGAAAATTTAACTTAAATGGTTACTAGTTTGAGTTTTTTTATTGGCATGTAATGAAACTAGAGTTTATTTTTGTATTTTAAAATAAGAAGAGAAAAAAGCAAACTTTTAAATATAGCATGAGCAGGTGTTATATAAATATAAGTAACGCTCTTTATGGAAGTCAATTCATTTTCTTTTAATAAACAAACAGCAAATTCTGCCTGAAACCTCTAACTTGGGCCCACTTGCTGTACATAGACATATTATACTTTTCTGGAACCACAATGATTTTGGGATTGAAAATTTGACCATCATCTGGTGCTTGAACATCCCGCATTGGGATTGATGTTCGAATGAGGAAGTAACAGTTAAAAATTCAAATTTTAAAACAACTGAAAAAAAATTAGTGATTTTAAAGGTTTTGAATTTATATAAAGTTTAAAGCAACACAAAAACTTTGTGAATTTAAAAAATTTTGTCTTAAATTTAATTTAAATATCTTCAAAACTTTGTGAATTGAGGGGATTAAATTTATTTTTTCAAAATGCCAAGGAAACAGTGATAAAGTTAGAGGTTTTGTGATGGGAGGTTTTGAAGTTCTACAGAGTTTGTGGTTCGAATAACTTAATTTGGGGCCTGAATTGGCTTTCTGCCCAAATCGGTCTTTTGGCAGGAATTGGACTTATAACCCAAATTAGAGTTAAAGTAAGATTTTGAAATTCCATGTATTGAATTGAGGAATTCAAAGTTATTTTTTCAAAATTATTGGATTATTGGATTTGAATTAGATGCCCAATTATCGCTCCACTGGAGCTAGCTTAAAAGTTCATGCAGAGTGAAGCTTTTAAGCTAGTTGTAAATATAATGCATACACACAATAAAACATAAACACATTAATATAAATTAAGCTTTGCTTTATATGATTCTAAGGAAATACTAACTTAAATTTTTGATAGAATATCATTTAAAAAAATGATCCACTGTACTATATTCATGAAATGAAACATCTATAATATTTCATCCTTCCTTTTGCCTCAGTTAATGTCTAACCAAAAGTTGTTGTTATAACATGGCAAATTTACTGGATCAATATTAGTGCATGTAATGAATGGCTTGGGAAAGAGGAGTGAGTGACCACTGATATATTGGGAATAAGAATAGGGTAAAAATATGGATTTAAACCTATAAAATGAGATGAATGAGAGCCCTAAGAAAATTGGAACAACTTAACCAAAAAGTAGTAAAAACAGAGATTCTCCAGGCTTGCATACCTGCGAAGAGACAAATTGATGACAGGTTTGTATCATCTCAAAATTTACCTAGTCAAGATTGTTTTGAAAAATCTTATCTGGGTTAATCCTATACTGTAAAAATTACATTATTTCATTGGTAGAGTCCCTGCCTACATTTCAGTCTGATCTGGGCTGAGTCATTAGGTGTATGATTGTTTCTGACTCGCGGGTCACTGACCCACTGAGGATGTAAATGAGTGGATTCTTAAAACTAGATGGTCAAAATGGTTTGATTAATTTTGATCTGGTCACTCATTGACTGCAGTCAGATTTCATGACAGTGCTGTAAGTTTCTGATGAACACATAGACAAAGAACTTTCAGCAACAAAACCTACAGAAAAGAGAAGGCACTTCTATTTATAGGTTCCTAGTGGGGACAATTTTTTGAAGTATAATATCAAAATAATATCACTGCCTGAGGTTGACCTTCAGGCAAGTAGACAATAATACCCACAACCTAATTAATGCTACATACTCTTCCATATACATATATCACCGTAATAAACCTATAGTTGAGTTTGACAATGGTGTTAGTGATTTCCTTGGAGATTTCTCTCACATCTGTAATTTCCACCTGAGCACTGGGGTCTGGAGAAAAGAGTTACTGTGGTCCCTCAGTAGAATTCAATTCTGCTGTGAGATACACAATGTTTTCTAAAGTTTTATCACTGGGTAGTATGCCATCAAGGACACAATCAAATTGTAGGAAACCTAGATGGGTATACAACAATACAGCAATGGTGTCCAAAAACCTCATGATCAGGGTTCATGAACTGCTATAGGGTATGTTGTGATCTACGGATTAAAGCAGGCAGTACAGACAGCAGCCATGACAAATTTTCTTAATTCATCATGCTTGTAAGTAATTAAATATTGATTAATTACAAACCTGATTACTGCAGTCCCCTTCAATACATTTTAAAGCTGTTTGGTGGGAAAGGCTGTTAATTAATGATTTGTAATATGATGGCAGTAAATGCATGACAGTCTCATCGCAGATGATGAGATCTGAAGCAACAGAAATGTAATTCTACAAAAGGATGCTGAGAATACCATGGACCGAACATGTAAGCAACAACAAAATTTTAGAGAAAATGGAAAAAAGGTAAGAAAAAGGCACTTATACTTAGCATCAGAAAGAGACAACTAAAATTTCTTGGGCACATAAAAGAAAGCTTAGAAAAATTGATACTCACAGGACACAGGCAAGAGGAAAGCAGTGCATAACCTACCTCACAAACGTGTGTATATGGTCAGCATAACAGGGATTAGGAAAGATCACAAAAAAAAAAAAAAAAACTTTGCTGAAAGTTACAAACAGGGAATTGTGGAGAGCCATGATTGCCCATATCCATGGCACATAAAAGATGATAAAAGATAATTGAAGTTTTATTTTGATTCACAATGTTATTGTTATTACCTCCTTTACATGTTAAGATTCAGTTTCCTTATTAATGAGTTTGTGGCTAGAGTCAGTAAAACACTACTTGTTATGTTAATATTATGAAGAAGTATTAGCTTCTATGGATTTGTTCAGCCCATGAATATTCTTATCTTTTTTGATTTGATATGTAAAAATACTATTAGCAGCACATGTACTTAGAGGAACAGTTCAGTGGTAGAACACAAAAACAAAACCTACCAGGTTTCATACATGAAGCCATTTCATTGACACTTGGTACAAAGTTCAGATAAAATTCATTTTCTACCTGGATTAAAGGATCCTTTTTGTATCTAGTACTCGTGAAATCAATAGAGCTCAAAAGTGTGTACATTTTTAAAAGTAAGTTCAGGAGATACATTTTGGTTGTGATTTGTTTAAACTCAGAGGTGTGAAGTGGAATAGCAAGCTGAGTTCAAATTCTAGTCTCGTCTTCTGCATTCACTTTCACACTAATGCACTTAGAAAAGGATGAATCCATATTTTATACCCTCCAGCTATGGGTTAAATAGAAGAGTAGACAAGTTTCCTAATCTGTGTAAGGACAACTTCCAAAACTATAGAGAAGATACCATGAAATCATTCCACTATCTTTACCCTGAAGACAGTGTCATGGTAATTCCCAGTTACTAAAGAAAAGGTATCTTTGAAAAGCCATGATCTCCTATGTACTAAAGAGATATGGTATTGGAAAAAAAAATGAATAAGGGGAGGTAAATGCAATAAACAATGAGGAGTATTGCTTTCTTTTTCACTACATATGAGAAGCGTGTTGAAACAGTCTTAACCAACCAAAAAGTATTAAAAGTTAATAAAATAAAAATTTTGTTTGGTCAAAATTTTGAAAAGTTTGACTGATCAAGAACTTTTCAGCCCTTCCTCAACATATCATTAAAAACAATAAAGTGTGTGTGTATATATATATATATATATATATATATATATATATATATA
Source organism: Ascarosepion bandense (assembly GCA_037127315.1). Classification (NCBI taxonomy): domain Eukaryota; kingdom Metazoa; phylum Mollusca; class Cephalopoda; order Sepiida; family Sepiidae; genus Ascarosepion; species Ascarosepion bandense. Next base: position 3,313,278 of record JBBBDQ010000158.1, on the reverse strand, counting down.
TATATATATATATTACTTTCTTCACACTAAATTTTGGTAATAGCTTGCATGGTACAGATAGTTTATTATCTTTTGACTAAAGCTAAGGAATATTTCAGGAATATTCAAATAAACAACCCACAGGTCTCTTCCAAATTATAGTCTTAAAGTAGAATGTACAAAGGATTTTTGAAGCAGGATACTTTAGAAATGGGTGCATATTATGGTGAGAAACACTCTTACAAAGATTTTATGATTAATATATTTAAGTTGCTACTTACATTAAAATACATTATACACATAGTCTTCCTTATTTCCATTGACCATGAGTAAAATGTTCAGATAGTGTAACAGTTATTGGCATAGAAAATGAAATTAGTGAGCCAAGTTCAAATTCTGGTTTAGTCTGTTGCATTCATTTTTGCACATATGCCTTTCACAAAAGGCACAGAATCATCTATTCTCCACACTCCCAACCATAGGTTAAATAGTTATAACCTTAGGTGGCAGACAGTCTAGGAGAAAGACAATTCTAAATTCAAAACCATGGAAAAGGAAATGACACCACTATCTCCCACTAAATCATGGCAATTCACAGATAATAAAGAAAGAAAATCTGTGGCAAGCTATGACTACCTACATCCTGAAGGGTTTATGATATAGTAAAAAAAAAAAAATTTACCTATCACGAAAAAATTCAAGCTTCAGCAGTGATTAAATCTTTTACAGGGATATTACATCTGCTATAAATGAAATATCTTTTAACCCATTAATGCCCCTTGTAGAATCCTGTATTAATTTTTGTTTTTAATCATTTCACCTCAAGTAAGGCAATAAAGCTACTGGGATGCAAGGGGGGGGGTTCTGATTGTTAGAGAATATAAGAAAAACTACTATTAAGGAGAGAGAACAATAAAAGACAATGACAAAAGATTACAATTGACATTGCATTTAAATTTTTGAAGATCAAAGTTGACTGGGAAGCGAGAAGCCAGAAAAGAGTTCCACAAGCGAAAAGTGCAATAGAAAAGACTGTTAGCATAGAAATTACAGTTACATCTAGCCATTTTAACTGTATAATGATGTGACTTTGCCAATAATCTAGTACTGTGCTAAGTTCATAACATCTAGGTACTATAGCGGAAATTTCATCAGAACAATTATCATCCAAGTATTTACAGAAAAGGCACATGGAAATAATACTACAGTAGTGGAAAAGTGACCAAAACCAAAATGCCAGGTCAAGACCAATAAAACTGCAGATTCTTCTATAGAGTTTTTTTTAAAAACCTTTAAATATATAGCAAAAGCACCAGACCAGATGTAGTAGCAATATTTAACAGTAGACTTATAAATATGTTAGACAAATTCTGACAAGAAAATTTGTCTCACATGACATAATGAACCAACATTCTTAGTTGCAAACTTAGCAATTGATTCAACATACTCTTTTCACTTCATATCAGCTAAAAAGATTAGTCCAAGGCACACCCGAAGGTAAGCATCAGCCATGCTGATGGAAGGTAAAAAGGATTCTCTTAAATGATTAAAAGACAGTTTTTCCATTGCTGCAAAAATTATAGAAGTAAGTGCAGTATTAATCATAGTTTCTAACTATAATCCATTAATACACCCGCCTCCCCAAAAAGGATGATGGATATTAATGAGTTAATATTCCTCAGATGTAAGTAAGATTATTGAGTTTTGTATAACATTATCATATGAATTAATATTTCACCGTAAATTTTAGCCTGTGTCCACTTAATGTACACCTTATAAAAACTTTATATAACAAAAATGAGGCTAGATAATGACCCTCCCCCACCATTTAACCCTGAATTATAACCTTAAAGATATTCGCAAAATGTATTCGAAAATGACAATTTATTAGATTGTGTGTGTGTAGATAACACCAATTTTATTTCTTAATGTTGAAGAACAACATTAGAATATATCAACAAATTTACGGAAACTCATGAACAGGAGATAAATTCATAAAAACAATGCCTTACCTTCAAATAATTCTTCCACTGTCACTTGTCGGGTATATGCTGGCATATGATCGTTAGATTTTGTATCTAAGCTTTGCGTTTGGGTTAATGATGACGATGATGATGATGACAATGATGAATTTGATGATGACAATGGTTGTTGCTGCTGTTGCTGTTGTGGTGGTTTCATCTGAAGGCTCTGGGTGTCTGCTGCCATCTCTAAATTCTCATACCAGCCCCTGCATTTAGCACCTTCAGATTCACCTATATGCAACATGTGTCTTAGAGCTGCAGTTCCATCCTAGAATGACAAGGACACACGAGATTGGTAAAGAGACTGGGGAGGGAGATGTGCTTGATCATTAACAAGCAGGCAAATACAAGTGTCTAAAAATCTTTCTGGTTTTTAAATGAATTACAGAATCCAGTTTACCATTAGTACCAAACTAAATTCAAGTGTATAAACTAATTTTAATCGGATGATTAAAAGCAAAATTTCCAACACAGTTACCGCATGTTTTATGTAGTTTCTATTTCAAAGCATATATTCTCAAGTGATGTCAAAAGTTACAAATTCATAGTGCGTAAAACTATAAAGACATCACGAGATTTTTGATTGATGTGAATTTTTTTTTTATATTTCCACACGGTTTCAAATGACATAGTATGTTGACTTAAATAAGCTGTAGTTGATCTAAAACGGTAGCCTTTTATTTACATTAGATGAGAACAATAGTTCCCCCATGTAATTAATGATAATTTCTCATCCCAGAAATTCAGTCTTTTAGGTAATTTAAGGTATTATTTTCAGTGTTTGTTTTTTCTATAAAATTTAAATCAATTAAATCTGAAATTAAGAGTGATAATAATTAATGTATCAATTAACCTGTGTATATCCAAGTGATGAAAATTTAATAATTGAAGCTATGATTAATGTGAGATGAGATGATCAGAGAAAACAAAATAAAACATCCAACTCATGAATTAAAAAATTTAATTTAAAAATCCATGGAAAATTTCAAATTCAGAAATGCTGTTTTTCCAGATTTAGAAAAAAAAAAGTTTTGTTTTTCATGTTTCTGGGTGGAATTTTGTTACATTTTTTTTTCCTGGAAGATAATTCAGTCTTTTAAAATGGTTTGCTGAAATTAGTACATAAACCTTATAAATTAACATCACACATTCAAATTTTCATAAATTCTAACTCATTCCAATTGTACATTCATTAGTTATGCTTTGTGCATATTTAATGCACAGGTTTTATCACTATCCCATAATTATTACAATTGTATTTACTAAATGTAATAACTACTATGTGACATATGTAAGATTACTTTTTAATAATTAGAGTAATGACAAAAAAAAATTAAAATATATATATATATATATATATATATATTTTTTTTTTTACAGTGATGTTCACCTTGGACAAGGACCAACAGCTACTTGAGGTAGTAGGTTATAGAGTAAGAGGTAGAGTTTATGGTGATATGAGAGGAAGATAATGATTAAACTGAGACTTGAACAGATTAACACTGTATTGATCAGGGCAGCCTCCTGAGAATCAGTTCCACAAAGCAGTGGTTTGTGAGATACTGCTCGAGTGAAACTTATATCTCACCAATGGCCTAGTAAGGGAATGAGGGCCGTTTGCTACAATGTGCATGGCATGGCAGGTCTTAGCTGTGAAGGTTGGAACTAAAAATGTGGTTCAAATGAACACTGTATGTGTGTGTATATATATATATATATTATATATATATATATATATATAAACACACACAGTCAACATACCACAAAGTAATAAATCACCAAAAATCCAGCACTCGTTAAAAAAAAAAAATCATAAGATAATGGAAGAGTAAAAAAAGAAAAAAATTAAATAAAAGAAAGAAGATAATCATATATGATATTCGTCAAGCAAAAAAAAAAAATCACTCACATACAAAAGTAGCAAACAACACCTGTTCCACAAGAGTATATAAACACAAATATTGAAAAATATCATCAGAAAAACAAGCAAGATCTGACGTTCAAAAAACTTCGAAGTTGGTATGACAGAAGTGACATCTTTTTCTATATTAACTCCCTCACTCTCACACAGACTTTCAGAAATTAAAAAAAGTATCTATGAAGAACAAAAAACAAAAAGATCTTGTACACAATCTATCAAATGCATTAATCATACATAGAAATAAATTTAATCACAATTTTGATCAAGAATGTCACACTTAGAGAAAGTAACTTATCAAAACAGAAAATTCTCTAGAATTATACCAAAATGTTTTTTCAAATATTTTCATTCCTAAAAAAAAATTCTTTTCCAATATATATGACTATAAAAATGTTAAAAAATGAAAAGAAAATGGTTAAATGTAAAAACTTTTATTGAAGATATATAAATTAATATCAAATTAATATAAATTACATTATAAAAATTCAACATCATTTACTGACTATTGTTTATTAGACATCAAATTACATCATTTAGCATCCTCCATTTGCCTTGACTTAGTTAAGTCTGGTGAATATTTATAAGCATTTTTTAAATATAAAAAAAATTAAAATAACATTTTTACTTTTGTTTATAAATATTTATTGCAAAATAAAATCCTCACATTTGTCTTGATAAAGACCATCAAAGGAAAAAAACGTGTCTAAGATAAATTTTCCTGTATATCTCAGTCAATAACAATTCTTACACAAACATTCTTTTTTGGTTCAAATCCCAGTAATAGTTAATTTGTTTATTATTTTAGCCCATTCCACCCATTTTTATTTTTTTAATGTCATATATATATATATATATATATATATATATATATATGTCTGTCTGTCTGTCTACATAGCTACCAAAGAAGTTAAAACAAGGGAGAATACTATTAATTTGAAAGGCTCTTTGTTCCATCATATTGGTTATAAAATTACCTAAATCAAGAAGTTTATATATTAACTTAACCCTTTAGGGCCATTCGTATCATATTTGATACGGTATTTCCCTATAAGGAAACATTTGGTATTCATTGACTGAGCAATCAGTACTGCTTTCATTTGAAATTTATAAAATATTTCTCTTAAAAAATTTTTCAGGAAAATATTTCTTTCAAGGCTTGTTTTCATACTGTATCAAATATGATACGAATGGCCCTAGAGGGTTAAACAGCAAAGGCATGAAAAGAAAATAGAAATAGGTAAAAGGACAGGAAAGAAAAGTTTATATAAAGTTTCAAAAAAAGTTATAAGATATAAACATCTGTCTTGCATAACCGTTGCCAAACACAAAGAAAATAATTTAAGTAACAGCAGAAAAAATAAAAGGTTGGTAACAGTCAACAACAATGAGTACCTGGATTTCTTTAATCTTGAAGCAAAAAAAAAAAAAATAATAATGGCTCGTGAGATTAACATTCTGGATTGTAAATAACTGTTTCTTTACACTTAAAGTATTATCTGTTAAATAACTGATTTGTGCTTTTATCTTTTTAAATTATGTCAATATAATCACTGCATCACATTTTTATTATATAGTGCAGTTATAGGATTAATACTAATAAATATAATTTATCACTTAACTGATTGATGCTATATTCAACTTCATCCGTACCTTGAATCTTGAATTTTGTACATGAAGAGATTTCACAGAGAGCAATTTTGTGATAAATTTTCTGTAATATGCTGTATTTATATTTGAGAAATAATTATAATTGAGATTATCTGAGAGTTCAGATTAAAATTTAAGTGTTCGCCAAAACTATCCTTGTTGGATTCTCAGCCTTTGAGTGGAGAGGAACCCAGTTGAGGATATGCCGAAGGGCAGAGAATTAGCTAACTCTGCCTATGCGAGGCCTTTGAGGAATTTTCGCCCAAGAGTATGTGCTCAGAATGCCACATGGTAAAATAGGCCTTGTGCCACATCCCATCTTTGTGGGGAGGCTTGAGTAAATATAGAGTTCATATTAAAATTTATTTTAGGATGAACTTTTTTCCTTTATTCTTAATATAACAAAGGCAGAATAAATTGAAAATGGGCTGATTTTGACAGGATGCAAAATCACTTTTGTTTTTTGGTGATAACCAAAGTATTCATTTAATTTTAGATTTTTAGACAAAATTAAAATGTGTTTTCAAGATTTAAAAAAAAAAAAGAAAAAAAGTCATGTTACATTCTGTAAAAACTGTTCATTTAAATTTTAAGTTATATTAAAAGTGTGCCAATTATCCTTATTGATATAAAGCAAATATTTAGAAAATGCTGGAAAGTGCTTCTAAGTAAATGTATAATTTTTATTCTTTTTAAGATCTTGTTTTCTATGAAATCTCTTTTCATATATCCAATTTGCTGAGAACACATGTAAATAACTAAGAAAATTTAATACTATTATAAAAAAGATGAAATATCTAATCATGGAAATGGCCGACAAATGTTTTTGTTTCATTGAAAAAGCAACTGTAATCTGTTTTTCCTGTTAAAAAATTTTTGTGAGGAGTATGTGGTTTAAACTGGTTGGATTGTTTTCAAAATTCCCTAAAGGCCTCAAGCCAACAAATAACATGAAAAACAATGCTGGACCAATTAATGTCAACAATAAAATCTGGTATTAATTATAGGTTTATAAAAATTTCAAGATCAATTGTAGGTTTATACTTAACCTATCATTAGTATTGATTATTTCTTCTGAGTTCCATGTTACTATGAACTGAAAGTCAGTTAAAAAGTTAAATTAAAAAAAAAGAAAATTATTAACAGAAATTGGTATATCAAAGAAAAACAGTCTCTAAATAATTAAAACTAATTTAGGAAAAAAATATCTGATATAAACATTGTTTCAAGATGATTTTAGCGAACATTTTCAGATTGGCTTCTAAAATTATGACAATATATTTCTTCTACATAAAACAAATTTGATTTTTGGTCCTTCAAATTTTTGATTAAGTGTTGGACAAGGTAGCAATTATTCAGTTATATAAAATCTATTGCTGCAGAAAAAAATAAAACCCTTAAGAAAAAATTTCTTTACTCTTAATAGAAATATTACAATTTTGCCATCATGTAATGTACTTTTGCTAATTCTCACAAATGCAGGTGTCCCTCAAGGCTTTATCCTAGGACCTACACTGTATCTGGTCTTCATCAATGATCTTCCTGATGTTATCAGTTCCCAAGTATCATCTATGCAGATGAAGCAACCATTTACTCCTGTCTCAACAGGAAATTTGCCAAAGTTCACAAAATAAACCTAGTTACTGCTCTTGAGACAAACCTCCAATCAGTGGTTAACTGGGGCAGGAAATGGCTTATAAATTTTAATGCCCCCAAAACAAAACTGCTCTCCTTTAACCATAGACAACTTTCCTACCAGCTATCAACATGGCTGACGCAAGTTTCCTTACTCCCAGCACACTGCATTGTCTTAAGCCTCACTTTTTCAACTGACCTGAAATAGAACGAATATATTAGATCTATAGCTGTATCTACTATTAGAAATATCGGGTCTCTGTGTTGTGCCACAAAGTATTTCTTCTCAGGATCCATATTGCACATTTATAAATCTACAGTTCATTCGTGCATTACATACTGCTGCCATATCAAACCAGATGCTCCTGCTATTGACATTGATGCTCTTGACAACCCCCCCATCCCCAAAAAAATAAGAAGACCTGAAAGGTACTGACTTAGCACCTCAACTTAATCACTTTCTCACTAACATGATGGCTTTTGCACAAATATTTTTTTGGCAACTTCTGACAACTCCCTCATGCCCCATCCCTATAAATTTAAGCTTGCTACTAGATTGGTATCTAGGTCCCACCCTTTTACAACTGAAATAGTTAAATGTAACTGCTGCTGTTACTCCAGGTGTTTTTGCATTTTCTGCCTGTGGAACTCCCTTCTATTTACTTACTTCTCTGATAGCTACACTCCGAAAATTTAAATGCAATGTCAATTGTCATCTTCTTGAATACCATTCATCTTTTTTCTTCATACCCCCTGTACCCAGTCTTTTCTCCCACTGTAACCTCCAGTGGTAGTCCCACCTTGCTTAGGATGAAATGATTTTTAAAAAATTCAATTAAATACTGACTAAAATGATTTTTACACAGTCATCACTTAGTTAAGTTACTAACCTTATACTTATAGAAAATTAAATTTAAAAAGATTTATTACCTAAAATAAAGCCAATTCTGAATAAGTAACTTGTGATTTTTGTATATATCTTGAATCTAGATTATCTTTTAACTCTAGTAATAAAGTAGTTTTATATAACAGTAAAATTAAATATATTAAGGCCTTAGCTAAAAGTAAACACAATGTAAGTTTAAAATTTTCTGATAAAAGAAAAGAAGGCAAACATATACAGAAACCACGCAAACCTAAAACCATATGGTTTAACCCACCTTTTAGTCATAACGTCAAAACAAACATCAGAAGAATTTTCATAAATTTAATACAAACATTTTAAACATTCCCCTACATGAAAAAAGATTTTCAACAAAAAACATGTTAAGGTTGTTTATAATTGTGTCAAGAACATCAATAAATATCTCTAACAACATAACAATATGATATTAAGTAAATACATGTCCAACCTGCAAAATAATACTAACTCTACTATTTTAGTAATTGTAACTACAAAAAATATATGATCTGCTCACTTAATGGTCAATGCATAATTTACAAAGCTAGCATCCATCCTGATGGCAGTGTTAAATTTCATTTTGGTTGGAAATAACAATTTTACAATCATAATTGACTTTAAATAATGATAAATATAAAAATAACACTGCTCTCTCCAAATATTTTTGACTCAAAACAACAACAAAAACCCAATTATTGCCTGGGATGTCATCGCAAGAACCAAATTTGATAATGGAATAGGAAATAGATGTAATTTATGCCCTTGAGAAAAGCTTGCCATCTTAAAACACCTAAATAACCCTAATTTATTAAACATAGTAGACTAAAATAGAACATAACTACGAGAATAATGACATATTCAAGCTGCTGACTTTCCACACTACTTCAAATAAAAGGTTAGAAAGGAAGCACCCCCCCATTAATAGTGAAAGAAGTGATATTAGTAGACTTGCGAAACCTATTTACTGAATGTTTCCTTGTAAGGAAACAATATTACCATTACCAAATAGGTGCAATTTTTGTATAACCTATTATATAATGCATAAATTAATCTTTCTTTTTTTAATAGTAAAACATGTTTGTTCACAATTATATATTAAATGCAAAAAGAGAGCATTTTTGAAGCAATATATCAACACAACTGTCAAATCCAGCTACATCCGCCATGAAATTTCATAAATCAAAAAAAAAAAAAAAAAAAAAAAAACGATTTGAATATTTTATTCATACAGCAAAATAATCCCATAAGTTGACTTTATGCAAACTTAAAAAAAAAAATAATTCATTTGGTTTCACAGATTTGCAATAAACTTTTCGTAATTTTCTTTTTCTGTTATATTTTGATCAATGTTGCTTTCAAAATCATCTTCAGGTGATTTAGTTCAGATGTCCATGTTATCAAAAATAAATTATCCACATTTGATAAATAAACAATGATTAGATAATATGTTAGTCAGAATACCAGGAAAGTAGAAATAACACAACAAAGAATTGCACAAAATTAATAAATTCTATCAAGTAAACAACAGAAAACTGTATTTGTAACATAATTCTTTCATAGAATAGATGCACAAATTTCTTTTAAAGTTAAAGTCTTTCCTTTTGGTTAGTGCTACAAAATCTTTTAGGGAGTATACTTAAAAAAAAATTGTAAACTTTATATAAATCACTAAGGTACTTATTTGAGAATAAAAGTCTTAACAGAGGGTGGGATGGGGAAGTGCAAAAGGCAGATATGCAGAAATGGCCTAGTATTTTATCCAAGATTGACAAATATTCTGCATACCACAAAGTTCTGTAATCTCAAAATAAAGTTCAGATAGTTTAAATAAATCACTGAAATGTAAAGATACTTCATTTTAGAAATATGAAAATACTCAATTTAAGATTAAGAAATATAAATTTTTTTAAGTACACAGTTGATCATCTGATATGTTCAATTTCTAAGATTACTGTTATTAATTTTTAACTAGTATTTACATTCAAGCTAAATTTTTATTTGAAAGTAAAAATAATTGACAATGCATTTTTCATTATAAAAAAAAATAAATGAATAAAAAAACTGCAGCATAAAAAATATTTGTGGAGAACAACAACACAAATTTCCACCAGAAACCAGCACCCATAGATTCAATATCCGAACCTCTAGCTGATCGTGTAGAGTATGTGGATGAAGGTTCAAGCACCATCATTTGAAGATGATTTAAACTGAAAGTTTTGTAAGTTACATCCAAAATGAGAGTTGGAGGTAGTATTTGTTTTGTAGACCCCCAAGGAACATATATTGAAAATTTCTAGAATATGCTAAATGTTAATGTTATATTTATCAGTTATTTCACTGTAACTTGCACATTATATAATATATAAGATGGCATTTGAATCTGCAATTATACTTTACTATGCCATATTAAACACAGATGTTTTAACAGATTCACTCATACCAAATGTCTGATAAAATTCAATGATTTTACAGTTTAAGGCCGTTTTGATTTATTTAGACAAAATGTTAGAAATAAGATCAAACTTTGATGATGATTCAAAAGAATATTATGCTTTCAGTTAGGAAAAGCTAACTTTTATATTTAATCATTATAACCAAGTGTTTTTTTTTCTTTAATCAAAACAATAAGGAGTTTCAATATTTTTAAATTTTAAATCATTTTTCTTTTACTTTGTTATACATTTTTTTTTTAATGATTCAGGAAAGAGCCAAAATTTTGCCAGCCATCTCTTTCCCATTTTACAAATGATGTAAAAAAAAATATACTTTAATATGGTATGTATGCATATAATATTGTATTGTGTTCAAAATAATCAAATGAACAGCAATATTCTCCAGAATGAAAACTAAATATTTATAAACTAATTCACAATCCATCAATCTATTTTCAGGATTTTTTGTTTTAGTTCATTTTCACCTGATAACCAAAATTTAACATTTGTACATAAAAGTATGATTTTTAGAAATAACTTGTATTATAAGAAAAAGTAACTAACAATTTGAAGTCAGTAAAACAAAAGTTATAAAAAAAAAAATAATATAAAATTTTTACTGCCATAAGCACAACAAAAGATGTCACTGTTGTATAACATGTTAACTTTAATATATTCTAGTTGAAGAGACAATAGAAATGAGAATATGATTTCTAACAAATGATATCCTTTAGAAATTCATGAATTGTTTTAAAAAATAAAATCAGCTTTTAGGTGCAAAAGTCTTTAAGGAGGAAATTGTCAATGTAACAAATCTACTGTAGCTCTTTTAATAAAAAAATTTATTAAATAAAAATATTTTCTGTAGATAAAAATAGATGTTTTGTTTTTTGTCTTGAAAAAATTAAAATAAAATTCCATTTTTTTTGTTTCCTCAGTGAGTTTTAAAACTTTTTCATTTTCTTTGCATACAGTGCGTCTTTGTATTCTTTGTTAATTATTAAAAAAAAAAATCATTTGCACTTTGCAAATGTGCAATATTTCTCTCACCAATAATCTTTGGCACATAGAATTATTTTGTGTTCGAATGTAACATCCACTTTGTGCAAATCAATACCTCATTTGATTTAAATGAATTGGGAGGAATTTATTTTGAAATAAATTATAAATATTAATGACAGTGTAATATTATTACTTATATTGTTTACCTCAAAACATGACTAAATATAAGAACTTCAACAGAAATATGGCAATTTAAAGTAAATTTTATATTATTAATTTTAGATGAAACAAAAGATTTTTGAAGTTTATATTTGGAAATTGTTCAGAATAATTTTTTTTTTATAAATAATTTGTTATATTAAATCACACATAAGATTACTTCAATGTATTTAGTTTTTGTATATTCAGTAATAGTTTATTAAAGTGAAAGAGTTTTTGTTTATTAAATGAATGTGTATATGTGAGAGAGAGAGAGAGAGTGACAGAAAACAAAAACTATGTTGAAGACTAAATTTTGTACTTATTTCTTGAGTACTATTCAATAACTATTCTTGAATAAATCATGTTCAATTCTTTCACATTAAGTTATTTTTTTATTTAAAGAAAAAAAAAGAATTTTCTTTATCAAAAGGTATTATTTTTTAACATTTCATATTTTCAGACCATTCACAGGTGATGTTGATTTTCTGGCAGAACACTTATAGGTAAACATCAAGCAACCTTTCTGGGGATAGTAAATAAAGTTGCATTTTGGTCAAAATTTCTGAAGACATTGCATATTTTGTAAAGAAACTGATGACCTGAAAAATAACATATTAGAGGAATAAAAAAAAAAAAAAGAGGGAGAAAGTAAATTACAAGTTAGTAAGTGTATTCTGACAATGAGTTCTGGTCAGATAATGTGAACAAATGATAATGAAAGAAAAGAAACAACAACAAGTAAAAAATAAAAACAGTAGCCACAAAATTTAACACTTTTGTGCTTCCTTAACACAATCATTTATTAAAACCAATGGACTCCTTGGCAGCTTTAATTAGGAGTACATCAGCTTCACAGTAACATTAGCAAAATCATTTAAAAACAAGAATGTGCCCTTCCTAGTAGATTCAAATATCTTAATTCCTTTTTTTATTTTAAATTGACAATATTTTCAAACTTGTATAGAAAAAAAAAAGGTAAAAGAAGAGTACAGAATAGTGTGTGTGTATATTATACATACACACACAATGAAACAATCAGATATCAGCAATTAAATAACAGAAATAATCAGAAGTGTCTGGTCATAACAACTAGCAAAAATAAAAAATCCACTCCAATAATTTTGTTTAGACTTATTTCATCGGTATAAGAGATGAAATTATGATTAAAGCCATGATCACTACATTTTACTTGAAAACAAGCAAGAAAAAAAATCATGTTCAAGAAAAGTTATTGTCATTCCAAAAACTGTTAGGAATTTTAGAGGAGGAAAACAAAAAAAAAACAGTTTTGGAAGGGGTGGAGAGCTTTTGTTGTCAATACATTACAGCTAATATATTCTTTGTCTTCAGTGACATAATTTATAAGGGTGTTCTTTTTTTCTTAAAAAAACTGAACAAAGTTGAAAAATGGATAACCTGAAATTTTACAAGAAAAAAAAACATTTTTCCATTTCAAAATTGCTTTTCAATTATACTGTTGTAATTTAATTGATGTTTTTGCACAATAGGCTTAAAATGAATAATAACATAGCCAAAAGCTTCTAAAAATGTTTTATAATATGAGCTCAAGTAAAAAAATATTAATGTTTAAAAATAGTAAAGTAAGGGAGATAAGTCATCCCAAAAAAATATTTTCATCAAATTAGCAATGATTTGTTTCTACATACTTGTACTAAATTAAAAAAATTATTCTCAGCTGATGATAATGGTATAAAGCTTTTTGCAAAACTCTAAGTTATTAATAACTGCACAAGTTCAAATAACTAAGATTATCCTGAATGTTTATGATTAATTTAATCTCCTGCATATCTAACAGCGTATTTAATCAGACAAAGAGTTGGCTTGAACATATTTCAACAAATAGGTTCGTCCTTAGCTTTAAAATTCTGATCTTTGGTCAAAAATTAGGTAAATAGATATGCTTTGTATTTAGTGTGAAATAGTAAATTTGGAAATTTGATTTAAAGAGTTTGAAAAAAAAGAAAACAAAAGAGAGAGAGAGAATAGGATTCTAGAATTCTAATCATATATATATATATATATATATATATATATATATATATATATATATATAGAGAGAGAGAGAGATAGAGAGATAGAGAGAAAGAGCACCTTATTAACATTACAAGGCACAGCAAAATTGTTGAGTTTTTTTAGTGCTACTTTTAAAAAAAATTTTTAGCTGGAATAAGAATTTAAAATTTTTCTTTTTAGAGAATGAAGGATGAATATTGTGTTCATTTTTGAACTGCCTCAGAAATAAAGTAGTAAACCTGACTGTTAAGCTGTCCCAACAGGATAATTTTCTGTTTTTCTTCAATCTCCTGATATACGCTTATACTAGTTATTGTTTTGTCATGAAGACGATTTTGACATCAGTTGAAATTAAATTTTTTTTTCATATTTTATATTAAAAAAAAAAACAAAAAAAAAATCAGTACTTTACACATTTAAAAAACCCCAAAAAAACAGTACTTTACACATAAAAAAAAAACAAACAAAACAGTACTTTACACATTAAAAAAAAAAAACAAGAAAAATTCTTTAAACAATTTACAAAGACCAACAGAATAGTAATTCATTTTGATCTGAGTGATATAAGCAGAACACAATTCCCAATATTTTTCTCCATAAGTGCTATGAACTTATTACTATTGTAGCTTCTTAAAAAACAAAAACTATCTACATTCTATGAAAATTTTTAGATTTTTAGATTGAATTTTCATGTTTGGTTTTAGGGTTGCCTTTTGTAAAACAATTAAAAAAAATTTGTTTTAAAGATTTAATTCAATTTTAACTGAATGTAGTCATTTAATATTTTCTATCATGTCAAAAAAAGTTAAAAAGTGTTTACTTTTTGCAATATGACAATTTATAGAAAAATAGCTCATGTAAACATTTTAATACTTCCTCTTAGGGGTTAATAGCAGTGTAGAAGAACTTTTATAAAACCACAAACATTCCACATTCAATTTGACTGCCAAAACTTCAAAACTACTCAAGTGGGTTAACTAAAAAAACAGGAATTTAGATTTTTGTTGAGCTTCTGAAAAAATAATTCCATTTCAATGAAGTATTATATTTAAAAATATGCAATGTTTTTATATTTTCTGCTGAAAATGTATTAATTCCTAAATTACTAAACAGCATCAAATTGATTAGATAGCGTTTATTATAAACAAGTTTCACTCATGAGGTTTACGTTAGTACATGTGTACACACATATACAATTATTTATGAATTAATAAATTAAACACTTTTTTTTTAACACTTTATAGTAAATTTTAAAATACGCTTTAATACGTACAAAAATAATTTGAGACTTTCAAGCGTAATTATATATGGAAGTTGCTAAATGAATATTCATTTATATTTTTAATATTAAAGAAAATAAATCTTATTCGTATTTGAAAATAAATATAATGATCATTTTAGAATAGTAAAGAATATATATTTATTTCAGTATATTTCAATAAAATATATTGTCAGAATATTAACAATTTAAAAACGTTCAGTGTCAGTAAAAATTCTCAACTGTAAATATTGTAACGTCTGGAAGAATATACCAAGTTACATCTAATTTTTATCACCAGAACTTTATCAATTTCTGAACCTAATTTTCGGTTTTAAGAATATGTTTGGAAATTTATAGAAACATTTTTAAAATCTCAACATGTTTGGAACCTTAATACTGAACTAGAAAATAGACATGAAAAATAGGAATTAATTTTAATAAAAATGACAAGCAAAACAATCACAATCCAAAAAGATAACTATCTCAAATAAAACAGATTTTCCCCACAGACAACTATGTTAAAATATTTTTAGTTTTTCTTTGAATGAAAAGTATAAAAAATTTTTACTCTTAAGATTTGTCAGTAAAAATATTTAAATATTTGTTTTCTGCAACCTTGAAAATAAAATTACTTATAAAGAGTAAAAATTAAAAAACAAATCATACCAAAAAAAAAAAATTTTTTTTGTGACTTAACATTTTCTAAAAAAACAACTGAAATGATGTACCTAAATCGATCAGTCATCCCACTTGAGTATATGGAATAAAAAAGAAATTAAATGAAAGAGGCACATATAGAGTAAAGCTGCTATTCTTTAGGTTTCTTTCTGTGTCGTTTTTTTCGTTTACGATAGACACTTACCTCAGCAGAGCCAGAAGCTATCCGTGAAGCTTGTGGAGACTTGGTCTTCTGTATAGAATCTGCAACTTTTAAGCCTTCCAAAGATTTTGTTAATGTTTTCATGTCTGTTTTTACAGCATGTTCAAACAAATTGTCCAGATTTAAGCGGGTCATATTACCACTATCAGACACATTACCAGCCTGGGAACCAGCTGCCATATCACTGCTGATACTACTACTATGACGGTCTCTATTATTGCTACTGTTGTTATTCTTAGAGAGTTCTTTACAATTGGACATGTTGGAAGGATTAGGAAGCTTTTCCAGGGCTTGAGCTGCTTTTGTGAGGGACCAGTCAGAGCTCTTCTTGTTGCCAGGACGAAGAGAGAGGCCTGATTCACTCATGTCATTCTTGTGCTGTTGCAACTGTTTCCACATGTCTACAAATTCATTGTTGTTACTGAAGCTTGGCTTCTCCACCTTTCAACACAGAAGTATAAATTTATATAGATTAAAAAAAAGAACCAAAAATTTACTTATTCATTTAAGAAATATTAAATGTACATATGTGCATTTCAAAAAGGAAACTTTAAGAGATCTTATAAAATTAAAGCCATAAAACTGCTAATGTCAACTTTAGTAATACAGAGGGATTTTTTCACATGAAGAGATTTGGGTATCACTTAATTATTAGGTTGTAAAATTCATCACAACAAATTTTAGCATTATATGCCAAAAGAAAATCAATTTTACTTTTCAACTGAGATAGCATGAGTATGTACATATTTAGATAAAATATGTTTAAAACTTGCAGATTTTTTTTACGTACTTAATTTCTAGTTTTTTAAAAACACGGATAGAAAGATATGAAAATTTTTGGCAATGTAAAAGTCATAGTTCAAACTGATTTATGAAATGTGTTCAAAAAGTATATGACTAATTTTTCACATCAAAACTAATGCCACATGGGAAAAATCCTTTGAGTGAGTGATGATGCTACTCTTCCTGCACAAGCATGAAAATTTTTGTGCAAGCAGGCCATGTCAGTTTCTGATTATACAGACATATAATGCACACTTTCTGTTTGCATGCAAGATGACCAAATGCATAGAGCAGGGATATTGCATCAAGTTTTGCCAAGATCCTGGTGATACTCAAGCTCAAAACATCTAGGAGATTCAGCAAGCTGTTGGCGATGATGTCTTGGGCAAAGCTCAGATCAAGGAGTAGTACAACCACTTCAAACATGGCTACACCTCAGTGGAGTGCGAGGTACACTCAGGCATGCCATCCACAATTCAAAGTGGGAATATGCACAGGATAAGTACATTCCACTTTAACAGAGGATTTGTGCATGCAGGGGTTGTTGGCAAAACTCGTCTCTGAGGTGCTAGCAAAACAAAAGAAGAAACTGCATGGAAATCACATGGTTTTCAGATTTAGGGTGAGCCAGAAACTGCATGGTGCTAAGTCAGAAGATTAGGGAGCCTGTCTTACTAGATATCTGTTGTTCTTGAAGGAAAGCCATGTGCAATATTTCTGCTCAATGTGTTCAGTCATATTGCATTAAAACAAATTTGACACCACATATCTGTATTCTAAGCGTAACTGCCAGGAAATTTTCATGCATGTGCAGGAACCTCACCTCCCACCCAAAGAATTTGGACTATATGACATTAGTTTTGGCGAGAAAAAATAAAATTGGATTCTTTTTGAACACAACTTGTATATACTCTTTAAGCATATCACTGACTATGTGTGCGTGTATATTTAGGCAGCAAACTTTCTTTTAGACATGTCAAATTAAATAAATTACAAACATTGTGTCCACTTATATTTAATAAAATCTGTTCATACTTAGGGATAATCTTTCCCATATTATAATTGAAAGATGTAAGAAATGCACTGTAATGTTAACAGATGATTTTATTATTCATTTCTCGATATTCCCAAGTACTTTCAATCTTCATCCGAGATCATCTTCAGAATATTTATTATAACTAGTACTAAAGTAAAATTTTGGTAAACAGACTTTCACCCTCCACCCACACCTAAAAAAAAAGTGTCAAAGGAAAATTTTTTTTCCTTGACACCACCATTATTTCAATTATGGTTTTAAAAAGATTAAAATTATTAGGAAGCCTAAACATACGATGAAAATGAATTTATTTTTGGGGTTCTTGAGTATTTACAACTAAAACATTAAAAAGAAATATCTATTAGATTAGTGATTTACTAGAATAATTTTATATTTAGATTCTACAAAGTAATACATTTGTATTAAAACTAATGCAATGTTTATTATTTATCAATTTATGACGAAATGTGAAATTTTTTTTTCATAAACTTATCAAAATTTACTAAATTATTAAAATATATGAACCAACTATGAGAAAATCCTTATTATTTACCATTTTATAAAATTTGAATAAATTAGCCAATATTTAGTCATTCATTCCAATAGTGTAAATAAACAATAGTGTTTACTATTTCTGCTGTCAATTCTCCAAAACAAAGAAATGCATAAATCCAACTTTCACATGCTTAGGTTTCATTACAATTCTAATCATTGCTTGAAAAAAAAAAAAAAATGGTGAGGAGTGAAGTTAAAATAATGGTGTTAATAAAAAAAAGAAAAAAAAAAGAAAAAAAAAAAGAAAAAGTCTCCGACACTTCGTTTTAGTTTTATTTTATATAAAGGTTCAAGTTTGCTAAAATCTGTAAAAGAAATGTAAATACATAAATCAGTAATTTAACAAATTTGTCAGTACTAATAAAATTAATCATATTCTAAATTGGTGAGAGGATAAGGTTTCTGATTTACTGTGTAGCATCAACAAACATTTTCTATATAAATCTATTTTACAATTTACAAGCCTGGAGATTGTACACAAGAGTATACTCTTTTTCTCATAAACACTAATTTATTCAGCATTATTTATCTAATAACATGCATTTAGTACCTGTTCTCTTGGTAAAGTTTTCTTTGTAAAACTGGAGGAAAATGCACAAACAGTACAAAAAAATTACAATGTCAACAAACTTACAAACTAGAAGATTCTAGAAAAATTTACTCATTTAAATTGTATTCAGAAAAATCATGACATTGTGATTGATTTCAATATGTTCTCATAATATGAAGTTAGATACCATTTTGCTGAAAAAAAAAATGACAGTAAAATCAAACAACTTATGAAAGAACTAATTTTACTTTTTCAATGAGTTAAAATCTGATGGATTCTTAACACCTCTTGAATGAAAAACTTGGAATACTAGCAATATACATTATGTAAAGCTTTGTTGAAACCAGTCAAAGCTTAGACAAACTAATATTATATTTCTTTATAAATGATGTAATTAAATTAACATTGGCAGTTTCTTGCATTAGAGACAATGACCTGCAATAACTTAACCTTAATCATGCCATTTGGCCAACTAACTGTAATATATTATTATAATTATTATTATATTATTATAATTATTACAATACAAATAAAAAGCTAAAACCTGTTGACAAAGATGGAAATAATAAAAATCATAAACAAAGGAATGATGACCAAATGCAATGATGGACTGTAGTAGCAACAAAAGATAGTCTATCTATATCAACTGACCTTTGAACTTTTATCACTGGATAGTTTGGAACTGGATTGTTGACGATTATACATCTTTGGAGTCACAAAGTGAGGAGTGGCAGTATCATGGCAGGAATTCAAATGAAACGTATCATCTCGGTCAGCAGAACGTTGTTTTTTCTAGAAAATAAATGAAAAAACAATTACCAATGATGACTTTATTAAGTAGCAGAGTGGTTAGAATTATTTTTCTTTTCTTTCTTTTTCTGCGGGGTACCATTCAGAATACTTAGTATATCATCTACAACAGTGGTTCCAGTTTAAAAAAAAAAAAAAAAAAAACACACTGAGGACCATTTTTCCCTTACCATTTTTTTAAAAATAGTGATGATGGAACTCCTACAAATAAAGTCAGGTTATCTGCACATAACATGAAATTATTTCAAAAATGTATCTGAAGTCAGTTGTATATAATCAGCTTACAATAATTGTAACAATGTAATAGAAAATTAATCAGATTTACTCTGGTTTTAAGGAACTTTATTATATAAGCAAAAATATTTATTTAACTTTACTTGATTATCTAAATTTATATACATAATAACATTAAATGAGACTTTCTACCAAAACACAAATAGCTGGAATGAATAAATGATAAATTTTATGCTATGTCAACACCTATATAATGATCACAGAGAGTTGAAGGTTTTCAAGTACATAGTATTTTGCATCTTGAGAATATAAATCAGGAATTATAGAGAAAGATTTATTTGTCTGTACTTTATATCTCAATTTTGTCACTTATTGTAAATCAAGCAAAAACACACGATTAGATGGCGCCAAATCTCTGATACTTTATAGTGAGAATTACTTTAGAATATCCGTATTCTTTAAAATGCTCAATTAAACTACATTTGAAATTGGTGGTCAAAGAATTCAGGTCCATGGATTCACAAGAGATCTCACAGTAAACACCATTTTACCTACTTTATGAGACTAGAACTAAATACTGATATTTCCAGTGCTAATTTAAAAAAAAATTTTTTTCTGTAATCAGTATGATCACAAAATATGCAATGCATTACAACTGTTAGAATGCTTGTATTGTCCTGCTGATAACAGCTCACTGATTGAAGAGCTGAAGTCTTTAGTCCAAAACTGGGACCAGTCAAGTGAAACTAGATTAGAATAATTCACCAAGGTAAAAGAAAATAAATTTCAAGATTAAGAGAAAAATATTATTCACAGAGGTCAATTTTGTAACTGATATCACTTTCACATTAGAGCTCTTGGAAAAAACATGGAACCAACTCGTTTGAACTAATCTCACTAACTAGGAGTTTAAAAAAAGCAGAGCAGAGCAGATTAGGCTCTCTAGTCCTAGGTGGCAGCCAGTCTTGGAGGAGAACTATTTTGAATTCAAAATCATGCATAAGGCAACAAGAATCCACTCCACTATCTTTCCCAAGAAGTCATGGCCATTCACAGATAGTAGTAAAAAGGAATCCGTACAGTGTTATGACCAGATCATGAAGGTACATGGCATAAAGAAAGTGTGTGTGTGTGTGTGTGTGCGTGCGTGCGTGCCCTCCCTATATATATATATATATATATATATATATATATATATATACATACACACACACACTTTTTCTTAAAGAGAAGAAAGAAAAATAGAATTTATAAATAAACTTAGTTTATCAAGAGATCTGTTGATTGGATGTAAAAAAAAAAGAAAAAAAGTGAACTATTTTATTAAATAATTATATAATGTGGGTCATTTAATTTCTATAAATACAATGTGTGTTCCCTAACCTTTTTTTTTTTTTTTACAAACCTTGGCCAAATTTCAATAGACAATATGCTTTTAACATTATAAATTTCAACTCTGGAATATTCTAATCCGATGCTAATCTCAACAACATTAGATAGTTTACTTTATCATATACTTAAATCTGAACATTTAAAAGATATCCTTATATCATTTTAATATATTTTATGAGGTTTGAATAATTTCTACTTTTAAGTCAGTGACTGGAGGAAGAAAAAAGAGAGGAAAAAAAAAACTTTTCTTACTGCTTGCATTTGGCGATCCTGATAGTGTTGAGCCTGTTGAACATGTTCCGCCTTGGTTGTCTTTGAAGACAGAGCAAAAGACTGTCCTGCCTGATAGGACATACGAGAAGGAAAAGGACTGGAGACAACTCGACCAAGGTCAAATTTACGTTGACCGAAAGACAAATTGATCATGGCTGTTGCAAACAGACGATAACCTCGAGACGGAGAACAGCTACAGAGGAGGAGAATTAATTAGGTTAAAACATAAAAGCAAAAAATTAAATTAGAAATCAAAGCAATGAATAAAATTTAAACCAAGGTGGATTATCACTTCAAATTAAAATCATCCAATTCTAAAATGCCAAAGTATTCTGTAACATATACAATGAAATCCATATTGTATTGTGTGTGTGTGTGTATATATAATGTTTAATACAAATGCTTTCTTAGCTGCATTCACATCAGCACTACATTAAAGTTTGAGCAATTTTTCCCAACTTACATGTCATTCATTTTTTTTTAAAATTATCTTTTGATTCTTCTAAATACAAAGATGAAACATTAACTGAGTTACTGACCGTATGCCTACGAAATAATAACATACAATGTCACATAAGTTACGAAGAATAAAGACCATCACCTGACTGACTTCAAGTCAAAGGTTGTCTAAATTTTTCTGCAACTCGAATTTTTCTAGTCCACCACATTCATAATCATTGGTTTACAACAAACTTAATAAAATCTAAGATTTTTTAATTCAGTGACTTATGCTTATCTTTAGAGTTAAATAAGTGCAGGTTTAATTGTTTTGAAAAATGTCATCAGATTTTAATTTGGAAGTCATATAAAAAATACATACCCAAGATCAATGCCATTAGGGAACTTTTCATCAAAGACAACATCATAGATGACCTCATACTCCTTCTCCCCAGGATGGATTCCAACTACAGTCCCTCGCAGACCAAATGGCACTGTAAAACCCTGACGTACATTGACTATCCTATCAAACAATTGGTATTTTGCTTCAGGATCTGGGATCAAATTCGACACTAATGGAAATGGCTGTGATATGAAAATAACAATTAACATAGTAATAAATAATAGCAATGATAATTGAAACTGAAAATGATGAAAAAAAACAATATTTGTACAAATAATTCTAGTAGCAATAAAAAAATTTAAAAATTTAAAAAAATAATAAAAAAAAACGTTTGAGAGGAAGAGGTTTAACAGAATATCCTCCTGGATTATGAAAAATGCTTTTAGTTAAATCTAACATCATGTTAACAAAAAATACACCTATTAACATTAGTGATTAGATATGAAAATATTTATTAAGGAAACTTTTTTTAAAGTCAGTATTATCCCAAGCAAGGCAATAAAGAACACTAAAACACAAGGGGTTACAGGGTGTGGAAGAATTAGGAACAGAAACATTAATAATGAGCAGAATGAAAAAAAGAATAACCTGGAAGACAGTAGATAGCAATTGACATTGCATTTAAAATTTTGCAGATTAAAGCTGACTGGAAAGCATGGAGCCGAAAGGAAGCTTCACAAATAAGAAATGTAAGAAAAGAAACAGCATAGAACTTACAACTACATTTAGCCAGCACAACCGTAAATTGATGGGATATTGACATCAGTCTAATACTGTGCTTAAATTCATAAAGTCTAGGTACCATAGCAAAAGCTCATTTGAGCAATTAACATGTAAGTATTTATTAAAAAGGGACAGAGAGGCAACCTTACAGCAGTGGGGAAAGTGATTGAAGCCAAGCCACCAGATTAGGACCAATAATATTACTGATTCTTCTTTGGATCTTATCAAGGAGATCAAGGTAAGTAACAGGAGCACCGTGGCATCAATATTCTAAGCCTGGATGAATGGTAGACTTATAGATATGTAAAACAGATTTCAGAGAGAAAATTTGTCTCACATAAACAGTTGATCTAGCAAATGGAATCAATATAGTCTTTCCACTTCATGTCAGCTGAGAGCATTAGCTTGAGAAGGTGAAACAAGTTACTTTTCTGGAGGTTAGCATCAATTATGCTGACGAAAAGCAGAGAGGGTGTCTCTCAGATGATTAATGGAGAGGATTTTAGATTTGAAGGCATTAAAACTGACAAGTCATCTTTTGCCCTAGTTAACAAGTCTTGAGATCGTTTTGGACACCAGCTGCCACTTTGACCTCGTCGGACTGACCAGCTTTACTATCAAGCCAGGAGTAAATGGCTGTGTCTTCAGTGTAGATGCCAAGTTGAGAGTGGATGTCATTGGGAAAGTCATTAATGAGATTAAAAACAGTGTAGGATCAATGATGGTGGAGTCCTGGGGGAACACCTGCATTAGTAAGAAAGGACCTAGGATCATTCAGGATAACTTTCATTTCACAATATGATAGGAAAGACAAGATCAGCTCAAAAATGTGTCCAGTGACACCATTACTTTTCAGCTTGTGGAGAAGATGTGTATGCTAGACTCTGTCAAAGGCTTTCGAGATGTCCACTGCTACAGCATGAACTTCACCTTTGTTATCTAGAACATGAAAAACTTTCTGCAATTATCATCAGTACATCAGCAATTGAGCTGGAGAAACAAAAGTTGTATTGCCTGTCTGAGGAAAGGCCCTGCAATGAGAGCTGATGAACCAATTCAACATTGATTAGGGTTTCAAGGAGTTTCCCAAAAAGAGGTAGAAAACTAATAGGTCAATAGTTTGAAAGGTAAGACCACTCACCAGATTTCTTAAAAACTGGAACAACTGACAATGACTATCAGCAGACAGGAAAGCAAGAAGCATTTATTATACAGTTTAAAGAGAACAGGAGCCAGTTTGGGAGCACACTTCTTAATGACTATTATAGGGATACCATCTGGTCTGTAAACTTTGTGGGGATCTAGGTGAGATATGATAGCAGAACCCATAGATTATATGCATATCACTCAACAAAGACTATTCTAGTAGGGAAGTTAAGCAGGGATATTCAAGATAATTCAAAAATATAGTTTACAGGCAAAGCATTCAGTTTTATCAGCAGAGGATGCTAACAGCTTAAATTAATTGAAGAGGGTGGGGGGAAATAGACCTTGCATTTATTTAATACCCTATTAGAGAGCTGCCAGAAATCACAAGATCTGAAGGTAGGCAAACAGGGATTTTGTTTCTTTGAGGGTTCTCTTATATTTATTACAAATAGTAATCAATAAGCACCTGAGAGCTGTCAACATGGTATAGCCAAATATAGTGGTGTAAGCATGCTGATAAGAACCATAGAGTGGGGATTGAGGTTTCACCAGGTATGAAAAGGTATGAAAGTGTCCATGCCAGCTTTGACTCAAGAAGAAATCTCAGTGGTACAATTTTCATTTGGAAGGTTGGGTGAAGATGTCAGTTCCATGGAATGTCACAAAGAAAATCACGGAGTGACTGCAAATCAGCATGCTGGTAATGGAAAGAGGTCTCATGGATAGGGGGTTCCAGTTTAATAGATGATTAGAATGAAATATCAGTAGCTACAAGAGTAGTCAGAGTTACCAAGAGGGTAGTATTGCACAGCTCAGCAAGAGTGAGGAGAGGGAGAAAGAAAGAAATCAAGTAGTGAAACCTATTGCTCAGTTTTTCTAGGGAGTCTACAATTTGAGTAAGGTAATGGACAATGAAAAAAATTTAATGTGTGAATACTGGCAACATCAGTACCTTCAGAATGTTTCAGCCACGTGTCATGGTGAGCATTAAGGACACCAAAGACAAAGATTTTTGCAGATAGATGAAGAGAAAGTGTGGTTTTTTACTATTTCTTGTTCACATGAAAGTACAGTGCAACTAATTATAACTGCTATTCATTCATTTTTTTTTTAACTAAACTGAAACTGTATTTAGCCTCAGAGGCAAGAAAATCCAGTGATGAGTAAATTCACCTTTTTGCCAACCATCACTGATAAACACTCCAAAGTCCATAAATTTTATATTAATTAGATGATTTTGTATAATAATTTCATATTAAAAATACATGTAATCTGATTCAATGATAATTTATCATTGATTTATCCATTTTTTGCTTTTTTAGTCAAGAGAGAAAAGCAATTTGTATGACTCACCCTAAATAAATGTTGAGGAGCTAGAGCCACATCTTTCTTGGTGACATCGTGCATAGATAAATCCTATAACGATTAAGAGAACAATTTACAAATAAATTACAGCTCACAGCAAATTGTTAAAACCTGAAAAATAAAAAAGGTAAAAATAAAAGTAACAAGATACTAAGAAAAGCAACAATAGTTATATTCAATTCAGCTTCCATTTTTATCTCTTTGCAAAATGAATCTTTGCTTTAAACAACCCTATCAACTATTGTTATTTCTCCTCCTCTTAGACATTTAGAGATTTTAGTTGAATATCTTACCTGCACTCTCTGGACTTCATTTTGAATGGCTTGTATTATTCCCTCATCTAGCACCTCACTGCCAACCTTTTGAGGTTTGATATTATGACAAGGTAGGCTCTTCAAAAAGTCAAGTACATCTTGCAATGTGCCACTAAAACAAAATAAGAAACAAAATTCAAATATATTCAGAATTAATATCTTTTAAAAAAAATTTAAAGCAAACTTTCTTATTTTTGTTCAGCAGATGTTTAGCGAAACCTAAAAATATTAAAAAAACAAAGCAACACTTGTGCACTATCTACAAATTTCTTGCTCCTAAGCCAAAACTGAAACCAGTCATGTTTATACCAACAAGACTAAACATAGAACCAATATATTTATACTTTTAACCAATAAACAATGACACCATCCTCAAATTTATAGCACAAGGAAGTCACTGATAAAAAATTACATCACCTTGAATTATACTTGGATTACAGTAAATGATTATATACACAGATCAATAAGTGCACAGGTTTAAAAATAAGGGTTATAGCAACAGTACTCAGATCCTACACTGATACACTATACATATTCCTTGGGTGTTAACACAAACCTTTACTCTCACAAGCCAAATTTAATCCTAGGATATATTATTCCACATGTCTTTTGCTTGTTGATAAAATACAAGAGGTATAAGTGAGCTAACTAGACAAGTCAGGCATCTTTCTCATTATATACATATTTATTCTTTAGACAGCAGATCTGGCTGGCATGCTGATCAGGGAAGTTGCCAAACATCTGGCAGAGCATATTGAGTAGCATGAGCATCATGCGAGTAGGCATTATTCTTCTAGGAATGGTAACAGAACTGATTGAATTCTAGATGTATATGGTACTGTTCAACATTCTGAGTGGTTAGGTCTGTGTGTCATGGGTAAATTCTCTGAGGAAGATATCACTCATTGACCATTACTTTCATGAAATCAGAACCTGCCCTCATCACTTCATATTACTGAATGATATTCAATCTCTGAGACAACTCTAGCATACATCACTGTCTAAAGTTCAAACTCAAACAGTGCACTAGTACCAGTGTTACTATACACAAGATAGCCAGGCATAGTTACAAAGCAAAACTATGAAAAACAGAATAACTTTTATCTTATTATTTAGAGAAAGTTCAATGTCAATACAAACCTTTGATGTGAAAATACATCTGCCTCAAAAAAAATATCACCTCCATTGTGATCTTGGCGCAAAATATATTCCCACATATCAGAAAAGCTAAAAAGAAAAGTTTTCAAGGTTATTCACTCATATATGATTTTTATGGAATTATAAATGTTATACACAGAAAAAGTTAAAGATTTATGAAATGTTTTTCATCATTTTAAGAAAGTTCAATTTTTTTTCACATAAATTTATTTGGATATGCTTTTCAAAGAAATAAAAATGATGAGAGTTAAAATTAGAAAAAATATTTTCTGCCTTCTTAATGTTTTTCCTCGCCTTTCTTTTGATCAAAGAGAACATTTAATAATAATGCATGCCTACAATACAAGAAAAGATGTTTTTAGCAATTACAATTCTTTTGGTTTCCATAGTTTTCTATTTCATATTTGTCAGCCTGAAAAATATTACATATGTAATAATAATGTTATGACCTTACAATTGTTGGTGGTTTTAAAAAGATACATATCCAAAATAGAAGGCAATAAGTTTTCTTTTAACAGATAGTATGACAGAATAAGCTGTTTTCTAGCAAACTAAGATACCAAAGGAGAGACTATAAAAGTAGTACTAAAACTAAACAAAAGACAACAGTGATTCTCAAACAATGTGTACATACTGCATAAGATATTGCATGACAGTATTGACTGCCTTTTCAGAGTACATCCAACCAACTTCTGTGTGTTTAGTATAGCCTGGTACTTCTTCATTTCGCTTAGTTAACTTTAGGTTCAGTCCAATATTACTCCTCTGCTCTGATGGGTTTTCTCTGGAGCCACGCTGCACAAAAACACAGCCAGTGATTCGAGCAAGGAACTGCACATTGATCCCTAACCATTGACAAGCAATGCTGGCAGGTGCGTATCTTTTCTTGAATGACTGACAGAAAAAAAAAAAAAAATTAATGAGACAAATGATAATTCAGAACAGTTTTACTCCATTAAAGAAAAAGATTAACAATTGATATGCAGTATTGTTAAACTGTCTTTGAAGCTCAGTTTTAGAAATTTGAACCAACCAAATAAGTTAATAGAAGAAAAAAAAGCAAAGAATTGCAAAAATCTCTAGCATCAATGTCTTATAGAGAAATGGTTTTCTTATTAAAATATGAATTGCATAACAAAATAACATCAAAATGGAGACTAAGATAATTTTGAGAAACTTAAAAACTTTTAGAAAAATACTATAAATTATGATGGAAAATGACCATTTTAAATTTCATAGAAAAGGATTTTTTTTTCTCAAGAGTTCTGTTAATATAAGTTAAGAATAAACTAATTAATCTTTGTGGAAAAAAATAAATAAATAAATGCTAGTTACCTGTTGGTTGTGAATAATTCTGTCAAGATTTGGCTCATGAAGAACATTTATGGTCACATGTACTTTTATTGTAACTCCTTTTTCAACCTTCAAAACCTGCAAGAGTCAGTTACAAAGAATATATGTTTCTGCTTAAATGTGTGTTAACTTGTATATAAAATAACAAAATGCTAAAACTATTTTTTTTTTCATACAATAAGTCTGTTGTTAATAGCACACTATCTTAGCCACTTAATTTCATGTGGATTTTAAACACTAACCTTTCCTTGACAACCATAGTGTGGCCACCCAATAACAAACACAGCTGCTTCAGGTGTAAACAAATCATCAACCGTTTTGTATTGACACATAGCAGATTCTTCTGTAACAATATCCTGAAATATAAATAAATAATAAACTCATTTTAAATTTTATAAAGGGAATCAAAAGGCATTTGAGTTAGAGAAAAACAAAAATATGTACAATATGCATAATTTTTATCTTATTAACATTCAGAAGAGCCTTTGATTCATTCACTCATTATTTCTCTACAGTTTAACCTTTAGCAGGTTATTTAAAACCAGAAAATACTTTTAAATTATAAGAATTCTTTTTTGGCAGATATTGGTTTAAGCTTACTAAAATACCCAAAAATAGGGGAGAAAAGGTGGATTCATATCTTTCCCAAGGGTATTTGCATGTAAGTGAATATATACCCAACTAGAATTAAAACTCTACTCTGGTTAACAATTCTGTGTCTTCTCCAGTACACCACCTGCACATTTAAACTTACAGCACTGAGTATTCCCAAACAGTCACCCATCTAGGTACTGACCAGGCTTGATTTCAGTGATTGGACGAGAGATGACATTTTAATGTGATTTGGCCATAAGCTGGAAGAGCTTCTCCTCTAACAAGTTTATTTATGATATAGATAAAAGATTAATACTAAAATTAGTAAATAGTGATTTTATTGCAAGAAAAAAATATCTCAATATCAACTCACAACTTATTCCAAAAACAAACAACGAAAGCAAGAGGTTTTTAAGTATCTTATGAATTGATTGATTGCTAAATCTCTGAAAGACAATAAAATAAAGCTAACACAAAATTATAAAGTATTAAAAAAACAAAAGCAAGTAAATAAAATTAATACATGAACAATATCTTAAGAGGTACTATAACTGAAACATAAACGAAAGGTAGGCAATAACTGTAATAAATCACTCCTAGCTGAGGTAATATAGCAATAGAAATTTATTATACTCGCATAAAGTAGTGTTTCACAATATTTTTGTTACAGAGCCAAGCTTACAGAAGTAAATTTAATATCTTACCTTCAAACATGCTTGGAGAACAAAGGCTTGAGGAATTTCTGAAAACTGCTTCTCAAGGGTGATTTTTCCATGAGAACCAGCAATATACCTAAATGGAAAAAATATGTACAATACTATTTACAAGTATTTGAACAAACAGATTTTACATATATGGCTTGATTTTAAAGAGTAAAAACGTGAGAAACCAAAATTTTTTTATCAGCATAAAGTGGAATTCAATGGCTGAAATAAAAGTCCAAAACAAATAAAGAAAAGCAAAAGTTAACATTGCAAAAAATGCTATATCAAAAGAACTGACAATAAAAGAATTAAGCATTATTCCATTAGATGATTTACAATAGTTTCATAAAAATATGTAAATCAACTACAATGTAATGTTTATTATTTACCATATTTCTAACACAATTTTGAAAAACATTTTTTTTTTTAATTCATGAAAAACATTTTCCAGGCATTTATTTCATTTGCTCCCACTGCATAAATTCATTAAAATAGGTTGCGAATATCTGGATTTATACCCCCCCTTGAGAATTAACAACAAAAACATTAAATACTATTTATGAGATTGTTTATTTACCAAGAATACTTGTCAATTCTCAAGAAAAAAGAGAATCCATAAATCCAGTTTCAGGTTTAGGTTTTATTAAAATTCTAAAAATTGCAGTTTAAAAACAAGAATTGCCAAAAGAGTATACACTAATTAGTGTCAAGCGAAAAAAAAAAAATTTGACACTCTCTTTGTGGGTACACAGATTAAACTTTGCCTGAAGAAAATATAAAAATCATTTAATGTGATATATTAATAATTACCCTTTTGAAAACAAAATACACTGTCAATACTTTCAAAGACTACTTGGTAATCCAAGTCTGATTTGGATAGACTTGGTTTTGCCCACTTATTATACAGTTGCCTTCAACACCTTCAGCAGAAAAGTAGCTCAAGATCAACACATTATCAACACCTGGCTTCATAGATAAGATACTGTATAATACTACTAGTTCACCTCATCCACTACCTTTGATTACTACTAAGGAGTTTAAATTTGGATATGTCTCCAAAGGACTTCTGACAAACTGAAGCTGTTTACTGCAGTTTTTTTCCTAAAACGTGTTTTGAAAATTTGCATGACATACAGGAATTCAGTTTACCGTCTAGAATAGATAACTTTCCTCTGGAATTGGCATAGGTCTACAAAAGCCTTAACTATCATGGCAAATTTTGGAGACATTTCAGGAGAAAAAGAAAATGTTCTTGACGCCAGCAAATATAATATTTTTCTTCAAAGATTGTTTTTTTTTGTTTTTTCTTAGAAATTTTCCAGATAATCCATACTTTATGCATATGGTAAAAGGAATATGATTGGAAAATTTTCTAACCTTAACTTAAAGTTCACTTCTTCAGTAAGCTCACAAAGCATATTTTCTCCTGTTTTCTAAGTTCAGTACTTGAAGATATGTTCTATAAATTAGAAGCTTTAATTGCTTGGGCTCTTATCTTGAAAATTATCTGTTGATTTTACTTGATCTATGGTATGTTTAGAGCCTGCAATTTTTTCTACTGCTGCAACTAGCATCATATATTGTTTGCATCCAACTTTTTTTCTTCTAGGAAAAGTTCTTAACATTTTAAGCATGTTCTTTTGTTGTTCTCATTACTATATTCCAGGAAGTTTTTTTAAATTGAATTGTTAAAGGAATTCAATCAAGTATTTTCTATCCTGTTAACATTTTGTTCAGATTCAATCAGCAAGAGATTGGAAAGGTTAACAGTGTTATCTTCTGCAAAAATAAATGACTTTAGTATTATTTTCTATAAAGAATCAATCATTGGAAACTGGTATTTAACTAAATACATGTAAGAAATATCTGGAAGACTTGCATACAAATACATATATTAAAAGAACTCAATCATAGGCAAGAAACAGTTCAAATTGATACAAGAATTTTATATTTATATGAGTGTGTAGCATCTGATATTAGATAATGCAAGCTTAAAAAATAAATAAAAATATTTACAATTCTAGAGATTTAATCCTGATAAAAATTGCATTAAATATTCTTAAAACTTGTTCTCAACCAAGAAATCTGCATAAAAAAAACAAAATAAAATTATAGCTCTAAACCTACTGCCAAAAAATGTAGCATATAAAATTAGACATCAAAATTGTAAATAGACATGCAAGTTAAATTTCACTAATATATCCCATTGTTCAGACATGGGTTTTGTCCCATTCTTCTTGCCACAAATCAATCGAATCAGTTCTTCCTAATATTGTCACTGAAGATCTTCTTAAGATTCTCAATTAGATTACAATGACATAAACTTAACATTTTCAAAGAAGTGTTTTACATATTTCCAGAATATGAAACATGAAGTGTTTAAAAAAAAAATGCCTTATACA
This sequence comes from Ascarosepion bandense, assembly GCA_037127315.1. Taxonomy (NCBI): domain Eukaryota; kingdom Metazoa; phylum Mollusca; class Cephalopoda; order Sepiida; family Sepiidae; genus Ascarosepion; species Ascarosepion bandense. Next base: position 3,281,125 of record JBBBDQ010000158.1, on the reverse strand, counting down.
CTAGAGTGTTTACTATAACTGACCAAATAGATCAACATCAGCACTAAAGTTCATCTCCGATACCAATACACTATAATCTCTAAATCTGATTTTTTTTTAGAGGGTGCAATCTCTCACCTTTAAGCTCTCTGACATATTGCTTACCATCAGAGCCAATCAAATTAGACTTATTTTCAGCACTGAAAAATATTGTTACTTAATTTTCATTAGTCTAGGCAATAAACTTATTTGCAAAGGCCAGTTTAGCTTTTTGGTTCTAGATACAGAATGACAGTAACTATTAGCCTTACCTTCGTCCTGTCATGGGACAAGCATGAATGAGGGCAAAAGTTGGGCCAATATCAATTCCTCGTCGGTAGTGATACCTGAAAACAGAAAAAGTGTGGATTTACACTTGCAAAGAGTACAAATATTAAAAATATTTTTTATGGTATATTAACATATGCATATCTTATGCAACATTAAGTCATTTCTTTTGTTCATGTGTTGAAAGATTGATGGTTTAGCAAGTAATGAAGTTACAGAAAACAAAATTTCTTTATAATCAGACTCAATACATTGTTTTATGACCATAAATCAGTAAGTAAAAAATGGCAGAAAGATGGTCACTAATTAAATATTCAGCAATTTGTTCATTTAATGCTATTCAATGGTAGAAGGGGTAAACTTCACAAAGGAAAAAAAAACAACTGGACAAAGAAGAAAAGCAAGGGAAAAGAATAAGAGAGGGAACGAGAGAGAGAAGAGAGAATAGGAGAGAGAGAGAATAGGAGAGAGAGAAGAGAGAATAGGAGAGAGAGAGAATAGGAGAGAGAGAAGAGAGAATAGGAGAGAGAGAGAATAAGGGAGAGAGAGAGAGAGAATAAGGGGGAGAGAGAGAGAGAATAAGGGGGAGAGAGAGCAGACGAGAGAGAGAGAGAGAGCAGACGAGAGAGAGAGAGAGAGCAGACGAGAGAGAGAGAGAGAGCAGACGAGAGAGAGAGAGCAGACGAGAGAGAGAGCAGACGAGAGAGAGAGAGAGAGCAGACGAGAGAGAGAGAGAGAGCAGACGAGAGAGAGAGAGAGAGCAGACGAGAGAGAGAGAGAGAGCAGACGAGAGAGAGAGAGCAGACGAGAGAGAGAGAGAGAGAGCAGACGAGAGAGAGAGAGAGAGCAGACGAGAGAGAGAGAGAGAGCAGACGAGAGAGAGAGAGAGAGAGCAGACGAGAGAGAGAGAGAGAGCAGACGAGAGAGAGAGAGAGAGCAGACGAGAGAGAGAGAGAGCAGCGAATAAACGAGAGAGAGAGAGAGCAGCGAATAAACGAGAGAGAGAGAGAGCAGCGAATAAACGAGAGAGAGAGCAGCGAATAAACGAGAGAGAGAGAGAGCAGCGAATAAACGAGAGAGAGAGAGAGCAGCGAATAAACGAGAGAGAGAGAGAGCAGCGAATAAACGAGAGAGAGAGTGAGCAGCGAATAAACGAGAGAGAGAGAGAGCAGCGAATAAACGAGAGAGAGAGAGAGCAGCGAATAAACGAGAGAGAGAGAGAGCAGCGAATAAACGAGAGAGAGAGAGAGCAGCGAATAAACGAGAGAGAGAGAGAGCAGCGAATAAACGAGAGAGAGAGAGCAGCGAATAAACGAGAGAGAGAGAGCAGCGAATAAACGAGTGAGAGAGAGCGAATAAACGAGAGAGAGAGAGAGAGTAAGACACACAGAGAGAGAGAGAGTAAGCGAGAACAGAGAGAGAGAGACACAAACCGAGAGAGAGAGAGAGCAATAAATAAACGAGAGAGAGAGAGAAGACAACGAGAGAGAGAGAGCAGCTAGCGAGAGAGAGAGAGAGAAAGCACGAACAGAGAGAGAGAGCAGCGACAAACCGAGAGAGAGAGAGAAATAATAAACGAGAGAGAGAGTAAGACAAACGAGAGAGAGAGAGCAAGCGAATAAACGAGAGAGAGACAGCGAATAAACCGAGAGAGAGACAGCGAGAGAGAGAGAGAGAGAGAGAGTAGCCACAAACAGAGAGAGAGAGAGAGAGCAGCGAATAAACAGAGAGAGAGAGAGAGAAAGAATGGACAAACAGAGAGAGAGAGCGAGCGAGAGAGAGAGAGTAAGACAAATCGAGAGAGAGAGAAACAGACAAACAGAGAGAGAGAGCGAGAACGAGAGAGAGAGAGCTAGCGAATAAACGAGAGAGAGAGAGCAGCGAATAAACGAGAGAGAGCACGAACAAACCGAGAGAGAGAGAGAAAGCAGCCAATAAACGAGAGAGAGAGCACACAACGAGAGAGAGAGAGAGCAGCGAATAAACGAGAGAGAGAGAGAGTAAATGGACAGAGAGAGAGAGAGAAAGGTTAGCGAGCGAGAGAGAGAGAGAGAGCAGCGACAAACGGAGAGAGAGACAGCGAATAAACGAGAGAGAGAGAGAGCAAGCACAAACGAGAGAGAGAGAGACACACAAACGAGAGAGAGAGAGAGCAGCGAATAACCGAGAGAGAGAGAGCGAGCGAATAAATGAGAGAGAGAGCAGCGAATAAACGAGAGAGAGAGAGCAGCGAATGAAACCGAGAGAGAGAGAGCTAGCGAATAAACGAGAGAGAGAGAGAAAGACAACCGAGAGAGAGAGAGAGCAGCGACAACGAGAGAGAGAGAGCAGCGAATAAACGAGAGAGAGAGACAGACAAACGAGAGAGAGAGCAGCGAATAAACGAGAGAGAGAGAGAGAGCAGCGAATAAACGAGAGAGAGAGAGAGAAGGAAAGACAAACGAGAGAGAGAGAGAGAGAGAAAGACAAACGGGGAGGGAGAGAGACAGACAAACGAGAGAGAGAGCAGCGACAAACGAGAGAGAGAGAGAGAGCGAGCACGAACGAGAGAGAGAGACACAAACGAGAGAGAGAGAGAGAGCACGAACAAACGAGAGAGAGAGAGAGAGAGAGACACAAACGAGAGAGAGAGAGAGAGTAAGACAAACTCAGAGAGAGAGAGAGCAGCGAATAAACGAGAGAGAGAGAGAGTAAGACGAACGAGAGAGAGAGAGAGCAGCGAATAAACGAGAGAGAGAGAGAAAGAAAGCCGGACAAACGAGAGAGAGAGAGACAGCGAATAAAACGAGAGAGAGAGAGAAAAAAAAAGGAACTATTTCTTACTTGTCAGCAAGTGAATTTACTTCCCGATGCCAAATGGTTTGATCTTGTGCAAGGCTTTTCTCACACCTGATGTTGTTTTCAGAAGGATTGGGCAACAAATACCTGGGAAAAAAATAAATAAATAAAAAGATCAATCCATTTTCTGTTAAATACACCACAATGTTCATATACTAAAACAAGAGAGTAATGCTTTTTCAATTGCCAAAACAGTCATTCCATAGAAAAGGCCAACTACCTAACACTAATTCTGGATATGTGTAAAAATAAAACATACAAACTTATATGAAATATTTGGTTGGAAAGAAAATTCAGTTTCTTAATCATCAGCAGGAAGGTTAGGTTTAAGTTTCTCATGGGACAAAGCTTTTGTTCAGAAATGTAGTAACAGTGTTTTTGAGTTCATTGCTTTTTAAAACTGATACTGGCAAAGAGTAGTTAAAATAATAGTAATGTCAAGGGAAAAAAACTGTCCTTTTGTGAAAGGACAAGATTCCTGAACATTCCTTCCGACCAGATGAAAGTGAAAGATCAAATAGATTTTTTTTTTTATTTAAATTTGAAAATTTTAATGATTTTAGCCCACTAATGTAATGTGGATGTGCGTGGTGGTCCAGTGGATATTGGCTCGGAACAAGAAATCGGAGAGCCGAGTTTGAATTCCAGTTGAATTCATTGCATTCACTTACGCGCAAATACCCTTGGGAAAGGTATTAATCCGTCTCTTCCTTCCAGTTATGGGTTAAATAACAGGACAGATTGGGTTCTATAGCCTTGGCTGGCAACCAGTCTACCGCAGAAAGCAATGGCAACCTACTGCGGGATAATCTTCTGCCCAGTCAGTCATGTCTCTTTCGAGACATGATTGCCCAAGCGTGTTTTACATATGGCACTTAACTGACTGAATGTAATGGACTGAATAGAATTTTCCACTGTATCTTAAGAAAAACACTGTTACATTAATTTTTCCTCTTATTGCCTGTTAAGAGGAGACCAGGGAACATAAATAGATAAAAGTTAATTATGATACTAAAAATACCATTTTAACCTAAGTCTAATAATAAACATAAGTGATATTTATTTATTGCTTTTTCTGTGATATAAGAGTGTTCAGATTAAACCATTAAATTCTTTCTGCTGAAATCCAAGTGAGTAAAGGGTTATATTATTTTTATAATAGCATTTTAAAAACTGACCTGGTAAGATCATCAGAAACTTTAACAACCTTGGCTTCATACAAATGTGGCCAATCAACATAGATGCTTTTACCCAGCAAATCATTAGCAATAGTCTTCAAGTCCTGAAGAAGAGGAAGAAGAAATTCAAACTGGTAAAAATGCCCAAAAGTAAACATACACAAGAATCGTGAAAAACACTGAAAGATGTGCTCGTCAAAATGATTAACTATCAAGAAATTCATTAAAATCAAAAAGCTGAAAATTTTTGCAAAAGCAAATCATGATTATACTGAGTAAATTTTGTTATTTTACCATATTCTTTCTTAGCATATAATATTTGATTGGTAGTTTCTAGTATAATTTATTTAAACAAAAACATATCTTTATGCATTCAAAGTTTCAAATTTACAAAAAAGTAGAGGAATGCTGGAGATTTTTACACCCACTTAATTTTTTTTTAATTTTAATTTTTTTTAACCACAGCTCTTGGATTGTATAGTTGCTAGTAAGCAGTAAAAAATGAAAATAAAGAATAAATCCACATGAAGTTTGAATCTCAAAGATTTATTATTTCCAATCTTCACTGTTTATTAAAAGATTGTGGAATGACAATGTTGAAATAAGCAACAGAAATAAAATTAAATATTAGTGCAAAATGAATAATAATTAACAATGCTTCAATTTAATAAATTCAAATAATGCTACCACCAAATACACATTTTTATAATTCCCATTCAATATTTAATTCAAAATTCTGAAATCACTTCAGGAAACAAATGCTACCCTTTTTATAGAAGATAATCTTCTTCACATCTAGTATTATAGAGTTAGGTCAGACACAAGTACTGGTATTCTATGGCATCTAATGGAACATTAGTCTACTAGACACTTCAACTTTGTATCTAAGACTGAGAAGATGTACAGTGTGTGGCAGAAATACCTTCCACATTATGGTAAGTCATTAGTGGCAATGGTGTCTTCATCTAGCTAATGTGGAAAACATTTCTGGCATACCCTATTTTAATTATATATTTTAAGCCTCCCTCCCCTTTTAAATAAATAGTGGTATTATATACAGTCATATTGCATAAATACAAAAAGATTGTACATTATAATTACAACACACAAGAACAAAGACAGCAAACTATTTTGTTGGCGCAGTTGGCGGGCGGTATATATTTTTTAGTTTATTTCAAGATACTTTTGTTTACAATCTTAAATAACATTAATAATTGCTCTAAACAAAACAGTATCAAAATGGATAAACCAAAATCATTGTTACAAATTTTTGTTTGCTTAGCAATTGGAGAAAAAACCAATTTACCTGTTCAGACTCATCGATAATCTGTATGATCATGTTATCTCCGCGACTGTTGGACTGGAATACTTTTACACCATCTTTCTTTAATTCAGCCTAAAAAGTGGCAAGAAATAAAAACTTTAGAACATTTCAAAGATTTAAAACAGACTAAATCAGCTACCGATTGTTAATAAAAGAATAAGATAATTATATGATTGAATTTTAACGATGAGCATGAGTGTCTCCTAAAATAAGAAATTCGTATTATTAATTATAGCTTGCCCACACCATATTTTGTTAAGTAATTACTCTTATCAGGTTTTCATATGCATGTCATTCAATATAGAAATAAGGGCACTTTGACAATGTTTAGCAAGCTTGACTCATTGGATCATTGGATCAATGACTAAATAGCAAGTTCCATTTTGATTGGGTGCCCTATACTTTCGACCTTGTGCCACATCTAAGCTATACTTAAAAAAAAAAACACCATTAAATATAGAAATAAATCACCAATGAAAGGAAAATATTTGTTATAGCAAAAAAGACAAAAAAAATGTCTTTTGACAAACCATTTTTTTCCTCAAGGACAAAGGTTAAAGATACCAAGTACTTTTTAATGTAATTATGATGGTGTTGCTTTTTGACGTACTAAATGAAAATTCTGTTCTTGAGGCATGGTGTAACAAGTCTCATTAGAACTCAAGAATTTTTTGTAAAATCCTCACAGTAAGTGTTGATTATTTTCTGGAGGTCTATAATCTTGGTCTCAATTTAAGTTCTAAGTGATTTTTTCAGCTTTCTAAAAATAATTAATAGACTTTAATTTCAATGACTCAATACATTGAGTATGCTTTTTTAGATTAAATATCTGTAGAGAACAAAGGAAATGCCACACTCATTTTCAGTTAGTGGCAGCCAAAATTTAAAGTTTTTTATTCTTATAACCTATTTTAAATAAGATCCATGAAGTAAAATGTTTTACAGTATAAATACATTTTCTATAGATTTGATTTACACAGTTTAAGAGCTAGAAAAAAGACAGAGTAATTCTGAAGTAAAATAAGAGATAAAATCAAAGTGAAAATTCAAGATCTTTCAATTAATAGAGAAAAAAAAAACATGGATGCTACACTTACTTTATGCAAAGTATTTTGTGTAACATTAACAATAAAAACAAACATGTTTCATTTCTGGTATTTGCCTTCTCCCTTCCATCATATGTTTAATATCTCCAGTAAATTTAAATGATATAAGATAAAATCACTAACAATTCTTATAAATTATACCAGTGTAGGTTGTATTTACTCTAGCTATGGTTGGCAACTGGTCTAGGAAAATGACAATTCTAAATCCAAAACCCAGTCCCCTGAAGCTCTACAAAGGTGGTTAAACATGGAGGTGCAGATACCATGTATGTAAGAAAAAAAAAAATGGTGAATTTCAACAGCTATGGCTAATCCCACTGAAGAGGGATTATACAAAATGCTGTTGATACCAACAGGCATTGAACTCAAGGAAAGAGAGATGGCTGGAAAGTGAGTCATACTGGATAACCTTACTTGGAGTAAATACCCCCACTGGTAACACAAATGGACTAGGCTAGACACTTAAATACAAAACACCAGCAAGTCCAAAAAAAAAAAAATCCCATTACAATTGGTCTAGAGTTTTCTAACAGATGTCATGGTGAGTAGCCTAAGCAACATTTAATACTACAACCATTAGAAAACAAGTTATAACAATAACAAAATTGAAAAGGTTAGAAATTAGTTGTTACTGATGTCTTGGTAACCAGCATAGATAAATATTTTATCACCATTTTATTCTCGTTTATTATGCACGGGAATATGAATCAGTGCCTTACCCTGTGGCGTATATGTTTCAAAGTGGGAAAGCCAGGATAGTAGACATGTTTCTTTTGATTGGCAAGAGGTCCTTTCTGGAGAGCTGCAGAGCTGATATGAAATTCATCAATTGGAATATATGTGCACCTTTGAAAAGCAGAAAAGAACACATAATTTGTGCAAAATGTCAGAGATCACAAGTAATGATGTCATAATATACCTCCAGAGAGTGGCCAGAAATTAAAGCTCAATTTAGGAGTTAATTTGACAAATCAATTCAGTGGTAAGAATATACATAATACATAATACATATTCAATCATAGTAAGCAAATATGTTTCATTTAAAAAAAAAAAAAATCATTAAAATGTCTACAAAAATTGTTCTATGAAGCTACTCACTTAGAATAGTGATGTGCAATATCAGGTAATCGTTTTGGTATTGTGGACGGATATACCCCTTGGCTCTGTGGAACATATTGATACAGAAGGCATGGACCATGTTTGTTGCGTTTTTTCTCATCAGGGAGCAAACGGTGCTCTACATCCATCATAGAATTTATAAGAAGTGTCTATAAAAAAGAAAAAAGCCAATATTCAGCTAAAATCCCAAGAAAATTATTTTTATAACAATTAAAAATATTTAAAAGATTTTCAACATTTTAAAAATAATACTCATAAAAATTATATACAAGAACAGTAATGTAAATAATAATTTGCAATATTTTCTGTTATGCAAGGCAAAGGAATAGATATAAAATGGCTAATAAAATTGGTTTAAAAATTAAATCATTAAAATCAATGTCCAAAACAAAGTCAATATTATACTTTCTTTTGAACTATTATCTTGATTATTATAGATGTTATCATAGACAACATTTCAGCCAACTATCCTCAAGTGCATATTGTTTGGCTGATCTGGAATATTTGTTTGTTGTTATACCAAAATACAAAAATTATCAAAGAGTAGTACAAGACTACAACCAAAGCTCAAAACAATGACATACTTAGGCAAAACACTGTCTATAATAATGAAGATGAGAACATTAATTCAAAATTATACATGTATATTGTCAATTATTCATCTCAAAAATAAAATACAATCTTACATAAGGAGTAAGGACAAATTTTCACAAATAAGAGCAAAAACACAGTAAGAGAAAAAAAAGGCTTACAGTTAGACTATGTACTCATCTTTGTTGTTATCACCTTTCAGTCTTTCTGTCCTCTAGCCTTCTTCAGGAGTCAAATTCAGATAGAAATTAATCTCAAACTTTAAGAAATTTAATTTTAAAATTTTGTTCATTTCTTTATTAAGACTTTTTTCTTTTATAAATAGTGCAGAATTTTAAAAAATATATTGCTGCTAGTATTTTAGATAAGTCTTTTTTCTTTCTTTTTTTTTTAATTCACCTGATTCATAGCAACAACTGTGTACAAAGATTGCTTACCTCATCAATAAAAGGAATCAAAACCACAGCTTCCCATTCTTGCAATTTGCCATTTAGGTCAGTTACAAAATCTATTGGGTAATAATCTTTTAGTGGAGAGTTTTCTGATGTCATCAGTTCCTAAGTGAAGAAGAAAAAAATTAAAGAATTTACAAATAAAAAAAATTCAAAAATTTAATGATTTCCTACAATTTTACAAAACTATGCTGTAAAGTTTACTGATAATTTTACACAATGTGATAAAACATACAATTGTGATCAATTAGCTTTGAAAAAAAGGAAATTACATTTCATAAAAGAACATTATTTTGCGAAAAAATATTTACTTTTGCCTGCCTACAAACCAACATGGGTATTTTTTGAATATCAGAAATGCACAAAATTAAGTTACAAATATTGCATATCAAGTTATAAAAAGCAATTTTATTTTTTTAATCTTTCAAATAAAATTTTGTGCATTGATGACTATGTTGTACTCAATTTCATATTTCAGTTGTGTTTTTTAATAAGCATTTTCAAAAAACAGCAAAGAATATATTGAATAAAACTTTTCTGACATTCTTTTACTGCCAAACTAAAAAAAATAATGTAATGTTTTAAACTAGAGAAGAGGAAGAGAAATAAAAACATTTTTATTTAAGAAAATTCTTAAAAAGCCATATAGTTGAAGTGTTTAGAAATTTCTAGGAAACATGCAACAAGTGAAAAATACCTGAAAAGGAAGAGGCAAAAGTTCTTTACTGGCAGATGGTAACACAGCCATCAGCTGTTGGAAAGGAAGGAAGGGTTTCCCCATATCAAACTTAATCTTAAAATCCTCAATGTTCACAATATCACTCATGAAGGGAGCATAATGATGGGGATAAAACCTGGAAGCAAAAAGCATTCAAGAGTTAAAAAAAGAAAAAATTAAAATATGTTCAATTTATATTTAAACTTACAAAACAAATCTAAAGAAAAGCATAAAGACAATTATTTTGCTTTTTTGAGTGCACAACTAATACAATTTTAACTTAGGTACAAAGTGTAGTATCTACCCAATACCCAGCTCAAAAGAGCTGAAATCCATGACATATTTGCCTCTGACCAAGAATGTGGCACAAGGCCAAAAGTATGGGGTACCCAGTAAAGATCAAACTCCCTATTCAGTTGTAATAGGTTCTAGTGAGAGAAGCCAGCTAACCAGTACTCCACATCAAGGTGTCCTTGGGTCAAGTAGATAAAAATGTTGGTTGAACCCAGTGATTTGACCCAAACATCTGTGAATTCAATACCTAGCTACAGCAGAGGTGAACAAAAACTTGGAAAGTTAAAAGGAAGATAACTAATACTGAGATATCTGGAAGAGGCATGGAACATTGATATAGAATAGTCTGTCCCAGTAGATAAAATAAAGAGCTCAGTTCAAAATTCTAAACACCTGAAGAAGGCTGGAACATATAGCAGTCACAACATTGTAATTATGGCAACAAAGAAGAGGATAATAGTCTGAACAATGTAAATAATTACAATACCTTACCTGAGAAATATAAACAAAGAATAAGTCTTTTTTTTTCTCAAGTAAATATTGCATTAACAATTTTTTGAGAATAACAGTAATTTTTCCAGATATGTGTTATTATCTAGTAGCTGCAGGGAGAAGATGAATTCAGACCTTTCTCAAAGGTAAGTAAATGTAGCAAACCTAACTGAAATTAGAATTTTGTTCTTTAATTCAATGGACTGATAGTTTGTTTTTGTTTTTTCACAGCTTAACTGAAAGGTTATTTAAAAGCTGAAACACATTTTAGATTTTAAGAATAATTTTTTTTTTATGAGTAAATATTGGATTAACAATTTCTTTGAAAACAACAATGACATTTCCAGATACAAGTCTTACTATTTAACCCATAGCTAGGGGGAGGTAATTCATACCTTCCCAAGAGTATTTGTACATAAGTAAATGTAATGCCAATTTGATGAAGAGAAGAAAAAAGAGAGTACAAATGAAGGCGGTAATAAAACTAATAAAAAATAAAAAGGAAAAATATATGGAAACTTGGAAAGATCTATGGAAACTGAATTTAATTGCAGAGAAATGTAAAATATATAACAAAAATATGCATTTGACCTATCAGTGCTGTTGAAGATTAATCATCCTCTAAATTGAATTAATCTATTTCCTCCTCCTTATGGAACATCAGAATCAAGAATGACTTGCAAGGTCACCTTTCTAAGCATTTATAAATCTATGTTAGGTTGATCAAAATTTGATTAATAATAATAACAAAAAAGTTACAAAATAAATTGTTAATATAAAAGTACATTACTGCTACATAGAAGCTGTTTTAATCTTGGGCTGATTCAATGGCTCCTTTACAGTCAATTGGTATGATGAGATTTTCTGGTAACCATGTATGTGTTTGGCTAGCCAAACCTAATCAGTCTGTCAAGAAAGGGTTAAACATCCCCACTTCCCTAATATTAATAACTTTTCTTAAAATGTCAGAATAAATATATTAGAAATATTACTCAACATCAATATTTAAAGAATGCTCAGAGCTTCACAATGTGTTTTACTTATGATAAATATCATACTTTTGATCCAATCAGCATCATACAAAACAGAGAACTTAAAAAAAAAAATTAAAAAAATCACTTTTAGCCAGGATTTTTATAATGAAGACTTATAATGTTCTATGTTAGTTATTTTTATACATGCTCCAGAAACTCCAATGAACATTAAGATGCAAATTAGCTTTTATTTCTTTATGTTCATTCACTATTTGCCATATTTAAAAATCAACAAATCTCAATTCTATTGCAGAATTAAACAACACATTACACAACAAAGAGATCACATTTTTTGTCTCTGGTCCAGCAATATATTTTAAAATGGATAAACGTAAATCACACAAGACAATATAAGCTATTATGCCACTATTTCTTCATATATCCATAACATAAAACAGGATGAAACAATTCATAGTGTGTGGAAACTGACACTGGGTACACTGGTGCTGGGATTAAACTATTATAATGAATATGAAAACTCACCAATTCCATGACTGGCAGCCTTCAAAATAGTAGAGTAAAATCCATTGTAAGGCCGTCACATAAGTCTCAGCTTGATGACGTAGCACATCTCTGAAATAAAGAAAATTAAAGTCAGCTTTAAAATATTATCCTCATTCATACCAACAAACTGTATCTTATGTATCTGATTAAATTGTAAATGTAAAAGTAAAAATAAGTAGTAATGTAGTTGTTCCATTTAAGGTCGGTTGAGAGAGTGAGGCCAAGGAGGTGCAGTGTTGCTCTCTAGATTAGCATTTTCCATTCTGATGGTAGGTAGGAAAGTTTCTCTATGGTAGTTAAAGAAGAGCAGCTTCGTTTTGGAGGTATTAAAACTTATAAGCCATTCAATGACAGATTGAAAGTTCTTTTGAAGAGCTGCAGCAAGATTTGTCAACCTTGGCAGATTTACTATAGAGATGAGAGTAAATGGTGGTGTCATCTGCATAGATGCCTACTTGGCAACTGATTATATCGGGATGATCATTGATGAAAATCAGAAAAGGCATAGGACCTAGGATAGAGCTTTGAGGGACACCCATTTTTGTATGAAAAGATCTGGAAACTTGTCCATTCAAAACAACCTACATTTCATTATTTAATAGGAACAATTGGATTAAATCAAACAATCGTCCAGAAATACAGCAGCTCTGGAGCTTGCACAAAAGGCCAGCATGCCAAACCATGTCAAATACTTTCAAGATATCGAGAGCAACAGCTCAAGCTTTGCCATTCTTTTCAAGATCTGGGTATATATATTGTGATGGTGGTTAGCACATCAGCAGCAGCAGGTCTAGCAAAGTGGAAGCCTTGTTTGTTTGTCAGAGAGAAGGTTGTGAGATGCCTAACTATTTCAGCATTGATAATATCTTTGAATACCTTGCCGAAAAGAGTTAAGAGGCTGATAGGATGATAATTGGAGCAGTCAGAGGGCTCCCCAGAATTCTTAAAAACAGCAATTACAGAGAGGAACTTTCAACAAGACCAGCTTAGCAGCACATTTCTGTAGGACAATGACTGGAATTCAATCACCTCCACTTGCCTTGCAGGAGTCAAGCTTAGAAATTATGTTAGTGACCAGAGACAGGATTTTTTATTACTCAGTTGAGCCTCAGTTCTAAGTGGGAAATTGGGTGTAGGTACTCCAGATGAGTCAAGTTGTATTAGAATTTTAGAGCAAAGCCCTAAAGGATTATGAGTGGGTACAATACTTTGAAGCAAGAAGAACAAGTGTAATGGATGAAAGTTGATCTGGTCACCCATCAACATTGCACACACAATAACACATCAACAGAAGACTAATGAATCATGTTAACACATGTGGTGGTAAATGTGGGCATCAACTATGGAGCTGAAAAAAAAAAAAAAATCAATATTGCATGATGACTTGAATTATTGTAACATTTGTGCACATTGCCCAAACAATTAAGGGGTGCAAACATGGCTTTGTGCACAATTAAAAAGCTTTCTTTTCTATTAAAAAATGACACATGCATTTGTTCTTTATCAGTGGCAATAAAATTGCTGTATGGAAATTGCCTCTACTTTTTGATTTACCCTCATACATAAAATTTTATTAAATCTTTGTCACTGTAATATGTGAACTCAACATTTAGGAAAATCTACCAAGATGAACATCCTATTAATCCTTATTTACAGTTTAGTAAATATCCCACCTTTCTTAGAGACTAGGATCAATGTGATTTCTGAAACACCTTTCCAAATCTAATAAAGTGCTTCAGATAGCACTTGTAACTCAATAATAGTCAAACACGTCTAGCTACTGTTTAATACACAAAATATAATAGTCCTTTCAATAATCATCAAAATCCAGAAAACAAAATACTTACGGTGTAACTTCTTTGTATTCTAGCTTTGTCATATAGTAGTCTTTCTTGTATTTTATGAACTCCTGATCTTCACTGTCAGTACAGTTGTAGGACACTGGATGGTGAAAAAAAAAATTAAGATTATTGCATTTAGATATCTTTACTGATTTTACAGTATTACTTAAATTACTGCAAATCAAGTGCACTTAACATTATTGTTCTAACTTTCACATACCAAAAATGCTCTGAAAAAGGATTCACATACAGCAATAAAAAAAATAAAAATAAAAAACATTCTAGCTTTTATGAAATTCAACTAAAAAATAAACTTGTTTCACATCATCAATTTTTTTGTATTGTGAAAATCTTAAAAGAATAATAAAATGAGAAAACAAAGTTCAGGATTGAACTTGAGCTATGTAATAAAATTTGAAATCATTAAGTAAAATTAGCACCACTTGAATTTAAGAGGCTGAAAGAAAGGAAATCAAGTTAGCTAATATGGTGAAATCAGATGATTATAATCATAGATGTTATTAAATAGTTATTAAGACAATTAGTTGATCCAAAACATTTTATTTAAAGTGAATAAAAGAAAATTTAAAAATCAATTACATATATTTAATTTTTTATATATTGTTTGCTTCATGTTAGCAGCTAGTTAATGCTATCTAAAAGACCTTGTCCCCAAAATGATCATAAAAAATACAATTTCTTCTGCAATAGAAATGTTCTTCTGCTTAACTTGATTTTTAAAGTACTTTTCTCAAACAATAGTCTAAAGTTCGTTGTCTACTAAATTTTTAAAGTTTATTTTATATATAATCTTTTTTGTTATAAGCATTTCACCCCAAGCAAGAAAGGACCGCCACTGATGTATAGGAGTTACAGTGAGAGAATAAAGATACAGGAGATGCCTACGAAAGGATAAGAGGTGAATGGGATTTAGGGAGGTAGGAGATGGCAATTGACAATTCATTTAAACTTTTAGAGAATATAGCTATGAAGGAAGCAAGTATACAGAAGGAAGTTACACAGGCAGAAAGTGCCAGGAAAGAAACTGATAAAGCAGATGTGGCAGTTACATGTGACTGGAAATGGATGGGACCTAGAAGCTGCACGAGTAGCACCAGGGAAAGAAGCTTGTGAAAGCAGAAGCAGTGAAAATATTTGTAGAAAAGAAAGGAAAGCCACATTTTGTTGGTGAGAAAGTGATTCAAGTTGAGCTGCTAAATCATGATCAATTACATTGCAGATCCTTCTTTGGATTTTGTCGAGAATCCAAAGATGAACAGCAGGAGCATCCAACTAGATATGGCAACCATATTCAATGCACAGATGAATGGTAGATTTATCAATGTATAAAATTGATTCTGATGAAACTATATTCAATTAAATAAAATTAAATGCAGATCTCATCTTAAAAACAAAAAACATTTCACCTTGGAAGCTTGGTGAGATTTCAGATTCTGGGATTTCAATACTCTCTTCCACAAATTCTGTGAATTCATCTTCAAACTTTTCAAGATTTCGCTGAAAAAAGCAGTAAAAGGTTAAAAGGCAATTTAATAAACCAGTGTATTTTCATATAAAAGTATATTTTTCTTATTTAGTTCAATCTACTTTGTCAGAATATAAACTTCATTTATTTGAGAAATTTTGCAAAAATATTATAATTGAGATTTAAGTTACAATAAAAATGTGCTGCTAAACTAATTTTATGTCATTTTAAAGTGCAAAATCCTAAAAGGAAAAAAAAATTAAGTTACATTTTACTTTTTGTTTAGCAAATAGTAACTTGAGTTTTGGTTTAACTTTAAGAGTTAGGTTTTTTGTAACACCAGAAATCGAGTTCCAAGTTGCAGAAGTACAGAAAATGCAATTTAACTTTTATGTTCCTTTCAGGTGTCCATTAAAAATTATGAAAGTTACAAAAAAATACCTATACAAACATTAAAAAAGTTCATTTTTATAAAAAAAGATTATATATTCATTCAGAATACATAAGACAAATATATATTCCAAGTACATAATACTATAAAAAAAATCAAAATCTTAAATAAAAAATACAAGAGAAAAACAAATTTAAAAAACAAAAATTACCCATTTTGTTTCCCCTTTCTTAGGTGATTCTGTTAAATCATCCTTTGGCCGACATGGTCGACCTCTGGTTGATTTGGCAGCCAACCATTTAGCATCAGCACTGGTTTCTTGAAATTTATGCAAATCTAACTACAATGCAGAAAAAAATTAATGTCAAACCCAAAAGATTTAAGAAAATGTGAAAAACAAATAGAATAATAAAAAAAAAAATGTATCTATTTATTCAATAAGAAATAATTAAGGTAAACTTTTGTTTTAGGTCCCGAAGGCTTTCCCCACTTCAAATTTATCCAAAATAGCATTATTTCTGTGCAAATGTATATGCTGAACTCAAATCAACAATTAGTTATTGAAGAAACCTACTTTTTTTAATTTGAAAGTCCATAAAAAAAACGAACAATATCTTGCACTTTTTCTCTCCTGTAACTCTCAAGAAGTCATGTAATTAACTGCAGAATGACGTTCTGCGTAGGCAACAAATTTTGATCGATTTACTTCCTTTACTGAAACTTCCGGCTATTTACTTCCTGTAATGAAAGTAATAAGCATAGAAATACAATAGCATATTACTTTCATTACAGGAAGTAAATCGCCGGAAGTTTCAGTAAAGGAAGAAAATCGACTGAAAATCAACTGAAATTTGTTGTCCTATGCCGACAGACATTCAGCAGTTAATTACATGACTGCATTAGAGTTACGGGAGACAAAATGTAGTTCGACTTTTTTATGGATGTTCAGATCAAAAAGGTAGGTTTCTTCATTAACTAATTGTTGATTTGAGTTCAGCATATACATTTGCACAGAAATAATGCTATTTTGGATAAATTTGAAGGGGGGAAAAGCCTTCGGGACCTAAAACAAAAATTTACCATAATTAAAAAAGAAAATGAAAAAACATGAACAATAAATGTGAATTAAATTCTTTCAAAACAACAGAAAAATGTCAATATTTTATTTTATTTTTATGCACAAACATTTTATTTTAATTTCTTTGGATGGATTCAGCAAGATTGAAACAGTTAAGTAAATTCGGATTGGGCATAAATCTAAAAATTAGCACCCAATTTAAAGATTGTAATCATGGAACCTTTGTGAAATACAGTAGTCTCATTTACTGGGTTACAAATCCACCATATTTATATTAAAGTAATCAACTTAACAAATACCAAATAGTACATTGAAAAACTTATAATATATCTGTTAAATTGCAATCTATGAGTCATTGTCCATTATTTTATATAAACTTACTTCTGAAAGAGCAGTAATATATTTCTGAAATCGTGTCAAATTTAAGTGACCACCATCTGTCAAATATCCTGCAAGAGAAGAAAACTTATTTCAGGTAAATGCAAAATAAATCTTGAAAAACTAATGATTTTTAAACCAATGAATTAGTAAATGCCCAAGAATACAAGGTTTGAATTATTTCAGATTTCTAATTTTTTGAAACTTTGTAATTAGTTTTCTTTTTGAAACACAAAAAATAACTTATTACAAATTAATAAATTTTATGAAGACCAAAATATTTTTAATGTAACAATACACTAACCACTATAGTTATACAAGCACTTAATAATAATACAACTTAAAAACTGAAATTAATACTATGTATAATAATTCTAATATGATAGATCTAAAAATGATAAAAAGCAAATGAAAAATTAAATGAATACTAGTAAAAAATAATGACTTAGTGGATTAAAGCAGGGGCTTATAAATTTGATAAAGACTTAGTAGAAACAGAATAAACAATACCTGAGCCGTACTTAATAAAAACAAAATATCTATAGATATGAACAGCAGAATGAGAATATTCTATTCCTATAAATTAAATAAAAGATTTTTATTACAGATTCTCTAAGATTAGTAGAATCGAAAGGTACTTGAAGAAGACTTAGGACAGAATGGTTGAGTTTTAGTTTTGTTTAACAGCATATCAACCTCTGTTGGTTATAGTGAGAAGGTTGATTTAGTCAGATTTTAATGAACATTTTTTGTTTATATTTTTTTTTTTTTAGAAAACTGAAAATGTTTTCTAGTTTTGTACTAAAAAATGTTTTAATGAGAATTTTTTCCTTCAAAAATCTATATTTTTCTATGAATGTCTATTTTTATGTATATTTCTATAAAAATGTACTTGTATACTTTCATAGTGTTTTAACCCCAATTTGGGGGTTAACTATTTTCCCATAATTGGGACCCTAACAGGTGCTACTACTTTGGATAAGGGTAAACCTGATAACAACAGCAATTAAGAGGTGGTTCCATGCTCTTCATAACCTCCCAATCAGAGGCCTTGCTGCCAGATGCAGTTTACCGTCATGCCCAGGACCCAGAATGGTTGAAATATTGTGATAAGAAGATGAGAACACAGTCCAAATGTAAATAATAATAAGGGTTAATAACAGTTCTCCACTGACAGTTATGAATTTTCAATTTTTAACATAAGTTGACTATTTCTCAAAAGGTAAAAATATTAATTTGAAAGAATCAGAGGCCTGAAATTTAATTCTGTATAAAAAAGAAAATTTATAAGAAATACTATAGACAAAAAGACACAGGATTTTCATGGAGGGATATTTTACATTTCAAAATTGGGTTGTTATTTTTTTTTTCTATTTATATTTCTTTTTTTAAATTTTAAAATTCAAAACATAAGGAGAGAATGAAGAGAACTTACCATCACATGTGGGTAAAACTTGCATATATGTTTGCCAAAGCATAGGCAAGCCATCATGGTGAATGTGTAAATGAGGTAGATGAGGGATGAAATCATTACCAACCAAAAAACTCATCAAAATCCAATCATCTATTATCCGCTCCAAGTCATAAGGAAATGACAGTCTATGCTACAAGTACAAACAATATTTATTTCGATACTCACACATAACTTCCCATAGAAGAGAGTAGAAACAATCATGCTGAAAAACTGTACATAAGGTACCAGAATCATTTCTATTTATTGTAAGAGCCACAAGTTAACTCATTTATTGCATCAATATTATAATAGCACTATATATTATGACCACCGATTTAAAAACAAAAAGCTTCTGAATGCAACTTATTTTACATATCTAAAAAGTTACAATGACCTTTTTAAATTTCTTTTAATGAATAAGCAGTAAGTAAAAGAAAGTATATGATTTGGGGCACGTCAACACCTATATGGAAGACAAAGCTAAACAAGTTACTTATGGATTGGCAAATCCAAAGCTACTAAGTTTTTTTATTTTGCATGTCACTTTTTTTTCAAGTTTATGAAATTGGCATTTTTTTTTTTCAAAAGATTCTTTCCTGTATATTTACTAAAGAATTAAGAGAAAAAAAAGCTTACCTCCAAATCTGCAAATTCAAATCCTAAATATTCTCGTAAGAGAGATAAATGCAAGAGGAGAAACGTTGTCTCTTCTGGAGTCTGTGGCCTATAAAATAAATAAGCAAACTGACAATTCATTATTTCAAAAATCAAATTTTACCAAAGTGGCATGAACCTGACATGATGACCAAATGTCAAAAGCAGCTGACATTGAATTTAAAAAGCTGCAAAGATACACCACCTGATGCCCTTCAGGATGGTTGACATAGATAGTTAATACTGTCAGAGTCACATCATGGTTGTGAATTCAATCTTTAGATCACATAGTGAAATCCATAGAGTCTTGTCCAGTAGGAGAGGACAAGAAATGGTGACACAAAGACAAAGATAACAATGATCTGCCAATACTATAAATTTACTATCAGTTAAAAATGCATACGTGAAGATGGTTGGTGGTACCTGACAGAAACATTGTTTCTATCATAACATATATAAAAACTAGGGAACACTAGTTTGAATAAATCAAAGCATATTGATTCCTCATCTCAAAAGTAAAATAAAAAAAACTTGACTTTTTTGTTTGATAGCTACATTGTTTAATATTAGTGCTACTGTTTTTTTTAGCAGTTCTTTTATTTCTGATTCTTACTGTTTTCTTAAGTCCAGGAATATAAAACAACGTATGCTGAAATAACAAAGCAGCTAAAAGAAAAAAAAAAAGTAAATAATTTATGTAAAAACTTAAAATATAAAAATTTAGATGGTCTTTCTAAATGTGTGGTATGAGCCCATAATTGTGAAGAATAAACTATAATAATAATACTGGCTTGTGAGTTTAATTTGCTCCATAATGAAGCACCCAGAATTGACAGGCACTATTCTAAAGGAAAATTGTATGGTCTCCATGACATTCTAATTGATTTGTTTTGCAAAATATTTCTATGATTTTTCTTTTTAACCTATGAGTAACACCAAAATAAATCTATGTCAATTATCAATCTCTTTAATGCTTTTCATTTGTCTCTGTCCTTCACAAACAAATGAGAAAACTGTCTACTAAACATTTTACCTATTAGAAAATGTTTTTAAGCTAAAGGCTTCAATTTGTAATTATATCTGAATGATTACTTGACCACTTACAAATAATAATAAACAATTCTGAGCAAGTGATGTTTGTGATCTAATGAAAAGGAAACTGATTTCAAGTTAATGCAAAGGTTCTTTTTTTTTTCTAAGTACTTATAATATCTATGATATTCAGATATAAGTAAAATATACCTTCTGTTCTTATCTTTTTTACCACCAAAGCGAACTTCTTCTCTGAGCAAAGAAAAATGGACTTCATGAGTTGTTAAGCCTAACATAATCTGAAAAGAAAAAAAAAATTATGTTCAAGATGAAAACACAAGGAAATACTATGAATGCAAGTGTGCATGTGTGTGTGTGTATATATATATATATATATATATATATATATATATATATAAACAAGTATGCATTTTCCTCAAAAATGTCTGGGTTGCTTATATAGAGATAATATATATTTTTATGTTTCAAGAACAATATCGTGGAAAAATAAAAATTCCCAGCATTCCATGTTCGTTTGCAGTCATACCAACATAAAAAATTTAGTCAGATGAAGTTCTGAAGGATGAAATGTATTGCAAGTATGCTTTTCTCACTTTGCCATACATCCCCCCATATATATGCCAATGAAAGAAACTGATATTTGTCTATACTTCTAAAATGAGATAGTATTTACACTATTTACATTGTTTGGACTAGTCTCCTCATCTTTACTGCCAAGTTTATGATGTTGCAATGTGTCCTCAAGACATTGGTTAGTTCCAGTGACTTGACCCAAAGAATTATGAGTTCAATACCAAGCTACAACAGTGGTGATCAAATAACTTAGTTAAGTGAAAGAAAGATAACTACATGGCTATCGAAAGTTTCATTGCATGTGTAATGAGAATGACATAACCCAGTGATTGTAAGAAAAGGTTCAGTTTGAAATTCTTAGCACCTGAAGAATGGCCGAAATGTCGTAAACATGGCAGTAAAGATGAGGACAATAGGCCAAGCAGTGTAGTGGAAGAAACTGAGTGATAAAAAAATATGAAAACTTATAATTATATTAGCAGTCTTTTGAGTAAATGGAAGCATGATGAAAATGAAAAAAATTTTTTTAAATTTACAAACTGTTTTTTTTTTACTATTATATATAACATCAATGCTGCTCTAAATAATGTTTCTATAACCATTTTATTATATGAAATAATCCTCTATTTTATTAATACTTACAAAAAATAAATATAAAATAAAAATTTTAAAAAAAGAAGCTTAATGTCAAACATATTTTAGAGTGATTCCATAATCATATTAAAAAAAATCATAACCATATTAAAAAAAAAAAAAAAAAAAAGAGAGAATTGCTAAGCTGAAATTGCTACCAGACATTGAGCAATATATTTGCCAACCTACAATATGCGTAGTTTATAAGTTTGAAGAATTATCATATAATGAAACTCATCCAAAACCCATTGTCCATTTCAAGCCCCAGTAGATGGCTCCTAGTCATAACAACACATTAGACAGTAATATTTGCATATTTTATTTTATTTTATTTAAATGTGAATCATATGCAAGCAAATACAGTAATTTTACGCTTAACAAAATAAAATTGCTAAGATTTTCACTCAATATTTTTTATATTTGTAGGTAGGTTCAATAAAAAAAGAAAAAAAAGAATCACTCACCAAGTCAGCATCAAGTCCACACAAGCAGTGTCTAGTGTTTGGATCATAGTTTGGCTGGGAACGTGAATATCGAATGAAATCCATGATTTTATGTTCTCCTTCCCCAGGAGTCTGAAAGATGAGAGTTTTAAAAAAAATATTTAAAAAGAACATTTAAAATCAAATGACAGGTAGTAAAACTATGCTAACAAAAACATCCTTTTATCACATTTTTCCCATTTTACTGAACAATCTATCATGAAAATGCCCATTTTAAAATCCCTGGTAAACATGCAGTCCATTGCAGCTAAGATCTGTACAACCTCTTGAAGAAAATATTTAAAACAAAAGTAGAAGTTTGTAATCTAAAATTATATACAGTAGCGAGCATAAAGATCAGAACAATGTTAAGAAAAAGTCTAAATGTGAAATAACTTTATTTTAAAGCTTCAAAGAACATTTTATCAAGGAAAAATAAGGATATAAAAGGTAAATTATATAATTCCAAAATATAAAGTTCAATAAACTTATTTTGATAAAGTTATAAGAATAATTATATAACATTCGAAAAAAATAGATGATCAAAAACATCAGAACGATTAACAAAATCATTCTATTATAATGGATACATCATATCCAAATGAAAATAGCATTCATAATTCATTAGTACTTGATGTGTAAATATTTACCTTCAATAACAGCTTTTGCTACATGAGCAAATTAATGTCTTGCATTCATTAGCAGATATTTTCTCCCATTCTCCTTTCAAATTAGTCCATAGTTCTTCAATGTTTGTCAGATTCTTTTCCTTCGTTCTTTCATTTAGTAACTTCCAAACATTCTCAATAGGATTTATGTCTGGGCTTTGAGCAGGCCACTCCATAACAGTAACATCCTCCTCAGAAAGAAATGTCTTAACAGACTTCGCTGTGTGACATGGTACATTATCTTGCATAAATACAGCTGGCTGATTAATTGCAGTTCTCAAATTAGGTACATGTTTCTTCAATATCTCTTTGTATATACAGTTGCGTTAATTTTACCGTGTAACCTAACAAGAGGTCCAGTACCAGCAGCTGAAATCATGCCAAACACCATCACACTTCCTCCTTCAAATTTAACACTGCTTTTAGTGCACTGAGGCAAATATTGTTCCTTAGGACTGTGTCGAACAAACCTTCTCCTGTCACAACTGAACAGGTTAAACTTTGACTCATCGCTGAAATGAACACAATCCCACTGTTCTTATGTCCATATGAACATGTTTAGTGGCAAATTTCAATCAGCTCATTTGATTCTTTCTAGAAATGTAAGGCTTCGTAGAGACTACTCGACTGTTCAGATTTATTTCAAGTCTTCAGGAAATAGTGTGCTTTGATATTTTAATGCCAAGGTTAGCATTAGCTCTTTTAGAGATAGCGTTTGCTGTCGCAAATTGATCCTTTTTTATTCTTTACCAGTTCATCTGTCTTCCCTTGCAGTAGTTTTCCTTCACATGACCCAGTTTCCTCATGTTTTCTTAAAATACTATGAGTAAAATTTTTAGATTTCCCCACACTCCTTGAAATATCCCCAATCGAAAATTTATCTCCATTACTTAACTTGACTATCAGTTTTCTAAGTTCCAATGAAATCAGATTTTTTCGCCATGTTTACAATGCAAGAGCCAGTAAAGAGCCGGTGTAATTTAGTAAAATAGCCGATTTTATATTCTTACCATGGCATTCTATATTAAGAGGCCTCTGTGTAACGCCACAACCTCAATAGATTGGAGGCCGGCTGACAATTAGATTGTTTTAGTTTCAGTTTGAGCAAACTGCTGCGTACTGTATGTTGGCTCGAGAAATTCAAAGGAATCTTTTAATTTTACCTTTGGTTGGAATATCATTTAACTTATTTATTTGAAGTAAGTATATTTGATTATTTTAGTTTGAGTCCATACATTATTTATATTTAAATTGTAAAAAGTAAACTTTGGTGCTTAAATTTACTCACACAAAAGGAGTTACTTAAGTTTAAAGCCTTAACATTTTTAAATTAAAGTTTAATTCATTTTTGGCATTTTCCCTCTAGTTTCTTCAACATTTTTTGATTAAAATTTAAAGAATTATTTATTGATAAAATGCAATTCTTTTTGAGTAATTTGTGTTATTTTAAGAAGCAAAACAAAAAAAAAACGTTTAACAAATTTGAACAGAATTTAATTTAGTTTCCTCAAAGACGTAAGGAAAACTTTTTATTATAAAATGAATTAAAAATTTTTTTTCCATCAATTCAATGTCATTACTTAATTTGATATCTATTTTTGATATCGCTAAAAAAAACATTGTTACTATGAGTCAAAACATAACGCCAACGAAATTAAAGTTTAATTTTCTCAAGTTTTTAACCATGATAAAAAATTAGCATAGGTCAACATTTTTCTATTAAAAGTTTAAGTTTGAATAATAAATTTGAATAAAATTTTAATAGAGAAAGGTTCATTAACATTTCTCTACTAAAACTTTATCTAACATTTCCATTAAAAGTAAAAAAAAAAAAAATTTGTTTGCACTTTTGTTTCCTAAGTTAAAGAATAAATGATTATTTTAACTGCATTAGTTACCAATTAGTGAACTGTATTTTATTACTTATTAGAATTATAGAAAAAAATAACAATAATAAATTTATAAAATATGGTTAATGTCAATATTTTAATTTTTTTTTTTTTAGAACAGTCTTCTTTTTTACACCTTTTGACTACAAAATTTATTTTACAAGACAAAAATAATAATGCCATTTTATTTATATTTATTTTAATATTTTTCTGATATTGTTGTCAAAAGACAAAATGCATTATTTTTTACATTACTTTTTTTTTTAATTGTTTTGCTTTAAGGTAAAAAAAAAGTTATATACATGGAATTCCATATATTCCTATTTATATAGTTTAAAGCGTATTAAAATAACCAAACTAAAGGAAAGGCTACTTATGAACGTTTTTAAATTTAATATAAAGTTTTAAAGTAATAAAACTTAACCGGGCGATTTTACACAAAGTTTTTTTTTACCATCTTAAACCATGCTGCTCACTGCTACTGGTTCAGTCATTTATTTTATTTACCCAGTTGAGAAGGAAGTCCTTTCTTGCACATGGCCAGAAGTGATGGATCGGAGGTATAGTCTCAAAAGATTCCGAAAAGCCCTCTCCCTCCTTCCCAATCTCCTTGCGAGGAACTTGAGGAACAAAAATGATCTCTTATGTCTGGAGGGGCAGTTTTTTTTGTTTTGTTTTTTATGGCTAACCCTTTGGGAGAGAGCCAAGCAATAGCTTAACATTTAACAAGTACCAGAAATTTAAATACCAACTTCAAATTGAATTTTTTAATTTCTAGTTTAATGGCACTATGCAACTATTACTATTTTTTGTTTGATTAAAAACAGTTTTATTGTTGATAATTAAACAATAATATTGTCCAAAACTGCAAACCTGATAATATTCTTCAAACAAAACCATACCCCCCCCCCAACCATTTTTTAAAATTAAGTGGATTCTCAAGCTGAAGGCAACTCTCTAAAATTTTTGGTTTTAATTGTGTGTATTTGGGTAGGGTGCATGGATAAAAGCTGTAATTAAAAGTATAATTAATTTAGCTTGAAAATTTACTGCTATTGAAGTAGTAAGAGAAATATTTGTTAAAGATGTTTAATTTACCATTTCAGGTACTACTTAATTCCTAGCCATGTCCCATAAGTGGTGTGTGTTTGCTTGCAAAACAAATTACAGAAGCCAGCAAGACAAAACTGTGTGTTGAGATTAATAAAATACCAGTTTATCGTTTTCCAAAAAACAAAGACAAGAGAGAGCAATCGATAAAATCAGTTCCAAATGCCAATCTAAATGTTACTAACAATACTGTTATTTGTCAACAACATTGGCCTTCAAATTTTGATACCATAAAAGTTAATAGAAAAATACGTCCAAAAAATCCACCATCTGTATAGTCAGGTGTGCCAAGTAGTCAAATACCAACACCCTCAGGTGTTTAAAGGAATATAAAAAATATTAAAAAAACCTCCAGTACTGTTAGAAATCAAATTGCTGATGAATTTAATGTTTTTTTAGAATTAGATAAAATTAATTATACAAATTTGAAAAAGTCTGCTTAACTACAAAAAAGACTTTATATGTCCAGTTATAGCAGTTTTGGATGAAAATATTTTAACTGTTCAATCATCAAAATCTATTGATGGTATTCCTCTCTTTATGTTGAAAATTTATAACAATTTGCGCTTTGAAACATTTAATGATGGAGTTAAGTGTTATATTAGCAACCTGTCCAAAAATCGTATAAATACAGTTGATACTTGGTCAAAACTGGAAGAAATCATCTGATATTTAAATTCTATGGCTTTTGATCACAAGAAAAATTTCCTGAGTCAACAATTTTTAGCAATTGCTCCCAAAATGGTTGGAATAAAATACAGCTCAGATATACTTGTGCATGCTTCTGGGTACTATACAAGATCACAGACATTGTATAATGAATTAAGATATGATTATCAATTACCCTCATTAGCAACATTAGGAAGGATGACATCAAAGTTTCAAAACTTAATGAAAAATCTTTTTTGTTATCTATATTTAATACTCTTAATACTCAGATTTAAATGAAATTTCCATTGTTCCAAAGCCAATAGAAAGACAATGGGTTTCTACTTGCCTCAGAGGGTTTCTGAAAAAATATATAATGCACTTCTCACTCAGTCTGAAATAAGTGCAGGTAAGAATGATACTGCCCTCTTCATAAACAAGGTTTTGACATGGTGGAAAATTTTAAATGTTAAATCCCTTCAAATTGATAAATTACATAATGATCCTCTACAAGCTGAAATCAAATCTCCAAATGAGACCCGACTTGATTTTATCATTGAATTTGGTAAAATGGCTCTTAATATGTCTGGCAGTCAAGGTAATCGTAAAAAACAATTATCCCAAAACACTGCTACTGCCATACATCATACTTGCAATGGGATTGTTAGTCTATGTCGACACCTTTTAGCCACAAGTCATAAATATGTACAACTTGGGCAAATTTCAACTGATCCATTAGAAAAAGAATTTGGTAAACTTCGCCAAGGATCAGGTGACACCTATTTTATAAATGTTCAACAATGTATTGAAAAGCTGCATATTAAGCAGACATCTTTACTTTTAAATGAAAATGTAAATATTGATGAATTTGATGTTAATCCAGGTCACCAATGTACATCTAGTGATCATAAACTTTGTGAGGAAGGTTCAGAAATATTTGACAATCTGGAAAATTTAGAACCATCTCTTTCCAATGAAATAAAAATGGCTCTTGAGTACATAGTTGGATATATTACAAGAAATAATAATCAACCCAGTGAATGTGAAATCCATTTTTATTATGAAAAGTATGGAAAACATACCAATTTAATTGACCGTGGAAAACAAAGTTTCTTCTGACCACACTTGTCAATGGTTATTTTTATGTTTTATCCTTTTCCATGCAATAAAGGAAAAGGTTTGCTATAAATCATTGAGTAACAATTTAATGCTTATTTCTAAGTTTCATTTTTTCAACATAGAGAAAAAACATGCTTCTATTTTTGCAAACATGGCACACCTAGATCAGAAAAAGAACCAGCTCTAAAAGTTTTGAAACTTTCCTAGAATGATTTTATTTTATTTGTCTATATTTCTGCGATGATTAATTGTTATATACACACTTCGGCTGATGTCTTCCAGCCTTCTTGGGTTCTGTTTGTCAAACCCAGTAACTAATGTAAATTTAAACCAGTCTTTATTCACTCACAGGGAATAGATTGAATAAAGGATTCAGTGACACCTGTAAATAATATAAATTTCTGATTCAATATATCTTTTATCAGAAATCAATTACCCCTTTGTGCTGTTTAATAACAGTGTTCATAACAAAAATACATATTTTTATTTATTTATCTTTCAGTACATCCTATTATCCTCAGGTGGGAATAAAAATGTTATTCTAAGTATTTCATAAAGTGGTTGACTTTATTTTCTTCTAAAATTTCTGAAAATCCTACATCTTTCAATAGGCCTCCAGTTCTGGCTCTCAGTTGTGCCATGACTTGGCCTGGAGTATAGAACACCATGATTCTTACCCTAAAAAGTGTTCAATAATGCAAAAAAAATTATTAAATTTTATGGATTTATTTAATCATTCTGATGTTCTTGATCATCTATTTTCTTTTTCAAACGTTATATAATTATTCTTGTAACTTTATCAAAATAAGTTTATTGAGCTTTATATTTTGGAATCATAATTTACCTTTGTATCCTTATTTTACCCTGATTAAATGTTCTATGAAGCTTTAAAATAAAGTTATTTCACATTTAGACTTTTCTGAACATTGTTCTGATCTTTATGCTTGTTACTGTATATTCAAAATCCAACAAAACCAAACACCTCTGATAAAGATAAAAAACAAGCAAGCAGACAGACACACTCTTTAATGTGAACCTAAGGTAATCTAATTTGATTTATGGTCACTACTTATCCTTAGAGATCTCAGACATTTTTCCTCACAGATGTTTTTTGTCTGTCATTCTAACCTAAAAAAAAACTCAAGAGGCCAGATGCTCTCTGTGAAATGAGTTAATAATGAATTTTCCACTTTGTCTCACCATCTTCACTTTGTTTTATACATCTTACACACACACACACTTACAATGTGTGTTTATTCACATACGAAAATAGTTGTGATCTAAACAAATTTAGCCATATATGTAGTACATGAAAACCGATAACTTATTTTGTAGCCATAATTTTCTGAATATCCATAATATCAAAAGCTAAATCCTGATGCCATTTTTCAGAAAATTTTAATGTAAAATTAGACATTCTTGAGAAATACTAGCCAAAGGATGTGCTATATTAAATGAAACTTCATGTTTAAGATATAATTATCACCTATGTTTACTATACAGTGGGTTCTGCTTAAATGGAACATCAGTTGCAAGAAATTGCTGCTTCAGAGGCCCATTTTCACAAAAACACAATTAAGTATATGTAATATTTCCCCCCTTTTTTATGAAAATTAATTTAAAAGAAATAAATGCTTGAATGGATCAGAATCTATCATTCCAGTGAGTATTTAAATAAAATCTACTGTATTAGCCAATGTTCTTTATTCTAAGCTTATTTAACTAAATTTAATGAGTTGTGTTTTATAAAAATCAATGTACAGTAATACTAATCACAAGTTTTATATATAAATCCATGTAATAATAGATATAATCAAAGTGGATGCAATAATAATTATATTAATAGAAAAAATAAAGAAAGACAGCTCACCTCATGGCCTGATAAGTAAATATCAACTCTCTGCCATAGTGGATCTGTGCTGATCTTATGTGCAACAAAGTACTGAAGTTGTGTTTGCAATTTCACCATGAATTCTGTGCCTGTAAAAAAAAAAAAATCACAAACTATATATACATATATATCCAAAAGGAAGTGGCTTGATGGTAAAACCTCAAGGATATCCTATTAATATTACTAAATTGGTTGGTTGTTTTGTTTTATGACCTCAATGGGTCATTTATTGCCAACTAAATTTTATTTATTGCTGGTAATACCTTTTCTATCAAAAAATTTATTGTTGTTTATAAGTTTGTGGCTGGTAATACTTTTCTCTTTTGAGTACCATGGAGAAATAAATTTGTTTTGATTTTTTCAGCATGTCAGTCTTGATTATTTATTCCTATGGTGTCTATTTTCTTTAAATGGGTGTAGCATTTTTTTTTATTTTAATATATATATATATATATATATATATATATATAAAAGGGTTTATATTTTTAAGAGATTGACTTCTTTCAAGTAGTTCAATATGACTTTTTCGTGTTTTTTTCAAAAAGTTCTTATATTCTTTGAATTATAGTATTTTTGTCTGGTGGAGGCTAAGGCAATGCAGTCTATTAGAAAATGTTTCACTATGTATGCCTTTTGACATGTTATAAACTCAAGGGAGGTTTTCTCCCTTCAATAGAAATGAGTGGGTGCTGTTTGTGTGGCCACTCTTTGTTCTTGTAATGACACCTCTTTTCGAGTTAGTTTGAAATTGGGGCTGCATTTTCCAAGAATGGGTTTGATTTCTTGCAATTTGTTTTTTTTGTATATGTTCCATTGTAGCTGCCATTTGTTTTTAATGTATGAATTTATGATTCATTTGAAATCAGTATAGGGGACTTTTAATTTAGAGTTTTTCATGCTTAGTGATTTTTTTGCTGCAGTGTCGGCTTTTGTATTTCCATGGATGCCAATATGACTGGGAATCCAACATAAGATAATGTGTTTTTTTTGGCTGATGTTGATTCTGTTTAATAGATTAGTTATTAATGGATTGTTCATATTCTTTCTTTTCAGTGATGTTAATACTGATAGAGAGTCAGTAAAAATGATGAATTTATTTGCTTTGTCAGCTGTTATGATATTTAGGGCCAGGTGTATTGCTGTGGCTTCAGCACTAAAGATTGAAGATTTATCAGGTAGGCATTTTGAGATAGTTTTGTTTTTTTAGTATAGCTGAAAATCCAACCTTTTCATTGATTTTAGAGTCATCGGTATAGATATGTTCATAGTTTGGGTACTCTTGGAGGATGTCATATATTTCTTCCATATAAGTAGATTTGATTGTGCTGGTTTTGGGGTGTTTGGAGAGGCTTAGTAATACTATAGGTAGATTTATTTGCCAGTGTGGGTTTTCTGAAATTAAGGACAGCCAAGTTGGGTGGTTTAGTCTGATAGCTTTGTGTATTGAAGCAATGTTCACTTTGGCTTCATCTTTTATTTGTTCCATACATAGTCCAAATGGCTTAATCGCCTTTTCTTTTTTACTGAATAAATTTTTGTGTTTGGGATGAAAGACACACTGATATGTAGGGTTTGCGGTATAGGATGCTAATTTTGTGTAATATTGGAGAGCAAGTTTTTCTCGTCTCATTTTTAGTGATCGTTCGTTTGCTCTGCATAGAGACTTTCTATGGGCGTGGTGGTAAAAGCTCCCAGTGCTAGTCTGAGTCCTTGATGATGTATTGTGTCAAGTTCCTTGATGTAGGACTGTCTAGATGCATCGTAGACGAAACAACCATAGTCAAGTTTAGATCTTATGAGTGATTGGTAGAGCTTTAAAAGGGTTTTGCGATCAGCTCCCCAATTTGTATGGGCTATGGTTCTCAATAGTTACATTCTTTGATAACATTTTTTTCTTAAATATTTTCTATGGGGTATGAAGTTGCGTTTTTTATCAAATATGACTCCAAGATATTTATATTGGTCTGTTACTGTTAGTTTGTTATTGCCAAGTTTTAATTCAGGATCATGGTGCGTTTTACTTTTTTGACAAAAGTGAATGCATTTTGTTTTAGTTTGTGAGAAGTTGAAGCTGTTTATAGTTGCCCAGTCATTTATTTTGTTTAGGCATATTTGCAGGTGTCGTCCTATAATGTTCATGTATTTGGCCTTGAAACTTAACATGAGGTCATCCACATACATGGCACATTCCATTCCGGTTTTAATATTTTTGGCTATATTATTAATTTTTATATTAAACAGTGTAACTGATAATATGCCTCCTTGTGGGACTCCTATTTCTTGTTTTTTGGAGCTTGAAAAGACATTTCCAAATTTTACTCAAAAACTCCTGTTGTTCATATAATTTTTAATGAATATTGGCATCCCTCCTTTTAGACTGAGTTCTTTTAAATCTTTTAGTATTCCGAATTTCCCTGTTGTATCGTAAGCTTTTTCTAAATAAAAAAATACGGTTACAATATGTTCTTTTTGAATAAAAGCTTCTTGTATATAAGTTTCCAGCTTTATAATGTGGTCGATGGGGCTCCTATTGTCTCTAAAACCTGCTTGGTGTTTGGTTGGTAATTAGATCATTGGTTTCTAAATATCAGATTAATCTTTTATTAATCATTCTCTCAAGGGTCTTGCATATACATCTCGTGAGTGCAATGGGATGGTAATTCGTTGCATCTGTGAGGTCTTTTGTAGGTTTTGGGGATGGATACTATTGTAGCTTGTCTCCATACATTTGGAGATTTTTCATTTGTCCAGATACTGTTATATATTTCAAGTAAATATTCTTTTAATTTTCTAGGCAATTCCTTTAGTAAAGTATAGTTTTCAGAGTTATCTGAATTAAAGTTAATTCTTTGTTTTTCTTCGCGATTTTTGATGGTTTGAAATTCTTTTTTCGGTTGGTTGAAGAGGAATTTTTAGCAAAATTTTCAGCTAAAATTTCAGTTATGTCTTTTTGGCTTGTAATTTTAATGTTATTATGGATGATATGCTTATAAACTTGTTTGATGTTTTTCCCTGAAATTTTTTTAATCATATCCCATCGTTTTTTTTGGTTTGGTATTTGAATTTAGTTTGTTGACGTATGCTTGCCATGGTGTCCGTTTGGCTTCTTTGATAGCTCTGCGTGCATTAGTGCTATCGTTTTATAATTTTCTAGGTTTTCTTTAGTTGGTTAGTTTTTAAATTTTCTGAGAGCTGCTCGTCTGGCTGTGACAGCTTCTTTGCATTCTTTATTGAATCAGGGGTTATTAAATTTTGATGATGGTGAACTTTTGGGGATATTTTGTTCTGCAATTGTATTTAGAGTGTTGGTAAAATATATGATATCCTCTTCTCTTCTTATATTAGCTTCTGATGTCAATTTCATTTGACAAGTGTTTTTAAAGTTTTGCCAGTTTGTCTTTTGAAGGTTCCATCGAGGTACTTTGATATCTTTTTCCAGTTCTTGACTTTCTAGTATGATTGGAAAGTGGTCACTTCTGCAAGTATTGTGATATAATTTCCAATGATAAACCAAGTAGATACTGGGTTCACATATTGTTAAATCAATAGCTGAGTATGTTCCAGTAGCTGGGTGCAAATATGTATATGTTCCATTGTTGAACAGGCATAAGTGGTGTTCATTCAAAAAAAAGTCTTCTATTATTTTTTCCTTTTCTATTTGTCTCTTTATTTCCCCATATTGCATTGTGGCTATTAAAATCTCCCATTAAGATAAAGGGTTTGGTAGTTGTTGAATCAGTTCGTTTAATTGTGTCTTACTTAGATTCTCGTTAGGTGGGAGATATAATGAGCAGATAGTTAATGGTTTTCTGAGTGTTACGGTTACTGTAACTGTTTGTAGTGTTGTACTCAGCTTGATTTCACTTTGAATAATATTGTTATTGATTATAATTGATGAGCCACCAGAAGCTTTATTCCCTTGTTTGTATATGTAATCGTATGTCATGTGTTGTTTAATGCAGAATGTGTCATTTGATTTTTTGTATGTTTCTTGGAGGCATATAACTGCTGGGTGGAATGAGTCGATTCAGCAAGATTAACCTTTTCACCCCTGATGTTCCACTGGAGGATTTTGTTTGTCATTTGGTTTTAATTTGGACAGACATTAGTTTTGTTCTTTATTGTTCAAGTTATCTTTATGTCTCTACTGTTCTGTTGTATGACTTTGTCATTACAGTTTTATAGATCATTTTGTGTCATGATTTTTGTCATCTATGTCCATTTCCTCTAGTGTTTTAATTTTTTTTTTCCATTTGGTTCTTGTTTTTGGTGTAAAGTGAGAATTATTTGTGGGGGGGTTGAGTGCATTCATCTAGTTCTAATTTTTTTGTTTTTTCTCCTGAACTTGGATTATCTTTTACTGGATCTTTTGTGGTAGTTTTATTGTTTGAGTTTCTAGTTTTTGAGTTTGATCCGAGACCTGTTATCTGTTTTGTTTTTATTTTGTTTTTTTCCTTGTTTTGTCGGTGATCAGGTGAGTAATTTCCAAATTCCTTGCTTCTGTTTGTTGATTTGAACTTTCTATCTCTATTTCATCAAAAAGTTCAAATTTATTTTTAATAGGTATTTCCCATTTTTGTTTAGTTGATTGTTTTCTTTGGAGATGTAGTTATATATTTTACTAGTTGGATATTTGGTTTTTGTAAACTTTGTTCTTCAAAGGATGTGTTTTTATGAGGGGAAATTTGGGTTTGGGAAGGAGTTAATTTTTGGTTGATTTCTTCTTTGGTTTTTGTTTTCTATAATTTTTGAAGGTGTAATATTTTAAAAATTTTTTTGAAAGTTTGGCCATTCGTTCGATTCTAAATGTATTAGTTTTTCTATGAGTTCATTGTACTTGTCTATCTGATGGGTAATATTTGTATTTATCCCTTCTACTACTCTTCCATTATATTTATTTTTCACATATCGTTCAACTATCTTTTTTGCCTCTGGGAAAGGAATATTTCTTTTATATTTTATTCCTAGGATTTCCTTTTCTTTCTTCCAGCATTCACATGTTTTGGAGAAAGCTGGGTGGTTCCCTTGGCAATTTATACATTTAATTTCCTGGTATTCTTCTTCATCATGGTTTGTTTCTTCTGAGCCACATTTGATGCATGTGGAGTGTCCTCTACAGATGTCTTTATGATGCCCAAATTTATGACATTTAAAGCATCTTAGGGGATCTGGAATGTATAATTCTACGGGTTCTATATTGTATCCTATTTTGATTTTTGGAGGGATTTGAGGTGTATTAAAAGTGAGTATATATGTGTTTGTGGGTATCTTTTCATTATTTTTCTTTATAAATATTTTTTGTGGTCGATAACTCCCTGACTGCTCATTGAGTTCAAAATTTCTTCTGGGGTGGCGAGCGATAATTCTCTGCTTCTGACTGCTCCTTTTGATTGATTTAATCTTTTATGCAGATTAACTTTGAATTTGATGTCGTGAAAGGTTTTCATTTTTTCTATTTTCTCACTTTCATTTTTTGTTTCAATTTCTACCATTAGGCTTCCATCTCCTGTTTTCTTAACTGTTTTTGGATTTATCGTATTAGATCATATTTTTTCTATTAGGAAAGGGGATAGTTTTGACATAGAAGTCCTGGGGGGGAAAAAAACCTATCACATAGAATCTAGGGAATTCCATGTTGCTTTCTTTTTCACTATCTGAGTCAGAGCACGTTTGAGCTTTTTGTTTTGATTTGTCATGTATCTTGTTTTGTTTTTTTATCGCTTGTCTGTGAACCCCACCCACCAGCCTCAGCGCCCGTTATTGGGACCTGTCAAGGGGGAAACCCAATCGCCTTGACAGGTCAGGGTTACACAGAACAGTATACTTATTCACATGAGACACCCAAAGCATCTGTCACCATGTTCATTACACTACCCAAAATTTTAGTGAATAAATAGCTTGGTTTGCAGCCATGTTTGGGCTCATGTTCTTCACATAATGATTGACCCTCAGCCAGCACCTTCTAACGTCTACTCTTTTAGTTGAAATATTCTATAATTTAATTTTTGGGGGATGGGAAGTTACTTTCATTTTAGTGTTTGTTTCATATTTCTAGTTTTATTTTTGATTTCTTGGAAGTTCATTTGGAAGTAGACGTTAGGGCTTGCCCTGACCAGCCAGTTGATTGAATCGGGCCTCTCCGACTGCCCATCTAGCCCTGGTAAGGACCAAAGTGATGTGTTGCAAGACCATGACCTCATTGAACCCGGGCCATGGCCTGCTCAATCACCAGGATCCTGTCCCCAGATGACACGGGTTGCCATCCATGGCCAACAGGTAGTCCCACTGAGGGACTTTTACTGTCTGTAGAAATGCAGTCAACGTATTCTGAAGCCCCGCCAACAGGGCAGTAATATTACTAAAAATTAAATATTTAAACTGATCCAGCCAGAGGGCTTAATGTAATTAAAATTATTTACAGAGCCAATATTTATTACATATAAAAAAATTCAAATTTTCCAAAATCATGTGGCTGTCTCAACAAGTAAAAGCAACACCTGCATCATCGGAATTACATTCATTATGGTAAAATACTTATGGTAAAAAATTTGTTTGGGTGTGTAGATGTGTAAAGAAAATAGAAATAAGGGTAGTGAAAAGAAAATGAAATGGAAGAAAGAAAAAGAGGAAAAAAGATAGAAAGGAGAAAAAAATGGAAAAGTGTCAGATTGGCAGACAGAACAGAAAAGCTGCAAAGTGGACGTGGGAGAAGTCAAAAAGATGCATAAAAAAAAATTAAATATAAAAAAATGTACATAGAAAAGAAAGGTGCCAGGCTTCGCCTAACCTTACAAAATTTTCCTAATTTTTTTTCATTGGAATTCAAAACAAGGCCCAAATAATGCTAACATCAAATTAACTATGTTAAAAATTTACTTCAAGAATAAAAAGAACAACAAATTAACATATAAGAAAATTATATGGCTAAAGAGAAAAGAAAAACAACTATTTTAAGGAATATTAAAATTTAGAAATAAACCCAAGATGGTATATCAATACTTAAGTAATATTTCTATATAATTAAAGTTGGACAAAATAAAAATATTTTATTATATATATATATATATATATATAAAATAATTTTTTTCTTTTTAGATATATATAATCTCAAATTATATTGCTGATAAGAAGGGATGAAACCACTAACTAAAATAATCTAGAATAATTAATATTATTAGGAAACTAAATTAAATTCAAGACTATGACTACATTAATACTAAACCAAATAGGCTAAATTTCACTGAGGTCAAAATAAAAAATATAGAACCAGAATGAAAAAAAAAACCTGGAACTAGAGTGAAAGGAGATATAAAGAATGGGAGGAGGTATTATTATAAATATTCTGTAGTGTAGGGCTAATACGGGGAAATAAATTTTAGGTGAATTAAATTTAAAATTTATGGTGCCAAATAATATCAAACAATTAGACTAGAAAAAGTAAAAATTAAAAACGGTTAACATTATTATAATTAATTATACTGTTAATAAGAACTTAATTGCTCAACTTAATTACATTGAGTTTCTAGAAATTATATTCTATTAGTTAAATACAGGACTCCTTAGAGAATGTAAATAATTTATTATTACATTTTTTTTTCTAATAGTTGCCACTTCCTGAAAATCTGCTCTGAACAGTAAAATAAAAAAATGCAACAAAACTATGACATTATTTCACTAGATAAGCTTTTAATTGCTTTTTATAAATAACACATATAAAGGACATCATTGTCTGAAGAAAAAATTATTTGCAAGAATTGTTTTCATTTTTTTCTTTTTTAAATTACAATAATTTATACACTCAAAAATCTTTTAAAAATTCTTCAAAACTTTGTCCACATTAGGTCATTAAGTTATTAAATGATGACTATATTTACTAAGCGAAAATTGAAAAGATTAATACAAATCATCACGCTCTAAGATTTAAAAAAAAAATCTTTTTTTTTTTCATATCTATAAAAAGTGCCTATCTTGAAAGCATTGGTTACCATTCTGGACATTATCAGAAAATGAGATTAATCACTATAATAGATTTAAAGTCAACATTCCTAAAATTAGATTACAGAAAATGTTTCCAATATTTCTAAGATTACTGGGTACTTAAAAATTATTTAAAAACTAATTCACCTGTCATTTTCTTAAATTGTTTTAACAGATAAAGTTTTTATAGATAGTAATAAACATGCAAATAGTTTATCACTGCTTGACAAGTGCTTCTCGGGTATTAAAAGATTTAAAAATCATTCCCATTTGTTTTAAAATTAATTTTTTGGGGCTTTTTTTTTTTAACTTAAAGTAAATAATATTTGTTTTAAATCAGATTAATATTGCAAATTTTTAGCAAAAAAAGTGGAGGCACCCAAGTAAAAATTAATTGTTTACAAAGATTAAAAAAAAAAAACAAGAAACTGTATTTTAATGCACCAACATATCTAAAGAACAAATTAATGTTTTATTATTCAAATATTTTTTTGAAAACATATTGATAACGTTCACAAGTTACCTAATTATGGGTCTGCTAAAGAAGCTATGGGATCTAATGACAACACCTGTGACAATGATTACATTTGATGCAAGACTTTTGAAAGATGCATCTCTTACCTGGTGTAATACAGTTTGAATCAAAACGTTTTTCAGTGGGAAGGACCTCTCCTCGTTTTTTTGCTTGATTTATCAAATTCTCAGCCTCCTTAGCTGCCCTGAAAAATTAAACACAATGTGGATTATGTGACAGAGTGAACTCCCTTGTCTATTTCATACATGTTAATTGCGTATATTTTTATTATATTGATAATATTGTATTGTGGGTCTTGAATGAATCAATGAAGTAACAAACTAGAGGAGTTAAAAATAAAAGAAGAAACAGAAAAGGATAAATTTTAAAGGACAAAAATAAGAGTTGAAAAGAAAAGTCACGTAAGAGGAGTTAAGTGTTACTAAATCAATTAAGTTTTTTTTTTTTTTTTAATCGTATCACCCCGAGCAAGGTGGTAATGCCACTGATGTGCAGGGGGCTACGTAATAGTGGAAAGATTGGAAAAGAGAAAGCCGGAAACCACATCCTAAACAGGGAACAAGAGATGAGCCTCTTAACCTGTCCAATAGACGTGGGTAGAGTGTGAACCGGGCGATAGATCTATCTACTCCAATTGAAAAAAAAAAACAAAGTGAGAAGATGGGAAAAGAGAAAGCCGGAAACCACATCCTAAACAGGGAATAAGGGATGAGCCTCTTAACCTGTCCAATAGACGTGGGTGGAGTATGAACTGGGCGATAGATAGATCTATCTACTCCAATTAAAAATATGTTTAAGTTGCTCCAGTTGTCTAAGAAAGGGTTGTTTTTGGCAACAAGATTTTTCCTAAGAGAGGAATTAAGAGGCCCTTGAGTTCTTAGAGGATTAATGACTAATCAGTTTGGACAAATCACATGAGAATGTGGTTGTTCTTGGAGGAGAAATATTCTCCATAAATACAGAAAGAAAATATAAGGCAGTAAAGAATTGTCACCAAGCAGTTGAGAGAGAGAAAGAGAGCACCAATAATCGCAGCCATGAAAAACCAATGTTGTGCTAGTTATTGTTTGTCCATGTCTGTTAGTCTGTCCAACATTGATCTTTGCTGATTCATACTAACCAAGCTTGTAGTGAATACAATTTAGCAATAAATTCATAGAGTTCTTCTGAGAGAAGACAGACTGAATCTCCTTTTCAGCTTCAAATTCTAAAAATAATACCCCAGTCTGTATGAATTCTAATTTGGCCAGTAGACAACACTAGACAATCCAACAAGCAGAAACAAGGCCAACATCATCAACTAGCCTGACCAACAATCCAGACAGAAGTGGAAAATTCAAAAAGGTCCTGTAATTTTCAAAAATCTCATAGGAGAACTGGCCATACTATGTTTGATGCAGCCATCATGAGAACTGCTGAGTTACATTAACAAAATAGAGAATTTCAATTTTTTTTTCTAAATCTTTTTTTATATGAAGGTTGACCTGAAGAAATCTTAAGCTGAATTTTTACCTCTCTTTTACAGACTAGACTCAATTCAATGTTAGATTGAAGTCAAATTTTAATAGAAATGTGATGTTGGAGAATCAACCTTTCACCTGAAAAGTCAGTCTTTGAAAATCTTTTGAGTTCAAAAACAAGAGTGACAAGTTTTACCTGAATCTCCTTCCACGTTGCTGATTCATCTTTGCACGAGGAGCCACACCATCAACAGCCATGAAGAACACTTTTTGTGGTTTGATCATTCGGAATAAAAACTTAAATGAAAGAAAATAAAACCAAAATAATCCAGTTATAATTACAATATAAAAAAAAAATCAATTCTCTCTTATTGCTTTCAGATTCATTCTAAGATCATCATTGAAAAAATATATGATTATATGTCTAAAATAGCATAAGTTAAAAAAACATACAGGTTTTATACTTTTTATAATTAGTTTTTGTAACATTATTCTGAAGGGAACTTTTGTTAACTCGCTATTAGCAAGTTGTAATATTTTGGTATCTTTGCATAAAGTCAACATACTAAATAGATCCTTCAAATAATACGGAATAATTGTCTTGAGTAATTCACTCAGAAAAAAATCTTTTCCATGTTGCACAACACCAGAATGATGCACAACACAGAATACACTCAGACTACTGAGTGCTTTATATACTAAATATTTATAGTCATGTGATCCCAGTGGCACAATTCATTCAATGGTTACGTTTGTTGCCTGGAGATCAGTGTTCAACCACACATGTTGGTATTGATACCTTCTTCCCACATAACAATACTAGATTGCCAACTTTTCAATTGTATTGATGTTATATTCTAAGTTTAATTGTATACAAGACTGCAGGTGAACACTCATCCCCATTACAATATTATCAACCTCATTAGTATAATCAGTAAACCTTTTGATTCTATCAAGAAAATATAGTTGATCACCTCAACAACCTTCTAAGTAAGAAACAGCCGCAATTTCTCTCTCCTAGATCCACTGCCGATATCATCAGTGAAACACTTAATGATAACCAGAAGAGAGTGATTGCCTTATATATCTCAAAGGCATAGGAGGTTGCTGTACAAACTCTCCAGCTATGGCAACTCTAGAAGAGTCTTCCCAATTATGAAGCCCTTCCTATCAGGTAGGGTCTATGAAGGTCATAACTAATGGTCAGTGAGATCACTGCAAGTGTCTCTCAAGGCTAATATGCAATCCTATCCATCTTCTACTTTATAATGATAATTTGTCTAAGAACATTCTCAGATCATTAGTAAATATATATGCAAACAATTATCATGATTTATGGGTACACCTCCAAAAATCTAGAAAACCAGAGAATAGTAGCTGACCTCTTTTCTGACCCCGTCCTCACAGTTCAATGAGGGAAAGACTGAGTAGTGTCATTAAATACCTCTAAAACCAAGCCAGTAATATTTCATCACCACTAAGAAGACCCAAAATTTTTTTCTCCAGTTATGATGAATGGTTACACTCTCAATGAAGTTCTTTGCCTTAAACATTCTCAAACACCTTCCAAATGTCAGTAGAACTTGTACACAAACTTTTGCTAAAGATTCTGGGAAAGTGGTCAGTTCCTAACTCCAGCTATGTTTTATCTTTACAAGAGTCAGATCAAAAATGGTATATTGCTGCCATATGTAGGATGGGTCTACCCAGTCCCCACTTTCCATCTGTGACAGTTCAAAAGCATGTAGATGGCTTTGTGGGTGATGGATTATTTTCTCAAAAATGAAATGTTGCAAGTCTCTTGCTGCTCTATTGCTATTTTTATAGCATATCTTCAAATGAGGTACATTCTTTTTTTTCCACAAATTCTGACCTTCACAGCCAGGACCAATCATGCCACGTACACAAGCTCAACTCATCCTCATTTCCTTTGTATTGTATTGATAAAGAGGAAGTTTCACTATTTCTCAGAATTGTTAGTTTGTGGAACAGACTCCAGACTGGATGCTTTCCTGATCACTACGATCATAAACTCTTTAAGTCGAGGGTCAATTGTTATCCCTCCTATATATTATCGTATGCATTTCTTACTTCCTACTTTGTCCCTACAACAACCTCATTAACCTTTTACCTTGAGTGACTCTTAGGCATTGTATTGGGTGAAGAATTATATATATATATATATATATATAAAAAGAAAAATTGTTGAATACTTTTTCATACTTTGCTTATGGAATGTTTGAAAAATAATGGTTTATCACTGTTTATTTTCATTGAAATAATGTGCATTTATTTTGTTTTCAAAAATGCTATACTTATGAAAAAGCTGCTTTTTTTATGACAAAACTCAAGTTTGCATTATGGTAAAACAAAATTTCCTATTTTAACCTTTTATAAACAAAATTGATGACAAATACAACTATAAAATAAACTTTCAAGCTTTTGCAGTTTGAATATCTGCTATGTTAAATAACCAGGACAATATTGGGTACTCTTAATATTTTTTAATCATGGGTTTTTTGTTTTATTTCTTAAAAAAAAAATATCCACATATTAAATATTAAAACAAATTACAAAATCTAAATTTAACATTTGAAATTCATGAAAATCTCAATGATATTTTAAGATTCATACTTTGTCCATAAATATCTTCTTTATATGAATAAGTGACATTACCCATCATAATTTTAAATGTAAATATTCGGACAAAACAATTATTTTAACATTTTTTAAGACTGATATTATAATAGATCAATATAGAAAGCATAAACAATTTAAAAGCATAGATAAACAAAATGCAATTAAAATAGAAACAACTTACTTCAATATAATGAAATATACTGATAAAAATATCTTCCTCAGATATTCTAAAATGTGGATTGTCATCTTCTGGATGAGATGAAACATGAATGATTCCATTCATATCCAAGTATAAATTATCAAATTCTGGTATCTGAAATAAAAATAATAATAATTAGAAATGAATACAATAAAATGTAGAAATTTAATATGAGGCCTTCAAAATATATAGTTACAATAATTTTTTCTTTTTTTATAAAAGGTTATTGGCACACATTTGATTCATGGGCTAGCAGGGAGATTACTGACAAATCAGAAGTTAAAATGTTTCAGATTAATCAAGAATGGGCAAAGATAAAACAAAAAAGAAACAGCACTACTTAAATAGATTGATCCACTTAGAAAAAAGAAAAACAAAAAGCGAAAACCTTTGGAGGGAAATAATTTTTTGTACATTAGCATCAATTGTAGTTTTTTTTCAAACTACAAAATTGTTAAAAGCAAAAACAAATTTTTCTTTTTAACATTTAAGAAGGGAAGTGTTTTATTTATAATTTAACTATTGACTTAGACTGGTCCAATAATGGTTTGGTTGACAATTCCAGCCCATATCATAACACTATTGTCTCCTTGTTGCCTTCTTTTAGCCACAGGCATATCTGAAGTGGATAAAATCAATCCTTTGATCCATCCATCAAATCCATAACATGTCACTTGAGATTTGTCCATGAAAATTATTTCATTTATTGAAAATAAGTCAATTTTTATGTATTTCTTGGCCCAATTTTGATGATTTAAAATACTTCCTTTACTGAGAGAAGGTTGCCTAGAGATTTTTTTTCCAGATCCCAATTCAAAGTATTCTAGACTCTCTCAATTCAAGCTTTTTCGAAGAGTGCTGGTCAAAAGTGATTGTTTTTCTATAACTTGCTTCAGTTTACATTCATCTCTAGGAAGCAAGTTCTTAAAGGCTTTTCCGTGGCTTCAAGTTCTCATCTTATATTTATTTTCAGCAGCCTTCTTTATCAGTCAATGATTTCTGCAAAGCTCCTTTGATATCTCCAACATGGACATTTCCCCTCACTCAATAACTTTGTTATTTTGAGTTTCTCAGCAGTTGTTAGATTCATTTTTTACTCATGTTTCAACAAGTATTATGGGAAAAAATGAGTTTTTATTTCATTTCTGAGATCTTAAGCAAATATTAGTTTAATCTGCATACTAACATCAGTGAATCTGTTTTTTAAAATTCCAAATATCTCAAAAACTAACAATTGAAAATGGTAGAAAATTTAGTTAAATGCTCTACTAAGAGTAGAAATGGATGAGTTTAAATTTGATAAATATTGGTTCAGAAATTTTTGAGCTATTCAAGTTTATTTGATTTGCATAATTTCAGATAGCGTGTAATTATTTACAAATGTCAAGTTTGCAACTGTGATTACATCAATTATACCTGTGTAGGAAAAAAAGATTTTTTTAAATAACTAAGTACAGGATAAATACATTTGCATTTTAAGAAAATATTTTAAACAAACAATAGTAATTTTCTGGGAAAAAAAACAAAAAAACAAAAAAAACAAAATATATATATATATATATATATATATATATATATATTTTCATTAAAAAACAAATTTACATAATAAAAGTATATAACTGTTTATTCTTTATTTATGATAAACAATTATTATCCTCCAATGTTTAAGCATGTATTCCTGAAATGTACTCCCCCCACACCAAAAAGTTTTAAACAGTTAAAATATACCGGAAGAAAAGAAAAAAAAAAAAGGTTATGCAGATATCAATGATATAAACACAATTTCAAACTTGACATCTGTAGATAACTCAGAGATCTTTAAAAAGTCAGGGATCAATCTTTCACTGTATTGATATTATGAACCCCCTGACCCCTTAAAAAAAAAAATAAATAAATAAAAAAATAAATAAAAAAAATCAATATTTTTTATTTAGACATATTTCATGGCTACAAGGTCTAATGAATACTAATCCACACAAATTATCTCCCATGTTTTTTTTTTTATATACTAGTAGACTAATCTATTTAAGTAGTCTCTAAAAATCATTAGCAGTTAATACACATATTCTGAATTCTTGGACACAATGAATATGACCTAATGTTACAGAATGCTAAAATAAAATTTGAGAAAAAGTTATATATATATATATATATATATATATATTAATAATGCATGTTCAATTAAATAATATAGACAAGTTTTGTTTATTTTATGTAATTTTTTCATATTCTCTGATAAGCTTAATAGCATATCATTAAATGAAGAAAGAAAATTACAATATTGATGCATAAAGAAAGTATGTATCAATATTGTAATTTTCTTTCTTCATTTAATGATATGCTATTAAGCTTATTAGAGAATATGAAAAAAATTTACATGAAATAAATAAACAAAACTTGTCTATATTATTTAATGAAACATGCATTAATGAAAAAATGCTGCCTAAAT
Organism: Ascarosepion bandense; assembly: GCA_037127315.1. Taxonomy (NCBI): domain Eukaryota; kingdom Metazoa; phylum Mollusca; class Cephalopoda; order Sepiida; family Sepiidae; genus Ascarosepion; species Ascarosepion bandense. The sequence continues at coordinate 3,236,562 of JBBBDQ010000158.1, read as the reverse complement.
ACACACCATATATTAATAAATATACATTATCCTATGTCTATGGCACATAGGTGCATATTTCAAATTGACAGTTTAATAAATTTAAATTTAAGTTTACTCGATGTTCATGGGAATTAAATCTTATAAAGTTACTTCTTTTTTAATAACAAGATTAAAAACTTAAATATTCTACAGTTGCATGTAGATAAAATTTTAAAATTGAAATTAATAAAAAAAAATAAAATGCAGGGAGAAGAAATCAAAGGGGCGTAAATCACGAGTCTTAATTTAAATATTCAAATGTTACATGTATATAAAAATGTAAGGAAAATGAAAATTTATTTAAATTTTTAATCTTGTTATTCAATTCCTATGAACATCGAGTGAGCTTAAATTCAAATCTATTAAACTGTCAGTTTGAAATATGCACTCGATGATTGCATAACACATGAAACTCCAAGTTGTGCCATAGATGTAGGATAATATATATAGATAGATGGAAACATTCACATAAGATTCATAAATTTAAATTTACACCATTCTCCAATTAGTAAATGGACATATTCCAGAGTTGGTCTTCTTTAATCTCCCATGTTTGATCCAAACTTACAATGCTTTCACAACTTTCTATGATGGTATTAATACAAAATTGATGTTTAGTTTGTTATTTTGCATTTAAAAAAAAATGAAACTATTTCATTTGTTCTATTTGTCAAATTAAATCCTTGTGTAAGTACACAAGTACATTAAGTAAGATAGACACATGGTTAAAAATTGCATACCATGAGTAAGATGTTGAGAGAATTGTACAAGCAATATGAGTATAAGTCTACCAACTGTATGTCAAGTGCTTCATTTTGCAATGTTTCACTTTCAATATTTTAACATTTTCAACCACTAAAAAATTTCCATGAAACTTTCTCGGTTAGTATCATTTTGGAATTCTTGTTCATAAAAAGTTTTAAATCATAAATCTGTGTTGAAACTGAAAATGGTAATGCCAGGATTAAAGTAAAAGTAAATTTTGGAAGATCACGTTAAAATAAAAAAATAAAACAAACTATTTACTACTTTTACTTAATCACAGTATTATTGTAATGTAAATATACGTCATAGATATGAAATGCGAACATTTTAAAATACTCGCAACGCAACAATTATTGTAGAGATTTTTATGAAAAGGTTCAAATTAAGGAACCAAGAGTAGACAACTGATAAAATAAAAACAGATTTAACCTTTTTCCTTCCCCTTAAAAAATTCAAATATATTTTAATTTCCTGGGTACAAATGTGCATATATGTTTTCTTTTAATACTCGAAGCAACAATAAATAAAAAACCAAATAAACTACCTACAGACCTAACTTTACAATTGGATCATATAGTATAGGCGAGAGATTATTCATCATGTTTAATATTTTCTGTTCACAGTTTGAATTTAGCTTCTTTTTTTAATTTTATAGAAAGAAAATTCTTGTGAAAATATTTCGAAATTTAAGATGGAAACCTTCTTCAACGGCAAACAAAACGAAACTGCTACGAGCAAATTGTGTCGTAGTAGGTAATCGTTAGCTTTATTAGTTTTAAAAAATTAAATCCAACATTTTTTAATCGAATTAGGAGCAATATAAATAGTAATATTGGAAGTTTAAAAACTGGGTCACTACGAAAACGTTTTTTAAACAAAAACAAAAAAAAAAAAAGAAAGAAGAAAAAATGTTACATTCAAGAGAGAATCATACGACTTCACATGAACAACAGGTTCGTTAGGGAGTAAATTTAAGGTTGAGTAAAAGCAAACACTAATACACAGAAAAAAGCTGATGAACATGCACAGTCACAGAAACCACAGTAAATTTTATTATTTTAATAAATAAATTACTTGAGAAAAAATGCTGTGCGTTACTAAGTACTTAATTTGAACGATGATATTGTTTACAGAAAACCCAGACAATAACTTTAAAAAAATAAAAAGTATAATCATAAAAGAATAAAAATGGTAACAATAACAAAAATCCGTTTTTTTTTTTGTTTTTAATTTTTTTAATTTTTTTATTATTTAATTTTTTTTTTTAGAACTATGAGTTGATTACAGAATTGGCAGCATTTGTTGTTGGAATAAGAAGACCGAGCGAGTGCAGGATTTCTGCCAGCTGGAACGAACTTTTTTTTTCAAGTTTTCTCAATAAAGTGAAATGAAAAGGAAAAAAATATAACTGAAACTTAGAATAACAATGGGAATTTGTAGAGTCTTAAGTGTAGCGATGTAATCTTCGATGTAGATTCCTAAACACAAAAAGCGAGAAAATGTACAAAAAGACAAAAAAGAAGAATCACGACACGCTTTGAACAGCCATATCTGTTAAAAACACTAAAAAATCAGGATTGAATTTCACACTCACAGTATTTGTCAAAAATTAACTCGATCCAACATCTTCAACAAAAAAACTAAAAATAAGTGCTGACTAGAGTACACTAGCAATAATATTATTTTAAATTAAAAATGAATGCTTATTTTATTGAAAAATTCAGAAAGTGTGCTTTTACAAAAAACATTTTTTAAAGTAGAGAAGTCCAACGGATTTCCTGAGAAAACTGAAGAAAATAAAAATAAAACGAAAGTAAATAAATCCTGAAAATATGAGAGCTTTAGTTAGAGCAAAAATTAGTAACTAAAAAAAAGTAAAAACGATGGATAGTAGAAAGAAAAGAAAAAAAGATAAACTGAATTCCGAAATCAATCAACCCACGAACGAGTGATTCATACAATGAACAACAAAAAGTACGATTGTTCGAAACAGAAAATAAATTTAATTATGGATTTTAACTTATCTCACTTAAGCAAAGCACCATCTATAGGAATTAAAATATTAAAGAAAAAATGCTTAGAGGATTAAGTAAGCTAAAGTTAAATTTCGCTAAATAAACAAATTTGTTCGGTCCTCACATACATTTGAACGACAACATTTCAGCCTTTAACAACAGATGAACACACCACAGAAGTTAAAACATTTAACATTTGATTGAAGAAATTAAATTGGACAACAATAACATTCTCTAATGTTGATTGACGGACGAGTATTTAAATCTTATTATGAGTTTATTTTCTATTTCGATTCTTAGAAAAGTTGTAGAATCGACTAAGACGAGTTACCTAGTGCTAGTTTAGTAGTGCTTTTTTGTGATAATACAAAACAATTACGCTCAGTGTTACTTAGCTCTGAAACTCACCCTTGTCTGAATTTGTCAATCAGTAAGATTAGAAAAAAAACTGTTGAAAAATTAAAATAAAATGTATTTTAAAATCATGATTGAACCTTTTTTAAAATAATCCCCGAGTTTACAAAAAGGTACAATCAGCACAAAATACCTTCAAACAAAAAATTTCTTTTTTTTTTTTTTTTACATCATGCCAATAAATTTAATTCATTCAACATTGGTTTTTACTTTTTAATGTTTGTTAGCAAACAAGTTTTTTTTTTTAATAACCCCTAATTAAGAATACAAACAAACAACACTGCTGAAAAAAGTAATTATGATTATTACCATTTTATTTTTGCGTATACTCATAATGATTTTTCTTTTGTATAAAAAAAAGTTTTGTTTTTAAGTAGCCGAGGAGAACTGAATGAAGATATTCAATTCCAAGCTCAAAGTCATTCATTTATTTAACAAAAAAGAAATCAAACGAAGATATATACATTTTTTAAAATTAGACTTTGTGAGTAAGTAAGATAATAAAAATAATAATAAGCTTCTATCAAGTTGGATGATTTTTCAAAGTTCTTCAGACAAGTGACCAATACAAAATAAGTGAACAGTGAAGATTAACAATCAGGATACAAGTTCTTAAAAATTACTACGTGGGGATAGACAGAAACATTCTAAAAAAAAAAAAAAAAAAACGACCTAAATCGTATAACAACTCTCTAAAAATAATATAAAAATATCAATCTCTTCTGAAAATAGATTTTTTTTTTTGGTAAATTTAACTTTTTAAAAGTAATTGTAGCAAAAAGAGGAACGACTAGACAACGCGAATGGCGTACGAAAGATCAACAAATAGAGAAGGCCAAGTTTCATTTTTTTAAAATTTTCGAGCAATCTTACTAAAATCTTAAATACGTGTTCTAATACAAAAAACATAAATGATAACATTTTTTAAGTTAACACAACTAGATCGCCGTCTTTTTATCCGATGTAAATAAAATAAAAAGTGGGTTCTTACAGCAGGCTGTTTACTAACAGTATCACGGTGATTTAAAACTGTTTAAAAACGTAACACGGCTGAATTAGATACCAGATGTTTTGATTAGACAATTCACCACAAACAAGTGCATTTTAGTAATTGTACGACAGAGATAAGCAAACATGCTGCTTTTAAATTGGGAATATGAAAAATTAAAATTGTAATTTGTTTCAATCGTTTCTTAATTTAATTATTTTTACAGTCGTGAGTACATCAACATTTGTCAAATTAAAACCGTAAAACGTTTTTAAAAATCACCAAGGTAGATGTTATGGGGATGAAGCCTGATCAAGTGTATAAACTTAAAGTTCGCAAAGTTTCAACCAACAATATGCCGATCATCATCAGGTGATCGCGTGCAAGAATGACTTTCATTCTTCACCATGAGGAAGGGAGCTGAGAAGTGGTTCATCTAACTTAGAACATATTACACTACAGACTTCGTATAACAAAAATAAATAATAATAACCAGTAACTAAAACTAAGCCTGTCAAAATGAGGTTTACATCACACAGTAACACAATCAATAATAAAAAAAAATGACTTTAAAATAAAAAAATATACCGTGCTTACCTGGAATTCTTTGATAACTTCACTGAGACAAGGATATCGTTCGCTTATCCAGCGATAGAATTTCGGAACCCCCATTTTGTTTGTTTTTTTAATTTGATATTTAATTTAATTCTGCCTAGACGCTACAAATACCTTTTATTGGCGACGCTATGAAGATTATTTTTTGGATTTTCCAAAACAGAAATTAATGAATAATTATCATTGCCAAAAAGAGACATGGAGTCTTAACAAAGGTGACTTGCCCAAAAAAGTCTACATTTTTTTCTTATATAAGACGTAGAGTTAAATTATTATGTACAAAATAGGAAAAACTAAAAAGTTTTGAAAAAAAATAAAAAATAAAAATAAAAGGAAGTCGGAGACAATATAAATGTTAAAGTTATGAAAAGAAATTATCCTAACCAGAAAACGAAACCTTGTCGTGGTTAGGTACGGAAACGAGGGTTGTTTTTAAAAAGTTAAATGAAAAGATAAGGAGTGTGTTTTTTGGGGGGTTTTTTACGAGCGACTAAGAGTTTGTAGTATTTGGTAGATGACAGCTACGTCGCTGTAATTTTGAAGTGTCAAAATTTTTAACGTGATTCACAAAAAAAAAAAAAAAAAAATGACAAAATAAATCGGCAGATACTGGAGCTGCATTCAGCTTGGCTGCAGCCAGCAACTACCGATATCGGAACTGAAACTTCCGCCAAGTCTCACCGGAAGTCACACACGCGTGACTTCCATAGCGGAAGTTGATCTAATGTTTTCTCTTTGCGATAAACATTGATAGGTATCCACATCATTAAATTGGAATTATTTATGAAATTTAAAACTTTTATCATAAAAGTTTTATGTGAGGTATTATAACGACGTAAAAGTTTACACAAAGGAAATATGAGTGTATTCCCTAACAACATTTTTATTCATAACCTTAGGCACTTCTGTCCTTTCTATACTTTGTGGCTGAACTTAGAGTGATTTTGTTCTGTTTCTACAGTGTACAGTACACAGTCAAGCAAGAAAGAGTGAATCTTGTTTTTCTTTTTCTGTATAATTCTTTACCTATACATTATATTTGTCAATCTCTTGATGGATATTTTTTTTATCTTAAAAATTGACTATCATACCATCACATACTAAAAAAAATGAATGCATATTTTGAAATTTGAAAACGTCTGCAAGTTAAATTTGGGTTTTATTTGAAAGATAACAGCTTAAATCTAATTATTAAATAAATAATAATTTTTATTTTTACGTATTTTTCTATCATTGCCACGGTTACAGACAAAAATTTAAAAGTAAAACAAATTTCTTTTAATTTAAATATCCAATATTCTGGAGATGTGTTTCAAAGTAGAAAAGATTTAGATTGTGTTGTTAGGTTAATATTTTTTATTCTCAAAACAACGAAAATAGCATCTATTTACGCACGATATGCTGTCATCTCCCAACAACTCAGTCAGTTAAGTGCCATACGTGATACGCGCTTGGGCGATCATGTCTCGAAAGAGACATGACTGACTGGGCAGAAGATTATCCCGCAGTAGGTTGCCATTGCTTTCTGTGGTAGACTGGTTGCCGACCAAGGCTATAGAACCCAATCTGTCCTGTTATTTAATTTAACCCATAACTGGAAGGAAGAGACGGATTAATTCCTTTTCCAAGGATATTTGTGCGTAAGTGAAGGCAATGAATTCAGCTGGAATTCGAACTCGGCTCCCCGATTTCTCGTCGATATCCACTGGACCACAACACTACTAGTCACTAGTCCTTTTAAGTTTTACTCTCATTCCCAAAGTGCGGGGAGAATTCGGGTCAATGCAAAGAGTGTAAAATTTCAATAAGTACGGATAAATTGGTAGTATGTTTAAAAATAAATAATATTTAACTTTGAATAACAAACAGTTTAAGTAAGAATCTCACTTTTTTTTGTATGAAACTAAGTAGGTAGAGAATGAATAATTTTTTTTTTATATTTGTATATCAAGTGTATAAAAATAAATTTTTGTTTGCAAATATGTGTCGACTTTTTTTTTTTTTTTTTTTTTGGTCATTTTATACATCAGAGGAAGGCGATTTAAGAGTAAGGAAAGACAATAGAGATTCTGGGAGAAATTATTTTGTATTTTTGAACTACATATATGAAACTATTATTTTAAATGCGGTGTTTTGTATTATTATAGAGAAGTTAGTTTCTGTATAGTTGTTCCTAAAAAGTTTTGCAACCTCCTACAATTTGAAATATGTTTTGACTTTAAATAATCTACAAAAAGTTGATAAGTAAAAAAAAAAAAAAATGAGATAGAGACAAATAAGTCTAAATAGGACCCAGTGGCATACCTACATTTTTTGGGCACTAACTGAAGCTTGAACAGATATAAGAGGCCATATCATAGCCAGCAACAATAGATTCAAGGATACAACTGCAAAAATGTAGGCTATAAGTAGATTCTGACAAGCTCAACTAGTTAATACAGCTAGGGATTCAAATGCCACAAGCCCCCAAGAAAATTTTGAAATTGACCAATTACAGGAACTTTGAGGCCATATGAAATGGGTATTATATATTCTTCAGCCAGCATTAGCGACTTCAACCCATTGACTTATGATTCTATCACTAAAATAGCCTTATTTTAATTCCAAACACTACTTTTTTAAAATCAATTTTGTTGGAAGATTCACTAATTAAAAAAGTTGTTTCTGTGATTAGAAGCCCTGAAGCGTAAGCTTCATTAGTTTTATAATAAATCCATCACTCATAACACTAACAACAGTGAATATTGCTTGCATCAAATTAAAACAACTTATTGCGATAATAAGAGAGTTGACTTATTCCTTGGCAGGAGTTATTTATTATACTGCTGTATTTTAAATTTAATCTTGTTCCAGGGATCAAACAGATTTGTTGGATACATCTTTTCCAGGATCTAAGCAACACAATAAGTGCTGGATAAGACAGAATAGATTACCGATTTATCAGCTGGAATGAAGAAGTGACAGTTCAACCAACCAGAGGTAATGAAGACTCTCATGACTGTGAGAATAAAAGGATATTGATTTTAAGAATGCAAAGTAAATGCAAAAGAGTAGGCTGAAACTTTTTCTACTTTGATGACCGCTAGGCAAATTATATACATCCATTGAAAGCATTAAAAGGGAGATAACTATATGACATCCACAAAAGTTGACTATTGTAGTTCACATTTTTCTGATTTTTTTTTATTAAAAAAATTGACTGCAGAAAATTACATACATATTTTTTCTTTTAGAAAGATGATATAAGAATAGCAGGATGTAAATCAGAAAAAAGAACAAAAATGTTACTTGTAAATCAAAGATTTCGAGAAAATTACAACTTGGAGACCAAAAATGATAGGAAAGTGAAAAGGACAGCTTTGGTACTAAATGGACATATCACATCAAAGACAATAAAACTAAGCAAGAAAATATAAAAGAGAAAAAAATGATAAGATTAGGTTAAAGGCAAGTTGACATTTTGACTGTTAAGGAGGGAAAAGGAGAAAGATAAGGAAGGGAAAAAAAAGAAAATTTAGTATGCATTCTTTGGGGCCAAACTCCAAAATGAATCTTTGCTCTGATTAATTAAAAGAAACACACATGTAAATTTTATATCTTCCCACATATATACACAGCAAACCGAAGGTTTTTTGTATTTAAATGTAAATCAATTGTACAACCAACATCAAACATTGCCTGATGAAGAGAATCTATCACGAAACAGAAATTTCCATGTTGCAATGTACAATTAATTCATAACTATATATATATATATATATATATATATATATATATATATATAAATTAAATAGGATTAATTCAAGGATGTCGAATGACCATTTCGATATGAAATCCCCACAGGGGATAACACATCACCTCAGCAACAAAAAAATCCTTTTTATTTTAATATTAAAAAATGATACAGAGCAAAATATAAATTAAATAGAGCAAATATAAATTAATAAATTAATAGAAATCCTTTTTTTTTGTTGCTGAGGTGATGTGTTATCCCCTGTGGGGATTTCATATCGAAATGGTCATTCAACATCCTTAAATTAATCCTATTAATTTATATTTGCTCTATTTAATTTATATTTTGCTCTGTATCATTTTTTAATATTAAAATAAAATTTTAATATTAATTAGGATTGGGTTTTTGGAATTTACCTTCATGCTTTTTCCGCTTGGATTAAAGTATCTGAATAAAAAAATACATATATATATATATATATATATATATATATATATATATATTACATCACTTAACCTCCTACATAATTTACTTAAATTTTGTCACTTAGCACCACCCTCTATAATTTATTTTAAATATTTCAGTTAACCTGATGAATATTTATGAGCATTTTTTTTAAAAATTGAAGAACTAACAACATTCTTACTTTTGCTTAAAAATACTTGTTTCAAAATAAAATCCTTACATTTGTGGTGCTGGGTCCTCAAGGAGTTAATCATAAAAAAGAAAGAGAAAAGAGGAGGAAAAATTGAAGTGAAAGATAAGAAAAAGGTTGCAGAGGAATGAGTTGCATTCTTTTGAGAAATCAATGTGCTAAAAAGGAAAATAATTAAAATGAAAATATGACTGTTGGATGAACAATTTTTTTGATTTTGGATTTGGCTAGCAGGGGCAATCTGGATTTTTTCTGGTTAACTTAGAGTGACTGGGGGTTTTCAAATGCATAAGCAAAGCTGGGTGGTCTGGCTGACCAAGAAACATAACCAGAGAAAGATTTTTATTACTAAAGATATCGAGAATCTTTTTTTTTCTTTTTCTCACCTATGATAATTATTGGATGAACAAACAGTTCTTGAGATTTAGCTATCAGGGACCATCTGAATTGGCTCTGAGAATATGGTCAAATCCCTGGCTTTGGGAAATCACCTAAAACAGTGAGAAAAGCTGATAATGAAAGTTTAATTACTGGAAACCTTTTTGCTTATGCATTCTAAAATTTAGATTCATTAGTTGTACCAGTCTTTGGAAATAGGCTGTGGTTGGATGTTGACAAGTTGGAAGAAATGAGGAGAACAAGGCATCAACTATATGGAGTGGTGATATGAGTTGTAAATTAAAGGGTGTTATAATTAAGAGGTGGCTTGATTAAGAGGTTATAATTAAGAGGTGGCTTGATTTCTCTGACTACCCCCAAAAGAGGGCTGGAAAATTCATAAATTCAAAAAATTACTTGAGTAGACATATTTTGAAAATATGAGATTTTAGAAAAAATTGGTGCAAAGAATAGGTTATAACCGAACACCAGACCTTGGTCAACCCCACATCAACTAGACGTCAGACTCCATATGTTCAGACAATTAGCCAACAGACAGGATAATTGATGCTTTAAGTTATTCCAAGTTCAAGCTCTCATTCAGTTTTTCTATTTTTAACTATCAGTGAACTGTCCAGGTGTTGGTGGATGTGAGTGTTCCGAAAGCATTTTCCTAATTACATCGATTGCTGTCAGTCTTGCACAATTTTTGCTGTTCACACCTCCAATAATTTTTAGATTCTTTAGTTTTATCAACAATATAAGCTTATCCCTTAAATAAAAGCTTTCTGTCTCCTCATTCTGTCTTGACAAACTCCATGATAATGATTGAATGGCTTAGAAAGAATGTTCTCAAAGAATTGGAAGAGAGCTTGAAATTGAAAAAACTTAAAGCATCAGGCAATTGTTCTGTCTGTGAATTGTCTGTCAGTGAACTGTTTGTTAGCGAATCGTCTTGGTGAATTGTCCACCTACCCTTCATATAAACTGGAGGTTTGGACAACTTAGAGTTCACATGCTATTTCTACTCAAATTCACGTCATTCACCCAGACTTCCTGACCAAGACCTTGTGCCAACCATGAAAATCAAAACTTAGAAATTTAAATTACTACTAACACAGGCTGTAAAATTCAAAAGGAGCTCCCGGTGTCATTTGGTTTTAACAGTAGTGGAAAGGGTTAAAACCACTGTATACAACAAACCATATATAAACCAAAAACATTGTTAAATTTTTTAACCCAAGTTAATTCTTAATTCCAAGGAATTCTTTTTTGTGTAGATCCTAACCTTTGCCTGTTCTCTTCATTTTACTTCATCACCAATCTTCTCACCAAAAACACAACATAGCAGAAGAATGAATGGTTGTGAAGGAGACAAATGCCAGCTAGATCGAGTGAAACCGTGCTTATAATCACAATACCATTGGCAATACCAACATGTTAACAAGAAAAAAGAACCTTTAAAGAAAGGTTACACATTTGCCTTAATAAAGTTCATCAGTGGGTGAAACACATTGGCTAAGATCATTTTTCCTTACATACATGCATGTGTGTGTATTTTTTAAAAACATTTAAATTCAAATTAATAAAGCCACTATTATGCAAGGGATTATTGGAGGTGAGAGACTATGAAAAAAAAAACAATTATTAAGGAGAAAGATAATGATTGAAATTGCATTTGTATTTTTTGAAGATCAAAGTTGACTGGAAAGCAAAAAGCCAGGAGAGAGTTCCACAAGCAAGTTTTTGCTTGTGGAACTCTCTCCTGGCAAGGGAAGAAACAGCATAGAACTTACAACTTTTGCAAGGGAAGAAACAGCATAGAACTTACAACTACATCTGGCCATTTCAGCTGGAAAAAGATGAGACCTTGCCGCCAATTTAGTACTGAGTTTAAATTTATAAAGTCTAGATACTAAAGGAGAAAATTCAGAATGATTATCATGAAAATATTTGTAGAAAAGGCATAGGGAAGCTAAGTTATGGCAGTGAAAAAGTGACTGAAGCTAAAATGCCAGGTCAGGACCAAAATATATATATATATATATACTAGCAGTATAGCCCGGCATTGCTCAGGTGTAATGAAAGCTTTAAAACTAATCCATGGTCCTGGAGCTCAGACTCTTCGGACGTTGGCACGAAAGACTAAAAAGCAATAGTTGTTTCCAGTTAAAGCTAAAGCGTAGACTGAAAGAAAAATGAATGGATGTAAGTCAAATTTTGATTTCCTGGTATCGATATCAAATTTTCTGCACTATTGTAAGAACTGCAACCTTGAAACTTCTGAATCTCGTTTCTTATGTCTTTGTCTATGAGTGTATCAAATTTTATTAAAATTGGACCACTCCCTCTATAACCCGATTTTTTCTATTATCGATTTTCGATATTTATCGGGGGTACCTCAACACAAAACTTAGCTAAGAACACTCACAGACACTTATAGTACAACTGTGTAAATTTTCAAGAAAATCAATTCAGCCGTTTCGGAGTCTATAGGTAACGGATACACACACACACACACACACACACACACACACACACAGAGACAAAGTTTCATTTATAAATAAGTTTATATATATATATATATATATATATATATATAATTGTAAACTTGTCGTTATACTTGTTTCGAAAAACCCTCCGAGTACATACATGGAAGGAAAAAATGGTAATAAAAAAAGAATGAGCTAAGCACCCGAACATCATTCAAAGTACATAGCCCAAAGAAAAAACCTGGGACGAGTAACCTAAACCAAAAAGCACTCAATATGCAAGTAGAGCAAACAAATTAAATAACTAAACCAGAGAGCCAACGAACCTACCAAGGTTTCACCAAATTGGATTTTCAGGGAAAGTTGGCCAACTTTCCCTGAAGATCCAATTTGGTGAAACCTTGGTAGGTTCGTTAGCTCTCTAGGTTAGTTATTTACTATATATATATATATATAAATATATTTTATGTTAACCATCAGCTGCTAAGAAAGTTGATTCACTGTTGTGCAAAACAATTTTTCTCTCCAGAATCTATCTTACATATCTCTAAATTTAACATTCATCCATGCTTAGAATATTGCTGGCACAGATGGTCTGGCGCCCCTGATATTTGTCTTGTGCTTCTTGATAAAATCCAAAGAAGAATAAGCAATATTATTGGTCCTGATCTAGCGGTTCAGCATTAGTCACTTTTCTGCCACCATAAGTTTGCCTCTCTGTGTCTTTTCTATAAATACATTCATAGTAATTGTTCAGATGAGCTTTCTACTATGTTATCTAACTTTTTTTAATTTAAGCTCAGTAGTAGACTGGTGTTGAGATCTCATCAATTTTCAGTTGAACTGGCTAGATGTAACTAAATTCTATGCTCACGCTAAATATTTGTTGGATGATATCTTTGAGCCCCGCAAAATTTTTGGCAATGAAATATATTTGCACTTAAGATGCAGATATTTTGAAATTTGAGTGAAATGTATTTTGTTGAAAAATGTCAGCCAGGTGTGCAAAAGGAAAATTTTTATTTTGTTTACAGAGTTTTAAAGCCAACTCCTGCTCTAGATAAGTTTGTACCAGAAGACAGCTGTCAATGGTGAAGAAGTGACATCAAGCTGACAAAATTTTGAGTAGTAAATTTTAATTTTGATTTTGAAAGAGTCAGATCACAATCATTGAAGCTTATGTTTGAGTAAAATCAGGTTTCCCCGATATGGGGGGTGCTGACAACTCTGACCAACCAACCAACCTCCTAACCCATGGTATGTCACCAAAGATGTCTTTGTATGGAAAAGGAAAATAAAATACATTTTATATAGTTCAGTCCTATTCTTTTCAACAGAAGTGTTTGTTGCAGATTGTATTTGTTGTTGCTGATGGTGACAACAAAAGAGACAAAGAAGATGAAGAATAAGATTATAAAATGTTTATGTGAAACTGATTTTTGTGAAAAAGTAGGGTTGATTGGTCTCTGATAAAAGGATTTATGATTAGAAAGGTTGATCATCCCCAAAAGTTTTGAGTTCCAGAAGTTCGAGAAGTATTGCCATCATAGTGGTGGCAGTGAAGGTGACAGAATTTATGCAATTTGGTTTTTTTCACCAGTCGTTGATCCCAGATTTGCATCATTCGTCTTTTTACCAGCACCTTTGATCAAGCAGTGTTGGACCCAGTATTGTATTTCAGAAGAATTGTTATCTTTGGGAAAGGACTATATAACATTATGTGTTTTGGTGTGCAGTACCTTGTGTTTTTTTTTTAATCGTATCACCCCGAGCAAGGTGGTAATGCCACTGATGTGCAGGGGGCTACATAAGTGTAAAAAGATTAATTAGAAGAGAGTGAAGAGGAAGACGAACCAGTTAGAAAGGAGCAATAGAAGGATGGGAATACAGGTGTGATGACAGTTTCAAAGGTGGAGAGAAAGGAAAGGATATACGGGGTGGGGAAAGAACTAGAGTCAAGTGGTTAATAGATGAGTATTGACATTGCATTTAAATTCCTGGAGGTTGTAGCCATCAGGAAAGCAAGAAAATAAAGAAAATCAGTTGATACGATCCTTGGTTGCCATGGAATAGAAGGAAAAGAAAAACAGGAAAAAAAGCTAGATGGTCACAACGCAGACATCAAGTAAGGTAGGTGACAAATTTTTCATTTGCCTGTGACGGCTCTGCTTTTTTCTTTTTTTTTTCATTACATGAAAAGTTGCTGATTCTGCCAAAAACTAACACGGAACTGCACACTTTTGCAGAGTGTGATCGTGGGGTTAGAGTTAGTGAGGTTTGGATTTTTTTTTTTTTTGAGGAAGTTATAAGATTTGTCAGGGCATCGAGAAAGAGAATGAAAGAAAGAAAAAAAAACAGAAACAGAGTTGATGGGAGGAGCAGTGGAAGTAATAGTCAGAGGCAACTGGGGGAAGAGATAAGTTGTAAAGCATGGAAATATTTTTTGAAATCTTCCAGCTAAGTTCAATTTTGGCCCTGACCAATTTCTGACAGGAGAAAGCCATTACTGGAATTACCTTCTATCACTGCTTTGTGAAAAACATGTAGAAAGCCGCAATAATCAAGTTCTTTGAGGTTATTTGGGAATTTTATAGGAGCACAATATAGGATTATTATGAGGTTTGAAGAGGTTCTATGAGGAATACAGGAGGAAATAGAAAGTTAGACATTCATTGGAGGATTTCTGGTGGTTTAAGATGTTGGAAAAGAGAACAATGCTCAATATGAGGAATTGGATTAGCTACCTTATGGCATTGTGGGTCGTAGTAAGTAGCCCATTTGGAAAACGTTTAGTAGAGAAGTCCAGCACGCATTTAGATTAGGTTGGTTGGCAGTTTAGAGCTATGAAAATGGCGAGCTAGTCCTCCGATTGAAAACATGTGCCAACATCATCAGATACAGTAGACCTTAGATGGTTTTCTTTGTTTTTGGTTTTTTTTTCTCTCGTTTGGTTATTAAATTGTCCACAGCAGATTTGTTAGAAATCATACTGAATGAATAAAGCAGATCTCTGTGCCCAATCATTGTATGTATTGGGATTTATGAGATTCTATGTGTAATGAAAACTCAAGCAGAGGGGTCACATAGGTATCCAAAGGTCATTTACCTGGTGTCAATTTTAAATTCAGATGCAGTTACCATCTATGGCAGCTGTTGCACACCAAGGGTGTCTGTGGGTGTGGTTAAGTTCAAAGAGAGAAGAGAAGGGACAGAAGTGAGAAGAAAATATAAAAATTTTTCTGATGTGAGTTCTTCAGAAGGAAAGAAAAATGAACTTTTTGATGCGTGTTCTTTAAATAGAGAAAAAAAAACTTTTGAACTGTATAAAAATTTCTGATGTGTATTCTTTAAAATTCTATTAATTCTTTAATTTAAAATTCTATTAATTTATTAATTTAAAATTTATTAATTTAAAATTCTATTAATTCTTTAAAATTCTAAAAATTTCTGATGTGTATTCTTTAGAAAAAAAAAGAAACTAACTTTATGAACATTGTACAAAATTTTTTGTGTAAGTTCCTCAAAACAAAGAAAAAATAACAAACTTTTCAGACTTTACAGATTTTTTCTGACATTGTGTTTAAAGAAAACAAAATGAAAAACAAAATAGCAATAATGGCGACGAAAAAAAGAAAAGAAAGATTTCATTGCATTGTGGGATAAAAATTATTTTTTGGTTTAAGGTTTTTCTTCAGGGTATCATAAAGGAGTTGGATGTTGCCACAAAGTTGACAACAAGCTGACAAGAAGAAAATAAAAATGAAATGAGGCAAAGCATAACGGAAGTAAAATAGTCCATTAGTGGCCAGTATATGGGTCGTGTTTGGCACTTGAATGAATGAATGAATAAATAAATAAGAAAGAAAAAGGGTAAAGAAGAAAAGTAAAATGGTTCAAATGATAATGGTGAAAAGTTTACCATTACAAAGAGAATTCTATGGGGTCAGTTGTTAGAAATAATGAGCCAAAGACGTGCAGAAAACTTTGGAAACTGACAAAGGTATGCGAAAAAAAAAATTTTTATGATTATAATATATGGAACCACATATCTTGGAATGGTGATTTTCTAAGTGTGACTTAAATGTGGCATAAGGCCAAAATTTTGGAGAACCTGGTGTGGGTCAAGCTCACTTCTCAGTAGTAATTGTTTTTGCACTAACCATTGCTCCATTGCTCCGTCTCAGTATGTGAAGACGGGCGACTTACTCAGTGGAAGTAAAAAGTAGATGAAGAAAAGGAAAACACTTTTTTATGTAAATCGTGTTCTGGCCTGGCTTGTTGTTATGCCTGTGTTAGGAGACAAACTTGAAATTTTTACATCAATAAAATTTATGAGCTAGACACACACATTGGAAGAGAAAAGGATGTCACCTTTGATATAATGTGTATTTTTTTATGATATTGTGATTTTTTTTATTATGCCTTATGTAAATTGTTGTACAGTGATGTGGGTATGGTAGAGAGGTTTTGGTCATAAGAACAATAAGGTGTACATAAGATTATCAGATTAAGATTTTTATTTTGTCTACAGGGGTCAAAAGCCAACTCCTGCCCTAGATAAGTTTGTACCAGAAGACAGCTGTCAATGGCGTGTGGAAGTGATGTCAAGCTGACAGAAAATTTTGAGGAGTAAATTTTAATTTTGATTTTGAAAGAGTCAGATCACAACTGTTGAAGTGTACGGTTGAGTAAAATTGGGTCTCCCTAATATTGGGGTGCTGACAACTCTGACCAAACAACCTCCTAACTCCTGGCATGTCTTTGTATGAAAAAGGAAAATAAAATATATTTTATTTATATTTCAGTTCAGCTCTATTCTTTTCGATAGAAGTGTTTGTTGCAGATTGTATTTGTTGTTGCTGATGGTGACAGCAAAAAGAGATAAAAAAGATGAAGAATAAGATTATAAAATGTTTATGTTAAACTGATTTTTGTGAGGAAGTTGGGTTGAGTGGTCCCCAACATGTGATTTATCATATGATTTGAAAAGTTTAGTCATCACCCAGAAGTTTGAAAAGAATTGCAGTAGCAGTTGCAGTGAAAACCGCCAAATTATACAGGTTAATTTTTGTCACCAAGTTTGTACCGAATAAATTTTGTCATCCTCATGGTAGCAATATTCATCCAGTCATCATTGATTGATCCAGACAATGTGGAGCCCAAACAAACAGAGATGTTTTCCAAAAGAATTATATACCCAAGACACTGGTATATAATACTAACAGTTTCTTTTTTCATACTTGTGGAACTCCCCTCTGGCTTCATACTTTCCAGCCAGCTTTAATTTGCAAAAAATTAAATGCAATGTCAGTCACTATTTATTTATCTCCTGATTACTCTTTTCTGTTCCTGCTCATTAATGTTTCTGTTCCTAATTCTTCTACACCCTGCAACCCCTTGTCTTAGTGTCTTTACTGCATTATATAGGGTTAAAAAAATATAGAGATACACTTGAGTTTTCTGAATCAAAGAGAATGAATGTAGAAAAGAAAAAACAGATACCAAAATATTTTATATGGGTTTGTCATATCAGATATAACAGTAGAGAGCTATGGAAGAATGATTTATTCTCATATTCGTATTTCCATCATCTTGTGCATTATTATATCTGATATATAATATCACTGGTTCTCCAACAATGACGATTGTCTTAGCATCAACAACAGTGAGTCTGTTGTGGAGAAATGGGCAGCCAGAGAGATATCACACACTCAGAAGTTGTCGGGAATCATTGACTTGCAGGGCTATCTTCTCTTCTCCTATCTTCTGTGTGTTCTCTTGATCTTCTCCCAGTGTTCTGGTTTTCTGAAATCTCCATGTATTTTTTCATCTTGAATTTTTGCTTAATTTTGTCATCTCTGGCGAGGCACATCTGTCAATCATTTTTGCCAATTGTTGCCTTTGAAGCCAGCTGCCTTTCATGTAATCACACTTCTGTCAGTCTTGTTTATATTTTCTGCTTTCAATGTTGACCACTCTTCTGTTGGTTCTACTTTTGATGTCAATCATATTTCAGTTGGGTTACAGAAATATATTACATATCCATGATATAATAACACCATATTTCACAGATGGAACAAAATGGCTGAAAGGAAAAGAAATGATAAACATACTTTTTGTCAGAGCATTTTATAATGCTACATCATACACAAAATTATATATTCATATGTCCTCTATAAAGAATAATATATCATGAGTAGGATGTAAGGAGAAGCAAAAAGGAAGGGTCTTACATATAATACAGAGATTCTATTGTGTTTCTGGAGAAGCTATGTTTAAAACTTCAGCTTCATCTACGATATTCCAGACAAGGACATATTCCACGAAAGGAAAATGGCAAATCATGGGTTTTCCCAAATTGAGGACTGTAAGTTGAAGCTTCTTTCTATACCTGGAAAGGATATATTCTCAACTGGAAATGGCACCATGGACTTAAAAGCTGCTAGGGGAGGTAGATTTAACCTCAGTCTCTCCAGAATCTAGCTTATGAATTTATAAGTCTACCATTCATCCTTGCTTTGACTATGCTGCCACATCTGGTCTAGTGTTCCTGCTATATATTTAGAGATTCTTGATAAAATCCAAAGAAGAATCTGCAATATTATCAGTCCTGACCTGATATCTCAGCTTGAGTAATTTCTCCAACATTGTAATGTAGTTTCCCTGTGTCATTTCTATAAATAATTTCATGGTAATTGTTTTTATGGACTTTCCTTTATGGTACCTAGACTTTATGAATTTGAGCACAATGTTAGATTGGCAGCTAGGTCTTGTCAGTTTACAGCTGAAATGGCTAGAAGCAATCATAAGATCTATGCTAATAATTTCTTCATTTGCACTTCTCATTTGTGGAACCCTTTTCTGTCTTCTTGTTTCCTAGTCAACATTGATCTTCAAAAATGCAAATGTGATGTCAAACATTGTCATTTGTCTTCTTAATTTTTGTTCTTTTATAGTTTTGTCTTCTTAATAGTATTTTTTTCTTGTTTTCTCTAACACTCAGTAACCTCCTGTGTTTTAGTGGCCTTATTGCCTTTCTTGAGGTGAAATGATTAAAAAATATCAATCTCTTTAGGTTTTTAATACTGAAATATTTTGTATGCAAATTATTTTGAGAGGTTGATTATAAAGGTTGGAGTGATATGAGTTTTACTAATTAACTCTTAGCTGGGGAGGAGAAGTGGTGGATTCATGCCTTTCCCAAGGGTACTTGCATGAAAGTGAATATAACAAATCCAAATAGAATTCTGCTCTCTGATTAACAATTATCCATTATCCAAGTGGTCACCTGTTTAGTTACTGACCAATTCTCTCTCTCTCTCTCTCTCTCTCTCTCTCTCTCTCTGGTTTCTCTTATAGTCTATATAAGGGAAATGATGGAGTTGTAGACACCTGTGATACACAAGAGTCTTGTTGATAATGATTTAAAATTTGTTTTGAGTAGAGTGCAGCTTGTGTGAGACTTAGCTAAACAAAAATGTGTATGTAGTTAGAGATGTAAATTTTCTAATAATTGTATAAATTTGGCTTTAATTTGTTATCTCTATGTGTAAATTGTGTTTTAATGCATTTTTTTTTTGTGTGTGTGTCGTGAAATCTGTTTTCTGCTACAAACCTATAGGATTGAATTAGTTGAGTTCATTCTGAAAATATTTAGATGTCTTTTTTTGTTTTTGTTTTTTTAATTATGTCACCCCAAGCAAGGCATTCCACTGCCATTATAGCGCAGGGGGTTATATAGAGCGATTAGGTATAGGAAATGTCAGAAGGAGGGTGATAGACGAGTTAGGATGTACATAGGGAGAGAGTTGGAGAGAATGGGTGTGAGTTAGTGTGTTAGGAGGTGTCTATTGACCCTACATTTAAACTCCTGGAGGTTGTAGCCGTCGGGGAAGCAAGCATGCGGAAGGGAATTCCACAGGTAGGAAGTGTGAGAAAAGAAGCTGTTGGAGTAGAAATTGCGGTTACATTTCATCAGTTTCACTGTAAAAGGGTGGGACCTAGTTGTCAATCTAGTGTCTCGTGCAAATTCACACCTAGGGGGAACCAGTGATTTAAGTTCATCAGAGCAGAAGCCATGAAAGTATTTATAGAAGAGGCACGGGGAAGCCACGTCACACCGGTGAGAGAGTGACTGCAGGTGGTCAGCTAAGTCGGTATCAATCACATTACAGATTCTTTGCTGTATTTTGTCAAGAACCCCGAGGAGAATAGCAGGGGCACCCGACCAGATGTGGTAGCAGTATTCAAAACACAGGCGGATGGTAGGTTTATATAAGTGCAGGATAGATTCAGACGGAAAGAATTTCTGGGCTCTACACAGAGAGCCAATGTGGAGTCATTAAATGTGGAGTCATTAATAAATTTTCTCAGATACATCTCTGTCCTCAGACAAATCTACAACTGAGCCACACTCTCTCTTCGAGGACAGAGATGCAACTGAGAGATGATTTTTGATCCCTACCCAACACAAAAATGTGCCAAATAAAGTAAGTATAATGTCATTAGTAAGTGGAAAGAATTCAGTCATCAGTGGACTGGGAAAACTAATATTCCCCAGTGTAGTATGAAGTCAAAAGGAGAAAAAGCAAGTTTCTGTCCTTTTCTGAAGTAGGTCATAAAATTGCACATGTGACCAGAAACTCTTTCAAGTCTTTTTATAACTTGCATAATGGAAAATTAATGATTTTGTTATTATTCCTTATTATTATTTTATTTAACAGTTTTATTTTATTTTCATCACAATCAGTTTAAAAAGAAAAAGAACCTGTGCTTTCACACTGACAGGTATTCTGAAATAGCAGACCTGGGAGCAGCAGACTTATACAAATTATTACTCAGCTGACTTCTCCTGATAAATTTTAGAATATGATGGGAAATTCTTCTCTGCAGAAACTGGGTTGTCTTATCCAAATAGTCAGCCTCATACTGACATTTGAAAAAATAAATAAAAGAAATTGTTTTAAAGAGAGGCAGGCTGTCCTTGCATATAGATTTTAACATCGGCCAATTACTCATAGATTAACAGAAAAATAATATTGTGACTATATTAATAAAATGATGTTTATTTCGGATGATAAAGAAAAAAAATTATTAGATTGGAACCAGTGCATCTGTTTGATTATCAAAACAATTTTTCAGAAATGTCTCCTCAAGTTATTGAAAGCTAAGTTTCTCCCAGCAGATATTTATGAAGTTATTAGGCTGTTGTATTTTTTTTTAATCATTTCACCCCAAGCAAGCTGAGGTTGTCACTAGTGAGACCACCACTAGTATGCAGGGAGTTACATTTAGAAAAAAGACTCGGTACAGGGAGTATTGAAGAAAGAATAAAGATGAATGGGATTCAAGAAGATAGAAGATGGCAATTGATGTTGCATTTAAATTTGAGTGATAGGGATCTACTGCAACCCTGGCTATACAGATTGCCAGAATCCCTTAAGGTAAATATTTCAATCTGATCTATTTTGTCAATGAATGGATTTGTCCAGCATAAATTAGCCAAACGATTGGCTGAATTGTTACAACTGAGCCTGAAAATATATTCAAAATATTGTATTAAGGACTCATTTACTTTTGTGCTGATGTGTGACAGCTGGCTACTCATATCTAAGGATTCACATCTACTAGTGTGGCTAACTACTTCCTGTTGCTGATGCCTGCTCTGGCACAATTGTTTTTGTTCAACACCTACAGAGCTCACCTGTGGTTTATACTGTAATTATGCATTTACTTTTATAAATTATATTCAACATTGCCCTTTCTCTTTCCAAGATAGATTCATGAGATCATTTGACTATAGCAATTTATTTACTTGTTTTCCTCTTTAGGAAACTATAGATATATATGCTGATACTTTGTATCATAGTCGTCTCTTTTGTCCTACTCCTATTTTTTCTGAAGCTGTTTTCATTGAGTTACCATGTCTGCACAATTAATGTACAGACAAATTGATGGGATAGCTATGGGAAGCTCTTTAGGGCCTACTATGGCACTTATTTTAATGGGGTTTCTATAAATAAAAATTTCCCAGCATATTCTGGAATTTATCAGAAGTCCATTAAGTGATAATTTGCATAAGTCTTTTACTTCCAGGTTATGCCTGGATAAAAAATAATTATATTTCCTGTTTTTTGCAGATGGCACTTGGAATTATATCTGAAGTACTTGAGACAATTTTCATTAAACAAATTACTGCATATAAATATTTAGTGTTAGTAATATCACTAATTTAGTGTATTGATCTTTTCCTTATTTAGTCAGTATAAACCTGTATTTTAATATCCTCGATCAAGTTTGACAAGTGAGGAGTAAAATTACTTAACTCCAAACATTTTTTCCTGTATTAAATGTCAGTTCCTACTTTTGTGCTTGGTTTTAACTCCAGGTTTAAAATATGCCCATTTTCTTTGCCCTCATTAAATTTTGTACTACTAATAAAATCTTTAAAATGTTTTTTTAAAATCTTACAAAAATCTTAGAATTTATAAAATGTTCAATAAAACTTATTATTTTGTAACCCTATTTCCAGATGACTGGTATTAATTTTTTATTGATTTAAAAGATAGAAGAAATTTACCTAAAATTGAATAGAATGAGAAAAATATGTTTACTTTTGTTGGGAAAAGTAAACAAATTGGTTTAATGGAGGACTGTAAACATAACATTATCATCCAGTTTTGACAATTGCATGACCCTGGGTCAAATTGGAATGTGAGAATTTTCTGCCTTTAGTCACCTGCTTGTTTTGCAGCTTTAGGTATGGATAAGCAAGCAATAGAGAGGGAAAGTCTCTTCTAATCAGCGGTAAAGGGCCGAAGGCCCAGTCAAAATGGATAATTAATATTATTTCCATTTTGAGCTGGTAAGGCTTACACAGAGAGTGAAAATTGAATTCTCTGTAGCTAACTTTACCAACCCAGTTTTGTGTCTTTTCAATAAACTTGAGGTGGAAAACGAAACTAGGAGAGTTGGGCCCGTGAGGTTGAAGAAGATGGTCAGTCTGAAATCGGCAAGCTTCAAGTCAATTGAGCAAGCCACTGCTCCTGAGAAAATTACTACTACGAGTGGTAGTGTGAGGTTACCAAACATATGGAAGAATTGTGCCAGTCTTAGAGAGTTATACTAAAATACCAGCCAGCAAATTTGTGCGTCACCTACATTTAGACCTACTTGTAAACATGTATATAAACTGGATATAAATATATATAAATCTGTTTCATTGTTGTCATGTCGAACTGACTATATTCCATTCACTGCTTACCAGGAAAAGAAGATCATGTTATATCTGGTGGCAGTCACCAGATTGGTGTTATATTTGGTGCCCTGAAGAATCCAAATGTTGTATCTGGTGGCACTGATTAAAGAACAAACACCCTGTGGGAATCAGGGATTGTGTTTTAACTATACACCATATTCTTGTAAGCCCAGACTGATCTAGCCAGTTAATAACAGGCTGATCTGAAATAACTCAAACACAATCTGGGCAGAATGGGCAAGGTTCAGGAAGGGTTGGCTCAGGTGTACCCAGGAATGTTTTATACTTTATCCTCACTAGCTCTTTTTCAGTTTCCTTCTCTATATTGTCTTTCATCCTCAGTAACCTTTTGTGTAAATTATTTTTATTGATTTACTTTACTTTAGATGAAATGATAAAAAGGTATTTCATGTGTAACTAAATGGTCAATGTTTAATCTTTGGACCTACAAAAAACAGTGTGTCAAAAGGATAGCTTCCTCAACAATGTTTATTGCTTTACAAAGCTATGTTTAGAATTTTAGAAATTACAAAAGAAATGTCAGATTGTTTATTTACAAGATTATTTTAGTATTTGTCTATATTTCTGAGATGAGGTAGTATTTACATTATTCAGACTATTGTCCTCATCTTTGTTTTCATTTGTACAATGTTTCAGCTGTTGTACACTCCGGCCTTCTTCAGGTGCTTGTTCACCACTGCTGTAGCCTTGTATTGAACTCACAACTCTTTGGGTCAAGTCACTGAAACTAACCAATGTCTATATCCACTGGACCATGTGTCCTTAAGATGAGGACAATAGTTCGAATAATGTAAATACTGTAAGGTTATTTTTATATTTACAAAATTATAAAAATATGTGAACCATGTACAATGCAATACAATTTATAAAATGATAAATGATAAATATTGTATTGTAGTTGGTTCATATATTTTTACTTATTCATGAGACCATATAAGAGAATCCCTCAATAAATAACTAAATATATTTGAAACAGGATTTGTGTCTTCAGTTCTCACTATGACATTACTCAGTGAAAAGGTTAGTATAAAGCCAAGAGAGGGATTTGTTGAATGTTTATACATGAAAGCTACCTCTTTACTCAGTTGTATTCAATAGTATTCCATTCTCTGTGATCAAATGGTATTATTAAATTTGGTTAGGACAGGATTAAGTGTTCTTTTAGAGTATTCTCTTTGAAATGTCTTCCTTTTTTATTTGAATTTACCAAAAGAAATTAATCACATTTTAAAAAATCAGTTCATAGCAGACTGACTGGAGTTCCACCACATTTATTTAAATTTAGGATTAGAAAACATCACATAAGACTCATACAAAAGAATAACCAACGATGAATATAACAAAAAATACATGTATTAACAAATATACACTCTTTCAATGTTGATGAAGCATGCACTTAAGTTAGAACAGGAAAAAAAATCAACAGTTGCCTCTCTTTGATCATAAATTGAAAGTTCAATTAAAACTGAATAAATGTTCTTGGATATTCTTAAAACTGTTCTTGTTAACACTTGTCGAAAGGGTATCCCTTTGAGGGAATGTTCTAGAGAAAGTTTGAAAGTTTGTGTGTTAGCATGCATGCATGAATTAGTGTTTTGTTTGTGAGTGAGATTGGTGTGTTCAACTGTCGTGGATTTGTTTGGCACCTGAATTCTCACTTTATATGTGTGTGTGTGTGTGTGTGTGTGTGTGTGTGTGTGTGTGTGTGTGTGAGAGAGAGAGAAAAGATTTCAAGCACTGTCAACACTACCTGCAGTTGGGGTCCCGTTGAAAAGATGCATGTGTGAGTGAGGGAATGCATGTTCCCACAACTGCCGTGGAGATACACGTGAGTGTCTTGCTTAAATAGGTGCCTGTTGGATAAAATTGACTGCACAGAAAAAATCTTTCACATGCAAACGATTTGAATGACTGTCCAGAATTGAACATGTGATTATCCAATGATTGCTTGGCGTTGAATGTGTGGGTTGTATGTATGTATATGTGTGTGCGAAGGAGGTTCGCACAATTTCACTGCAGCAAAGGTAATAAAGACTATGACACTATGACACAAGGGATTACTGAGTATGAAAAAATATGAAAAAAAATCATTGTTAAGGAGAGAGCGAGAGCAATAAAAGAATAGAATTAAGAAGACACAAGATGATATTTAACATTACATTTAAATCTTTCAGGATCAAAGTTGACTGGAAATCAAGAAGCCAAAAAAGACTTCAAAAGCAAGAAAATTTCCAACATCAATTTGTAATGTGTTTTTATGCTTCTATCTTTATTATTATTTTTTCTCATAACAATTTGGCCAATACTTTCAGGTAAAATGTTTTGTTATTCAATTCTATTTAAAATGTGATATGCTCCATTTAGCAAGTCATTCAATTACTGTCTTGCTGACTTAATTTTGCTGTGGGATCAACAATCAACTCAGCAATAGACAAAAAAACTCAGTTCTTATCTCTGCAATCTTCTTTCCTATCACCTCATTTTTTACTCATATCACTCATTATCCAAGAAGAATATAAGAATTAACTTAACGTTGTTTTTGCTTTAAGGGAAATAAAGCTTTCAGTTAAAAATAGAGTTATTTCCCCTGAAATCGGTTTATTTCAATAATTTTCTAAAATCGTGAAATCTCGTCTATATGACGAAACTTTACGAGAAGTAAGGCCGGTGTTACCCTGACGTGTATCTCAAGCAATCGACGGCCTCAACTCGATTCACCAATCCTGAAAGATAGAAAAAAATGGATTTCATTAAAGAAATTTTGCCTGAAAGTATAAGATCCATACCCACGCATATGGTAAGTTCTACGATGATTATTTGCTTGTATTGAAAAATAAACTTTCACTCTAAAAAGTAAAAAAAAAAAAAAAAAAAATTATGCGGCTTAATCTTAATTCACGCAAACAAAAAGACGGACATAAATAAATATTGTTTGATTTTTACTTTTTTTTATTGTTCAATATATTTGTTTTTGATTATTCCAAATTTAAAATGTCTTTTATTTATTTTTGTTTTCAAATGTTGGAACAAAAAAGCATTAAAATTTATCTTTGCAAAAATTCATCGATATATCATTATATCTTTCATTCTTTAGCTTTTTATGTTTTAAAAACCCAATCTTTTGAAATCGATCATATTTTTGAATTTTTCAATTCATTCTAACATATGTTTTAGTACAGTTTTTTAAAAAACTGTATACAGTTTGTCATATTCCACTTGCATTAACTATTATCAGTTTAGATTTCATTTCACTTGTTAAAATATTTATTTTTAAATTCCATTTTAAAAAATTAATACCGGTCCGAAATTAAATATTAATTTATTTCTCAGTAATTTCCGTCTGAATTTCTGGAATTAGTTTTTTTTTTTTTTACTTTTAAGTGTATATAACTGTACATATTTTCTCAGTATATTTTTTAACATTTCTTTAATTTTTAGAATTTGGATTGGTCACTCAAAAATGCAAAGCCTTCTATGTTAAAACATGATGATGAGCTCCAAAAATGCAATTAAAAAATAAAATGAATTTCAAATGCTCCTTTTAAAAAAAAAAAAATCTCCGCACTTACTTTCATAAAATACATTGCATTTTCAAGAATCCATTTGCTGAAATTATAGTCTGTTTTTTAGTTAGCGTTTGAAACGATTTTTGTGCCAAAATGAATGTCATCTTTTATATCCGGCGTAGATTTATTGTACCAGATTAGTATTCTTTTCCTTTTGCTTTCTTTTCTAATTCAAATTCATGCATTCAAAGTAAAAAAAAAAAAAACAGTTTTCTATTAATTTCAAATCAAATCACACCTTTTTTGTTTTAATTTCAATTTTCCAATCTACAGTCTATGCTTCAATCAAGAAATCCAAATTCCAAATGTTTTAAAAATGTGGTGAATTATGAATAAAATGTTGTCTTTTTCCTCTAAGAGATAAAAAAAAAAATACAAAAATTAATATTCCTGGCTCTAGTTGAAATAAATTGCAATCCAGATGGTATTTTTTTTTTAAATTTCTGCAGCAACAAATTTTAGTTTTTACTCATGGAAAAAAAAAATGTTTAATAAATTTTATTTCTGACGCTATTCCTCCTTATTTTAAATGCTTAGCACTTCAAACCTGAAGTAAGGCTTGGAATATGAATACAAAATATGAACGTGTTATATAGAAAATAAATTGGTGTTTTGTGTTTAAAATTCATGTGAAATGGAGATCTCATTTTCTATATATACCCTCAAAGTTATTGCTTTGTTGGCAGTTATTAAACATGCTAGTTTACCACATTCTTCCAACCAGAGTTTGACATATACCTGCAGGATGAAAGCTTGGTTATAGGTTTCTTATTATCACCAGTAATGGCAAATATAATTTGAAGGATTTGACAAATATGATTTGACTTTAGGAATGGCATCACTAAAACCAATATTAGGACCAACATGTGTAGATGATATTTTCATATTCTGGCCTTACCAAGAAGCTGTACCAATATTGCTGGACTATGTGAATTTAGTAAACCCTTTGATCCAATTAACAATGGAAGAAGAAAACAATCAGCTAGCCTTTTTTGTTTTATTTTGTAATCATTTCACCCCAAGCAAGGCAGGAATGCTACTGGTGCACAAGGGGTTACAGTGAGAGAAAAACAAAGTACAGATGTCGAAGAAATTATAAGAGATGGATATGAATCATGAAGATAGAAAACGGCAATTAAAATTGCATTTAAACTTTTAGAGATTGTAGCTATCAGGGAAGAAAGAAAATTGAAGGGAGTTTCACAAATGGGAAGTGTGAGAAAAGAAACTATTAGAGTAGAAGAGGTGGTTACATTTAACTATTTTGACAGTAAAAGGGTGGGGTCTTAATGTCAATCTAGTATCATGTGTACACTGTTGGCCATAACTATTAGGCGACCCCCAGTGTTTTAAAAAACTGTATTACTATTTTTTAGTATTTATTGTAAAGTGAATAATTGTAAATGAAAATAGAATGGTTCTTTTGTTAATATTGCACAATAACATGTGCATCAAATGAATTTATAAATATTTAATAATTACCTATATTTCAGTTTCATCAGTGAAAGAATAAAGAAAATTTAGGGTGATTTGGACGAGTTCGTTTTTGCTTCCTTGCCTTGTAAAATTTTACAATGTAATAATAAAAAAGAACCATTCTATTTTCATTTAGAATTATCCATTGGCAATAAATACTAAAAATTGTATGAATACATCAGTTTAAAAAAAAACTGGGGTGGCCTAATAATTATAATTGAGTCACCAGGTGGAAAAAAAAGCTTGTCAAAGCAGTTGCCATGAAAATACTTGTAGAAAAGGCAGCACGAAGCCACAAAGTAACTGAAGGTAGGCTGCTAAATCAGGATCAATTATATTGCAGATCCTCCGTTGAATTTTGTTGAGAACCTCAAGATGAATAGCTTTTCATACAGAAAATGGGTTTAAGACATTTGTATATCACAAGCCAAGTTTCACCATATCAGTCAGTTAAGTGCCATACGTGATACACGCTTGGATGTTTGTATGAAAAAGGGACATAATGAAAATGATTATGCAACAAATGATGTTAATGATTACAAATTTTTGTGGACAATTGACATGGTATACTAAATAAATATTTTAGCCACATCACTGGCCATTTTCAAGGATGTTATTTTTCTCATGTTTTGACTGTAATGTATTTTTTGTAAAGTGGCTGAAAGTGCTTGGAAAGTAAAGTTACATAAGTTAACTGGCTAAAATTCAATGAACTCTGCTCATCCCAAATGAACATAGAAATTCTCAATGAACCAGAATCAATAGTCTCCTTTACAAACATACTAACACAAATAGCAAGACAATATTTTACTCTTCCTTTAAACTGAATACGAAATCCTTGTTAACAGCAGGATGCAGAGAAGCAGTTAAAACCAGGAAAAAAAATGCTAAAGGTATTCTGACACAACCCAACCCAAACAACCTACAAAATTGCAAACAAACTTGAGCAAAAGTATGTTGTATAATTTACAAAATTTAAAAGATAATCTTTGCAAAACTACATCTCCAGACTAAACAACAAAACCCCAATAAATATAACATGGGAAGTAAAAAGTAAAATTAATGGAAAAACATCACAAGCTGCAACAGTCTACTAAACCAAAACAAATGGAGATAAGTGCACTGAAAAAAAATAGCTAACCTAACAGCAACAGAATTTCAATGAAATTTCCCAACAAATAATTACACACCTAAATTTTAAAAATATGAAAGCATTATGGAACAAGAAAAAATTACATTTACTTCAAACAATAAAGAAGAATACAATATTCTTTTTACTATCAAAGAACTAAAAAAAACTTCATAAAAAAATAAAAAACCTGCAACTGGTCCAGATGAAATTCATTACTAATTTTTAAAACACCTGCGAGAAGTATCTCTTTTAATACTTCTCCAGATGTTCAATGATATATGGTCTTCAAACAAATTTCCAAACTTGGGGCTTGAGTCTGTTACCGTTTCAATTTCTAAACCTGGCAAAAATCCTTCAAACTCAACAAACTACTGATTCATTGTACTAACAAGTTGCAAGATGGAGAGAATGGTAAATGCTTGACTAATGTGGTACTTTGAGCTAAACAATTTCTTATCTAGCTACCAAAGAGTATTCTGAAAAAACCAAGGCATCAATGATCAACTTGTACAGCTAGAAATTTTTTATTCTTGATGGCTTTTTTCATGGTCATCATGTGGTATCAATATTCTTAAATTCTGAAAAAGCCTATTATACCACATAGAAGTATGTTATCCTAAAAGACATGTACAAGATGTGAATAAAAGGAAGAATGGCTATATTAATCCAAAACTTACTATTAAACCAAATGTTCATAGTACAAAATGAAAACACAACATCACACTCACACAAGCAGTAGTACCTGAAGGTAGCATTTTATCTATTACATTATTTATTCTCAAAATAAATAGTATTATCAAAACCATTAATACAGGAATTGAAAAATTACTATATGTAGATGATCTCTCAATATCATACTTGCCACCAAACATGCCTTCTCTTGAAAGATATGTGCAAACATGTTTAAACATGATAGAATGAACAAATGAAAATGGATTCTGTTTTTCTAAAACAAAAATTTTTTACGTATTTCTGTAAAAAACAAACCTACAACCTCAATTCAGAATTAAAATTAAATGGACACTTAATTCTCATACTCCAACAAATATCTAGAAATAATATTAGATAGCAAACTTAACTTCAAGGTGCACATTGATTATTTTAAACAAAGACGCCAAAAGGCTTTGAAGCTTCTAAAAGTAATATCAAAACTTAATTGTGGGTGTTGACCAAAAAGTAATTTTCAAAATATATAGGTCACACATAAGATCAAAATTAGACTATGGATGCATCATTTACAGTGCCGCATGTAAATCCCATCTTAAAAAACTACAAACCATGCAAAAATTAAGGGCTGAGATTAAGTTTTGAAACCTTCTGAACCTCACCCATGCAAAGTCTCTAATCTAAGGAACCACCTATATCTCTGAGATGAGAACAATTATCCTTCTAAAACATATTAAAACTACAATCAAACCCAAACAACTTAGCATACCAAAAAACATATGAACCTCAATATATTAAGTTTTATTGAAATAAACCAACAATCATCTCTTCACTTTGAATTAACAAAGCACTATAACAAATAAAGATTCTGATAACGTAACACCAGTCACAATAAACACGATAACTCTATGGATAATCTCCAAATCTCACATAGACCTAACATTGATGCATCAATGAAGAAACCATCAACAAAAGTATATGTAGAGAATTAAGAGACAAATATCATGACTATAAACCATTCTACACAGATGAATTAAAAATCCTAGATAGAATAGGTGTAGCAGCCACAAACATTCATAAACAAATCAGGCTACCAAATAATTCATCCATTTAAACAGCTGAACTACAAACCATTAAAATGGCACTTAAAATGATTGAAAATTCAAAAGATAGGAAGTTTCTAATATTCTCAGACTCCTTTTCTAGTTTAACAGCAATTAAAGAAGAGAAAATAAATCATCCCTATATTCAAGAAATAACACTTGGACTTTGATCCATACAACTTATTTGAAGTATCCCCGAACTATACAACTTGTGATTTTGAAAACAATTTTTAAAATTCTTAAAATCCAGTTTCATCATTAAATGACCCACAGCAGTTGATATACTGGGAAAACAAAGAAACGCTCGATCAATCATCTACCTTGAGTTATTCTTATTGAGTCATGCATGATAATTCCTTTAACCTGTTAGATAACCTTAGTACATTTGTTTCATTTGGCTATGGATGACACATCACTACTGAGGCCTTCAGTTTGTTCCTGATTTTGAACACAAAGAACCAGTCCACTTTCAAGAAGCTGGCTATCTCCAAGTTGCTGTGGTTAGCAGCTAGTAACACAAGCATGATATAAAATTTCATTTCTTGTGTCAGTCAAAGCTACCATGAGATTACATCAGGTTGCCTACCAAAAATGTTCTCAAATACGTGCATTCCATATATATATATATATATATATATATATTTATTTATTTTTATTTTTTTATTTTTATAATCGTGTCAGCCCAAGCAAGGCATTTTACTGTCACTGTTGTGCAGGGGGTTACATAGGAGGAATGTTATGAGGAGTGGGTGGTTGCAGGGGGTGTCAGGAAGAGTAGGAGGAGGAAGAGAATACTGATGAGTGGGGTGGACGAAGAAAAAAGCATGAGAGAGAGGATGTAAGTTAGTGAGGCAGGAGATGACTATTGACTATACATTTAACTTTCGGGAAAGCAAGTATGCGGAAGAGAATTCAACAGGCGGGAAGTGCGAGAAAAGAAGCTGCTGGAGTAGAATTTGCGTTTACAATTTATTAGTTTCACAGTAAAAGGGTGGGACCTAGTTGCTAATCTTGTGGCTCAAGGAAATTCATATATAGGGGGTACCAGTGAGCTAAGCTCATCTGAGCAGAAGCCATGAAAGTATTTGTAGAAGAGACACGGGGAAGCTACACTGCATCAGTGGGAAAGCGACTGTATCCTAGCTGCCAAGTCGGGATCGATCACATTACAGATTCTCCATTGGATTTGGTCGAGGACACCTAAGTGGATAGCAGGAGCACCCAACCAGATATAGCAATAATACTCAATGCACGAGAAGGATAAGTTTGGGCTTTGCCGTTTTTGTCGAGGGCCTGGTGTATATACTCAGTGATGGTCGTGAGCATATCAGCAGTAGACCTGGTGAAGCGGAAGCCATACTGTTTGTCAAAGAAGAGTCTATGGGCTGTGAGATGTTACACCACTTCGGCGTTGATGATGGCTTAGAACACTTTGCCAAAGATCGGTAAGAGACTGATAAGGCTATAATTAGTGGAGTCAGAGTGTTCTCTAATATTTTTATATATAGGAACCACGGAGGAGGATTTCCAGCAGGCAGGAAAGCAGGAAACTTTCTGTTTGGCAGTAGTTATAGAGTTTAGAGAGAACAGATGAGAGTTCAGGAACACATTTCTTTAGGACAATGATGGATATTCTGTCGCCACTGCTCGCCTTATAGGGGTCAAGCTTAGAAATTATTTTGGAGACCACTGAGGGAGTAATTAGTATGTCAGTCAGTTGAGCCTGGGTTCAGAGAGGGAAGTCGGATACAGATACTCCAGATGAGTCCAGTGTCGAGTTAGTGGAGAATCTGCGAGCGAAGCACTCAGCCTTGTCTGTTGAAGAGGTGAGGACCTCAAATTCATTGATTAGAGGGGGATTGAGAGCTTATTGTTGTTCAGCACGCTTTTACAGTGCCTCCAGTAGTCTTTGGAGCTGAACTTATGGGATGCTATGCGCCACTTCATTCTGGCTGCAAACATCAGCTTAGCTCCTTTAAGTACCTTCTTACATTCATTGTGAGCCGAGGCAAAAAGGCGCCTATTATCATCTGACTCGTGACTCTGGTAAAGCCGAAAGAAGTGATTTCAGTGGGCAATGGCAGCTGAGCAGGCAGGGGAGAACCGGGGGATGAGTGGGATTTAAGTCTCGACTTTCTGGCAGAAATGAAAGCATCGATGCCAGCCTTAACTCAAGAGGAGACCTCAGCTGCACAGTCTTCAACAGGAAGGCTAAATACTTTATTCCAAGAGACGTCACTCAGGAAATCGTGGAACAAGTCCCAGTCAGCCCTTTGGTAGCAGTAAGATATTCTGCTGGTCTGAGATACTTGGGTGGGGTGGAGGTGGAAGGAGATATTGACGGAAACTAACACATGGTCAGAGTTTCCGAGAGGGCAGAGTTGCTTGGCATTGCAAGAGTTAGGAGTGGAGGTAAAGCACAGATCTAGTAGTGAATCATGTCTGTTAGAGTAATTACAGAAACGCGTGGGGAACTCCACCACCTGCGTAAGGGACTGAGTAATAGAAAAATTCATGGTGTGTACACCAGCAAGATCTGTGACAGTTATGCATCCACTAAGCATGATAGGCATTAAAGTTGCCAAACACAAATAGATGGGCAAACAGGTGGGAGGAAATGGCCTTGTCAATATTGTTGGAAATGCTGTCAAGAACGGAGCAGTCAGAAGATGATGGGGAGCGATAGAGAAAGAAGAGATAGCTAACTAAGCTTAGAAGGGAGAGACGGAAACACATATAAGAATGATGTGACGATTCAAGAGAAATTGTCCTGGTTAGAGGAAGGTGTTCACTGACGTAAACCCCAAGCCCATGCATGTGGACATTGGTGTCCTTTCTGAAGAGGGGAAGGTAGCCAAGGATAGAGAAGTCAGAAGAGGGAATTGAGGAGTTGAGATTAATCTCACAGAGACCTAGGATGTCAGGGGACTTTTGATGGAGAAAAAATTCAGCGCTACTGAAATTGGTTCGGATACTGCGGATGTTAGTAAAGGAAATGTTAAGAGGTTTAGGTGATTTTAATTTGCCTGGTTTAGCTATTTTAGCGGAGATATGGGTGTTCATGTTTAATGTTGTTGTTGAGAGACCTTGAGTAGAGGAGGCAAACAGTCATTAGCTGCGACATGCACTAGAAGGGAACTGGTGCGGGCTGCAGCAAAGTGTGGCCTCGGAGTTACCCACCGAAAGGACCTGCAGGGACACCTATCCATGCGCAACATGGCACTGCAAGAACCCTGATATTATGCAACTGTTGATCAGAGTGACCACTCTTGACATTACGCAAGAGGTAGAGCTCCTAACTACCAGTCGGAAGCAGCAACCACAAAACTGCCAACCCAATACCTTCACAATGAAGAAACGTTGCCACCGACCACACACATTGCAGGAAAATCACAGAAGCACCATTACTGAGATCTGAGGAGAAGAGAACCGGAGACCATTTCCTGAACAGAGAACAAGGGATGAGTCTCTACATTTGTTCACTGGACGTGGGTGGAGTGTGAACCAGGCGATAGAAGGGTCTATCTACTCCAATTTAAAAAAAAATAAATAAAGTAAAAGTTTCAACTTAGTTAAAGTCCAAACTACCTGAAATTTTAAATTACACATATATTATAAATTGACAAATAATAATAACTCACTAAATTTGAAAGGAAAATATTAAAACTAAGCAAAGAATATGGTGAAGAAAGAGAGAACATTTTTTTTTTCCTTCTTTTTCAAAATTAGTCTAAGAGAGCTAATGACTAGTGTTTCTAAAGCTACAGATTACGTTACCTGTAAACAGAAGATTGAAATTTCTTTGAATTTTTGTGCTTCTCAAAGACTGAAATTCTGTTTTCATTTGGATAATTCCAGTTCATCTATGCTTTAAAAAGACACCAGTCAGAGATAAAGGGTAACACATGGTTTGAGAGGAGGCGGGTAGATAGAAATATAACTCTGAGATATTACATTTCAAAACTCAAATTTTAAATTACATATATATTATAAACTGACAAATAATAATAATAACTCACTAAATCTGAAAGGAAAATATTAAAACAAAGCAAAGAATATGGCGAAGAAAGAGAGAACATTTTTTTCTTTCTTTTTTCAAAATTAGTCTAAGAGAGCAACTGACTATATATTTACAAATCATTTTCACGACCAACCTCCAACATTGCCTGATGATGAGATTCTGTCTCGAAACAGAAATTTCCATGTCGCAATGTACTTTTAATTCATAATTATATGATTATATTATGCTCGAAAATATTTATTGTTTATAAAAAAAATAAATGCCAGGGAACTCAAAATTGGAAAAACCTTGGGTCCTCTTTACCTGGATATAATATATATATATATATATATATATTTTTTTTTTTAAATCTATTCTTGGGACTCAGCAAAGAAAAAAAACTATTATACTTTAAATTATATCAATGTAATTGTTTGATACCCAAGAAAATCTTATTTTCTTCATTATTTGAAGGCAACATGTAGTTTGCTAAAGTAGGTTTTCACTTTTCATGGCCAAAAGGCATTTTATGTGTGTATTTAATTTTATTTTTATATTTTATATATTACCTGAAGTGCAGTGTTGTTATAGTGTCTTTCTTTTCTTTTTTTTTTCTCACACTCATTTCACTGACTTCATTTTCGCCAGTGGTCTCTTTAACTTTCTCTAGGTATATGTTCTGTAAAATTATTAGTAATCTTCAAAAATGTGTTTATTTTAATGTAATTTTACCATGTCAGTGCCAAATGAATCTTTGTAGCTCGACCAGAGACATGAGAATTGAACAAAAATAGCAAAGGTGACTGGATATGATAATATGCTTGAAACAACAAAAACGAAAATGCTATATATTAATTCTAGAAGAATTCTTTCTTTTCTTAATATTAAATACCCTTTATTAACAAGTATTTTTATAAGGTAACTAATACTTTCTCATATCTGACAACTTTCCGTGCTCTAGTTTGAAAATTATTAGTAATGGCTTTAGTACAACAGATGTGAGAAAAATGTTTGACCAGACTCATAGATCTTTTGAATCCTCTCTCTTTTTTCTTTTTGTTATGCATCTGTAAATTATCAACACATTTATTTTCTAAAACTACATTTTATCACTTTTCATAATCCCATACAACTTTAGTTGAATTTTCTTGTAAACTACCAAATGTGTATATAATAAAATTATCATCAATCTTCAATTTTAAACAAGAGTTTAATAAAAACATTTGCACTCCTTTGTTTAGAGAACTAAGTGCTACTCTACTTTTAAAAGCATGGTTATTCCACACCTTTCAACTACTTTAAATGACAGACTGTATTGGCAGACTTAAGATGTCATATTTTACCTTGACAATATAGCAGAAGGAAAATAATATGGTAGTGAAAATGCTAATTGAGTATACTTCAATTTGCACAAACTTTTGACATTTCTATAATTCATGTTAAGAAAACGCAGCAGACAGGCCTTTAGATGATTGGGAATTGCAAGTGTGGATCTTGTTTTGTAATTGTTTTAAAAACTATGACGATATTTGTTTTATTTTCAAATAAAAACGATTATTTATCCCATTTTGTAGCTTTCTATTTTTTATGCTTGTACCACATGTGACATATACTTAGTTTGTTTTAGTCATTTTAGTATTAACATTCTTGTTCTAGATTTATAAACAAAGACCACTTAAGTAAATTAGCAGTGGAACTCAAATGTTACTTTCAGGCTATAACTTTGTAATGTTTAGTATCTTTTTTAGATATAGCACATTTCAAGACCTCAAATGTTTGACCTTTAGTGAC
Organism: Ascarosepion bandense; assembly: GCA_037127315.1. NCBI lineage: Eukaryota > Metazoa > Mollusca > Cephalopoda > Sepiida > Sepiidae > Ascarosepion > Ascarosepion bandense. The sequence goes on along the minus strand of JBBBDQ010000158.1, from coordinate 3,199,474 downwards.
CTAAAACCTTTTTTTTTTTTATAGCAATAGAGATACATATAACGAACTGCAAGAAAGGATTTTCAGTATTTTATTAACCCTATCTCTTGACATTTTACTTTTAAGCTGGTGATTGTTAGACATTGTTATATAATTGATATGCTCTTAGATGGTGACTTTGTTAAAGCAAATAACTAAAACTAATCTTATATAAATTAAAACTCACTAATGATTTTTAACTGACTATTGTTATATGCAGTGGGGTTGTTTTTAAATGCTTGTCTAGTTTTTTTAATCATTTCTCCTCAAGCAAGTCACTAAGTTAAAAAAGCTACTGAATGTGAGAGAAGATGAAGAAAAAAACATTAAAGTGCGAACAAGAAAAGAACAAGAATTGGGAAGACAGTAGATAATAATTGACATTACATTTAAAGTTTTGAAGATCAACATTTACTGGAAAGAGAGATTCATAAATGAGAAGTGCAGTTATTATATATTATACATGAATTCTCTTTAGACTTTTGTCAAAAGTTTAGAAATTAGGGTTCATATATTTTTTAAACTGACTTGTATGCAAAAAGAAGTATCAAATGCAGCTGATCATATCAAATACTTTTTGAAATTTCTTCCTTTGTAGTTTATGTCAAAGTGTTATTCCCTTCACACACAGACATTTAGTGATGTGCAAGTGAGATTGTATACTAGATAAACTCTGTAAGATGTTTTAAAAATTTAACCTACAAATTTTCTGAAGAACTTTAAAACAGTGAATTTTTTTCCAGATTAAAATTTTAATTAAAAATTTTGTTCCTTTAGCAAATAAACTCTGAACAGTATTCTACCTTCAGTAAAACATAGTTTCTACATTGTACTAATTTTATATATATATATATATATATTTGTTTAATTATCACATATATTTCAAAAAATGAATATGGTGACTTGTCAACATTTGATACTATTAGCTGAAATTATTTTTCATTGTCCCACACAAGTTCATTGAAACTCTTAGTTTGTTCCTGAGCTTAAACAGCTTCTTGACAGTGTCCATTTCTAAGTTGCTGTGGTTGGCGGCATGATGTACCTTTGTATTTCTTGTGTCGAATTGGAAGCAGCTATGCTAGTGCTCTTATTAGGACGTGATTACATAACATTGTTAGGTTGCCTGCTGGCGTATTCTGTATAAATTCATTTTTTCTTAAATCTATTGTTGGAGTCGGCAAATCAAAATATTCTAACTTGATGCAGTCTTTCATTGCTGAATCAAACAGCATGAGTTAGAAATAAAGAAGTAATTTTTACTAAAATTTCCTAAGAGTATAGACAAGTTGAGGTTTTTTTTCCAAGTGGTCACCCATCTAAGTACTGACCAGGCTCACATTGCTTAACTTCGGTGATCGAACGAGAATTGGTGTATTCAATGTGATATGCTGTAAGCGTTCATTGATGGATGTGTGTTGTGGTGCAGTGGATGTCGGCTTGGAAAGAGAATTCGGTGAGCCGAGTTCGAATTCCAGTTGAGTACCCTGCATTCACTTAAGCACTGGTACCCTTGGGAAAGGTATTAATCCGTCACTTCCCTCCAGTTATGGGTTAAATAACAGAATGGGGCCTGGAGGCAACCCATCCGGTGTTTGGTGTCACAATAAAAACACCCTTGTAGCCCTGGCGAAGCATCAAGTATTCAGCTATTTGACAAGATTATGCATTTCGCTATAAACTGTGCCAGGGTTCCAAATGCACAGGGAATACTGGAGGGGTGTAGTGAGTTCTATCTTGGCCGAGGCCGCAGGACGATGAGGTTTTTTTCCCTGTTTATTCCTCTTATTTTCTGATTTAAGAAAACTCGGGAAAATGACCATAATTAGTAGTTAATAGTTCTAGAGTTATCTCCCTTGGCCACTTTTTTATTTCAATTGATACTAAATAAAAAATTACTTGGGGAAATAGTAGCCAGATTAGATATGAAATTGCCTTAAGTTAAAGCATTTTAATGGTATTGTACTATGATATGCTGTTTTTGCTGCATTATGATAACCCACATACAGAAATTAGATGATAATATAGATAAAACACTTACATTACTGTTATTTTCTTACTAGTCTCTTTTTTTTGTTTTTTTATCACACTTCTCTTGGTCAGTATGATTTTCAACTGCTCAAGTAAATGACAAATTCAGAAATAAACAAGTAGCTTCAGATAACATTTCAACTAACTCCTACTTCACACCTACATGTGAGAAAGATTTTTTTTTTTTTTTTTACAATAAAAATTCTTAAAGATTATGTGACCATAACAAATTTTTTTCTCTATATTATAGGACTTTGATGGACAAAAGAGAGCTGAACGAACTTTCCAGATAATCATTGTCTTGTTTGGAGTAAGTATTCAATTGTCATTGAACAAATGTAAAATAAAAAAAAACATATTTATCACAACTTGTAGGCTCTTAAGCTTTACATTCATTTTTTTGCAGTAATGGTGTTTTTACAATTAAAACTTTGATATTGCAAGATAATGAGATTGATCAATCATTACAGGAGAGGCATTTTAGATTTTTTTTTAAAACCTACAGATACATTATAATTTTTTTTCATTTTGTGCTCAGTTCTATAAAAATAAGACCTAAATTCATTCAACCTACTGTTTTGATGTTCTTTGATTAAAAACTAAATTATTTATTCTGATATTTGCCATGTTTGCAATATAATCATCTTTGAATGCTCTCTTTGAAGACTTTATCTTGTAAGCTTCTTAAGCAATTTTCATGATTTTTGAGTTACATAAATAATCATACAACATATTGCTAAATGTAATCCTTATACAGTATTGAATTAAATACTTATAAAGTATTGAATTAAAAAGAAAAATACTTGTGGCATATAAGAGCAGTTTTACAATTTCATAAATGTTGTAATAAATGTACAGGAAAAAAACAAACTTGTTTTGAACTTAGCCAAGTAAAGAACACAGGTTATATTCCATTAATATATGATGTACCATTCAAAAGAACGTTTTCTTATTCCATGCTGAAATGGTGTGTGGAGGGCGGGTGGGTTAAGCAACACTCCTCCCTGGTCTTTTGAACAGGAGTAGAGACTTATTCGTTGTTTCCTGTTTAGGATTGAGTTTCTGGTTCCTTCAAAAATCTACTTCAATTATTTTATTACTATTTTTTTTTCTTGTTTTCATTCCTCAATAGGTATAGATAAATTTACCTATTGTTGTGCAGGTCACACTCTTGTATGTTCATTTTAACAGTATTAAAGGTTTTATCTCTTGTTTCCTGTTTAGAATTGGGAATCCAGTTGTTTTTCCTTCTCTTTCACTTCTAGTGTCCCCCTTGTAACTTTATGGCATTATTTTCTTGCTTGGGGTGGTGTCTTTTACTTTGTAATCTTTTACCTTAAGTGGCTTTTAGAACTTGTTCAGTTTGAATATCATTCTAATGAAATACAGTATTCTGTGCAATGTCTGAATAGCAAGGGTCTAGAATTGAAGTCATGAATTAAGATTCTGCATGTTGAAAACAAACTAATCACAACCAATGTCTTCCAATTTGGAGGTTTGTCTTGGTCATAAACACATTGCTGTTAATTTCATTGAAACCAACTGGCTGTTGTCTTCAGTCTAAGAAGCCCTTTGCTCAGCAATGCATTGTTATCATTGCACTGGTTCATACATAGCTATGGAGCCCAGTGTACCCCATTGTGTTTTACAAAAAGGTTCATCCACACTTTGACAAGTTTTTTTTTTTTTAAATCCAGCTGGGTTTCTAATCAATCCTCTTACCAGAATTAAACCTGGTATGAGTAGTCGATAGTAGTAGAGTACATAGGGTATATGGTTTGGTCATAATTGAAATCAGTTTTAAAAAAATGAAGTAAAAGTTGGATATCTAAACTTATTTATAAATGGAACTTTGTCTGTGTGTCCGTTACCTATAGACTCCAAAACGGCTGAACCGATTTTCTTGGAAATTTACAGTTGTACTATAAGCGTCTGCGAGTGTTCTTAGCTAGGTTTTGTGTCGAGGTACCCCCAATAAATATCGATAATCGAAAAAATCAGGTTATAGAAGGAGTGGTCCAATTTTAATCAAATTTGATACACTCATAGACAAAGACATAAGAAACGATATTCAGAAGTTTCAAGGTTACAGTTCTTGCAATAGTGCAGAAAATCAATAATATATATATATATATAGATAGATATATATTTATATAAAAGGCAAGATGTTTGTGTGTGTCTGTTTATCTGCCTGTATGTCTGTATTTTTATCAGCCCTTTTATTTTAGTTTTTGCTTCAGGTTTGGCTCTAAGTAGGTATAATTGTAGTTCTTAGTCTCAGCCATGATACCGTTTACTCAGAGGACTTATTTAGCCTTCAAAATTCAGTTTACGACAAAAAAAACTTATTTGATATCGATACGAGGAAATCAAAATTTGATTTACATCCATTCATTTTTCTTTTAGTCTACGGTTTCACTTTAACTGGAAACAACTATTGCTTTTTAGTTTTTCGTGCCAACATCCAAAGAGTCTGAGCTCCAGGACCATGGATTAGTTTTAAAGCTTACATTACACCCGAGCAACGGCGGGCTATACTGCTAGTAAGAGATAAAAGCAAAATACAAAAGAAAGTGAGAATATAAAAGGAAACAAAGTATGATACATGCAGATATACTCTTAAATACCTTCTATTAGTTAAGTCTTATTTGAGGTGGGTTTGATTGTTTTCTCTATGCAATAAATGGAGAAATTAATAAAAGTGAAGAAGGCAGTCAAAAAAAGTAAAATTAATAAACTTGGTGGTCTTAAAACTTGGAGGTTGGGGGGGGGGCGGTTGAAAAATTTCCTCAAAGAAAAAATTGGGTATCCATTTTCTTCACTTCAATAAGGTAACTAATGACCAGAAAAAAATGGTGAAAACAAAAGGAGCAAGAACATTACAAAAGGAAGAAAAATTAAAAACATTTTAAATTTACTTTTTTCTTTTTGAATTGGCATTTCTTTTTTTCTTTTTAATGACATGCACCTTTAGGATATAGTGAGTCCTGTCTCCCCACATATTGTGTTTCTTTATTATATGTGAATTTCCATAACTTGTGAAAAACAGTGGGCTATGTATATTAAATCATGGCTCTCCACACATTGTTTCATTATTATCTGTCAATTGGCATGACTTGAGAAAGATAATGGTTTCCCATTGCTTCTTTCTTCATTTTGAATTCAGAACACTCTTAGATTAGCTGTTACCCAAGGCAAGATAATCCAGTCTACCATCTTATTTACCCCCCCTCCCCCAGCTGGAAATATGAGAGATGGATTCATGCTTTTCTCAAGAGTATTAGTGTAAACACAACTATTTTTGGCTGGAATTTGAACTCTACTTGCTGATTCTTATTGCACTGATAACCATGACATTACTCATACATCACTTTAAATAAATGAATTATTTCCTTTCTTTTTCTATCACATTCCCTATAAAGAGCTATCTAAATAGTGATATAATTTACTTTTACTCAATAAATCTTAATTTTGTTGTTCATTAGATTTCTAGGGCTTTTATATTTTTCTCTCGCTCATATTTCTGTTACAGTTTGTAATTTATAATACAATATATTGGAATACAATTTATGAAACAATTTGTATACAAATTCCGTTGAGTATAACAATTTTATAAAAACTCATTTAAATACTATTTCTGGAAATCTCCGCTCGATACCAAGCTACTTCTTATTCATAGATTATTTGCAAATAACTATCACAAACTTAATTATTAAAATAGAATTGCTAGTATATCATTATGACTGATAGAGAAGAGTACTAAGAGGCCAAGTATTACCTTGTTTATCCCTCTCTTTAAAAAAATTCAAGGGAACAGATGGTAATTAACAGTTAATAAAACTGGAGTTGTCTCTCTTGCACAGTTTTCTTTTTTTTTTCTTTTTTCTTTCTTTTTTCTTTCTTTTTTTCTTTTTTTTTCTTTTTTTTCTTGTCAGTTTATACTAGATTAAAAATTACTCAGAAACTATTATCCCAGTTAAAACTGGAAATTGCTTTATGTGCCAGTGTAGAGCATTTTGATGAAACTGCACTACAGTGTTCTGTTTTTGCTGTCTTAACACACACAAATCATAATTATAGTATAGTTACTGTTCAACCACTTAACTAAATATAGTTACTTAATATTTTTCTTTATGTGATGCGTGAATTGAAAGGTCATTGCAATTATCAAGCGCAATAACTTGGAGATCATTTCTTTGTGTTATCAATTAGATGATTCAAATGAAATTAATTATTAGCAATTCATAGCAAGAATTGTTCTTTTTTTTATAACCACTTTTAAATGATAATTCATTCAAAAGAAGCTATTTAAAGAAAGTTTTGAGGTTAGAGAAAGTAACAGTTAAAAAAAATTGTTTTAATTGCAGCAATTTAGAGTGTGATGCATTTGAGTACATTTTAGTGAGGAAAGATATTTTTTGTGTTGGTCTGCATTGGTGACAAAGTCAAATTTTATGTGTATGAGAGAATAAAAGAAATGCTTTGTCTATTATAGGCTTACAGTAGTGGAACTCGGTAAGAATCAAACTCACTACTCTACCAAGCAGTCTACAAGCCAAGCTAACTACTATTCTAAAATCTTATAAATCTGGGAATGATAAATGAGGCCAAGCAATTTACATCAATTTCTTTTGCTTATTTGGGATTTTTCAATATTGTAAAAGAAAAGCTTAAATGATATCTTTCCTATTTTAAATTAATGATAATGTTTAGTTTTAAAATAAGATTCACAGTGAGGTCTTTGTTATATGAAATGTTCCAGTGGTGGAGAGTGACCTTATAATAAAAGGGTCATTTGCCTAAAAGAATATTCAGCAATGTAATGACTGCAAAACAAAAAAAAAAAAAACTGAGGTGGAGAGGAAAGTTCTTAAAAAAAAATCTGGGCTTTTAAATTTGTCATGGTATTTGTCTTCAAAAGAAAAATTATTTTATAGTTAACTTATTTACAAATTGAAAATAGCATATGAACAAAAGAGAAAATAGCTTATGGCTCAGTTATAACAGATTTAGTACAAGAGATAAAGATATGGAATAGGTTCTAGTAAAATTAGTTTTGCCCAATACTGCAAATTGCTGCAAAACTAAAACATTAACCTTAAAATTTGTCATGTTCATAAACAAGCTATTCAGATTGACTTTCCTATGGGTATCATGCATTCCACTAAACCTGTTCAAAAATATCTAAACTCTTAGTTGTATGCAACGGCTTTCTAAGATCATAGTTAAGGTTCTTGAGTGATTGAAGCCTTTGGGTCATGCCAAAGATCACTTTGAACTTTTTGGACTGGTGCTACAAAATCAGAAAGCAGTACCAAATAACAGTCCACATCACTTGAGGACTTTCAGCAACAGTGACAACTAAAATGGATAATCCATGTAATTTCAATTGGAGTAGATAGACTAAACTATCGCCCGGTTCACACTCCACCCACATCTATTGAACAGGTGAAGAGGCTCATCCCTTGTTTCCTGTTTAGGATGTGGTTTCTGGTTTTCTCTTTTCTAATCTTCTCACTCTTATGTAGACCCCTGCACATCAGTGGCGTTACCGCCTTGCTTGGGGTGATATGATTAAAAAAAAAAAAAAAAAAGTTAAAAATTAAAAAAAGATAAAGTTTAAAAGTTTAAGTTTTGAATTTTCTGAATTTATTATATTTGAGTTAAAAATGCAGGATCTATAATTTAGAATTTCTAATTTGATTCTTAACTTCCAAAATAAAGCCATCATTTTCTGCTGGAATTCATGTTGGAATTCATGGGAATAAAAAGGGGTAGATAAATGAGCCAACAAAGCCCTACACATCAGCACACTAAAATTCTTCACACAGACTTTAAAGAAACCATTTGCAAATCCATCACCAAAAAATAGCAAGAATCCTGAAATAAATGTATGCAAAACAAACTCCAAAAAGTTCAATCCACCATTGGAGAATGGCCTCTAGGATATGGGAAAAAAAAAAAAAAAGAGGTAGTTTTAGCTAGACTTTACATTGGCCACACTCTCCTAAATCATTCTTTTCTCCTTAAAAACAAGAAACCTCCAATATGTATAGCATGCCAAGAACTATATACCATTAAGTACATACTTATAGACAGTATTGACTTCAACCATATCCAGGAAAAATTCTTTAAAAAGTAAGATGTGAATGAGCTTTTCAAACAGACCAACCCAAATAACATCCTTAACTTTATAAAACAGGTGAGGCTTTACACAAAGATGTAATCTCTCACCATCTAAAAAAGAAAAAATATTCTTTAGAACCTCTTTAGCAAAAATAAAAAATAAAAAATAATTTCTAAAGAATTTAAATATTAGCTTTCTTACTAAGATTGACCTACAGAGGTTGATGTGCTGTTAAATAAGAAGGAAACAAACAATCTCATTTAATTCTGTAATTGGAACAACAAACTGAAGACCAAAATATTTGAGGTTGCCTTCAAAATAGAATATTTTCTATATCAATAAACTACCTAGTAGATTTTACTAAAAAAATACTTTTTCAAACCATGACAAATTCTTCTCTTTCATGATTGGTTTGGTATTAGTAAAATTTGTAATATTTATTTTATATATCAAATTCATCAGAAAAGTAATTGACTGAATCTACCTGAAAACGACTCTCATCTTCTGTTTGATATTTAGTGCAAATGAATCCTATAAATTATATAGGATATCAAAATTTGGTAGTATTAGGCAGATTTAAACATATCTTTTATTTCCAAGGATATAGATTGGTAGAACTATCAGCTCTGGGGTGAAGTGAATTTGGATACCTGAAAATCTAGGCTGTCTAGATAATTTATTCATTGATCTCTTGTAAAAGAGGATTAAGTTGCCTGTGAAATTCAGGTCAACATTTGGCAATGAAGGCCTAACCACTGACTCATTTATCATCAAGGTCAGTCAGATGCTAATGTTGCTGGCTTGACCTTTATGTTAGCCTAAATCCCAGAGTTGTAATTTGTGTGTGCGTGTCTTGTTAAACATCTACATAAAATGAAGCAATAAACACACACACAGTTTGTTTTTGTGGAATACTTGTTGAGTTTAAGGCTACAGCCATACCAAGGGATACTGCTGTGCTTTCAGAAGCAAGTGAATTTTTAGATTCTCTGGTGTACCAGCTTTGCACTTGAGATGAACTGTCTTATAAGGCTAATGGGTTCCAAGTGCTATTTATCTATAGTAAGGTAGGGAGAAATGGATTCATGCTCTTCTAAAAGGCATTAAGGCAAAGTGAATGCATACTGTTCAATTTTGCTTTGAAAATCCCAAAATATCTTCAGGAGAATTTTTTTTTTTTTTAGTTCATGTTCTGTTTTCTTTATGGAGTTAAGTTTTTATACTTTACATACATTTCACATAGTATCTAATGATCTCTTTTTTATATATATATATATATATATATATATATATATATATATATAGTATGATGGATAAATTGTCTAAATTATGCATGCGCAAAAATTTAAATAACACAGACACCTAATTTTAACATATATATTTTGGAATAACAAAGAATAAATTTATTCAATAAAATCTCCATTGGCTTCAACTACAGCCTCCATATAGTCTCCCTTTTAAGGTGGTGAATGCTGCCATAATCCTTGTCTTCAGTTCATCTTTGATGCTACAAGCAGTTCTGTTGGTCTTTTGCTCAATTGTACCTTGCACATAATAATCAAGAGGATTGCAGTCTGGGGAGTTAGGTGGCCAGATGTAAGGTGTGCTCCTGCTTGTGTGGCATGGTGCAGAGTGCTGTTGCCAGATACAGGGTCTTCCCGCAGCAACACTATTGACCCAGGGCAGCACTACTTCCTCAAGGCACTTGACGTATGCCTCTGTTTTGAGTCTGAGGCTCTGTGAGGAGATGAATGGAGGCATAACATCGCCATCACTAGGGATCACTCCAAGCACCATGATGCTGACTGGATATTTGGTTTTCATTACTTTCGATACATCTTTCATTAACACAGCAACTCAACAATTGTTCTGTGTCTTATTCTGGCTGAAAATTTTCTCATCAGAAGAAAACCAAATCATGTTCAGTTGAAGGAGATGCTTGAGTTTGTTCAAAAGCTTTGTAGTACAGGCTTTTCTCTTTTCCTTCATGGCTTGGGATATAAATTGTCTTCATGCACAACCTACCTGATAAGAAACTCAGACACTCCTGTGTCCCTGGCTATAGACCTGATTGACTTTGAGGAATAATTGTCAATCATGGCCTAGATATAGCTCACAAATTCAGGAATTCTTTTCTTCTTAGATTGATCAGAGTGAGTTTACCGAGTTGCTATACCTTCAAAATCACCATTATATAACACCATCCCCAGGTGTATCCAAGCCAATCCTTCCTGAACCTCAGCCAATCTGCCCACACTGTGTTTGTTTGATCTTGGACTAGCTAAAGTAGGACTGCCTGTTATTGATAAGCTAGATTAGTCCAGACTCGTGTGGGGATGGTTCCCAGTAGTCAACGAACAGAATATAACCAATTCAACATGATGACGATGACCTGGTTGTAGATTTACAAGATATATATTTATATCAAATTTATGTACACACTATAAACAGATTTAAATGTGAGTGATGCACAATCAGCTGGTTGGTATTTTAGTATCACACTATTAGTTTACAAATTTTCTCAGGGAGGTGGAGTGTCTTGTTCTGTTGGTTTGCAGCTTGCTGAATTTGGACTGACCATCTCTTGCAAGGCCCAATTGTTTAACTTCGTCTTCCACCTTGAGTTTTATTGAAAAGGCACCAAAAACAGGGTGGTAAAGATAGCCACAGGAATTCAATTTTCCCTCTCTGTATTAGTCTTACCATCTCAAAATGAAAATAATATCAGTTATCCATTTTGACTGAGTCTTTGGCCCATCACTGCTGAGAGGGGAGAGCGACTTCCCCTCTCTTATTGTTTGCCTGTCCATACTAGAAGCTCGGGTAGGTGAAAACAAGAAATTCTCACATTCCAATTTGACCTGGGGTCATGCAATGTCCAAACAGGATAACAATGTTATATCTACAGTCTTTTTATACAGATTTCAATCAGTTTGTTTATTTTTCCTGGTAAAAGCAAATGTACTCCTCCCACTCCATTCAACCCCAGAGAACTTTATTATCCTTTAAGTCAATAAAAAATGAATACGAGACATCTGGAAATAGTTAGAATCAGACTCCTCCAACTCTTTCTGAACCCTCTGCACCAACCACAGATTGAAACCCAAACACTCTGAAATGTTCATATTAGAGCTTCCAGTAAAATTGCCAAGCAGTACAGCATGCCATTTTCAAATTTTTGATGGTGTGAATTGTGGCACAGATGATGTCCAACTGACCCTACTATACTGTGCAGTGGACAAAATCATAAATTGTGCATGCACAAAATTAAAAATTTAAAATAGTGACAATTTATTTATCACCCTCTGTATGTGTGTTACCTTCACCTAACTCCAAAGTACTCATATTCCAGGAATTACTCCACTCATCAGAGGGTATCAGCAATTGACAGATTATTCTTCTCTTTTCTTTTTTTTTCTTTTTTTCTTTTTTTCATGGTGTATGTGTTAAAAATTAAAGAACTTGCGCCAATGAAAAGTGCACATATATATATATATATATATATATAGGAAAAAATGATAATGTAAAATATTAAATAGATAAAATTAGAGAGCTCAATGGATATTATCCAGAGCATTATGAAATATTGAGAGGAAAACTCAACACCTAATTAAATGGTTATAAATTCAGAAATTTATTTCGGCAGTTATAAAAATTACAACCTGCTTTGTCAAGCCAGGAAAAAAAACAAATCCAATTTGGATTTTAAAAAATCCATACCAATTTGTTTCTCTGCCCCCTTGGTTTGACAAAGCGGGTTGTAATTTTTACAACTGCCGAAATAAATTCTGTATTTGTAACCATTTAATTATGTGTTGAGTTTTCTTCTTAATATTATCTATATATATATATATATATATATAATATTTTATAATACTTTAATCCAAAACGGAAAAGTAGGAAGGTAAATCCCAAGAACCTGATCTTAATTAATATTAAAAACTCTATCTAAAAGTTAAAATCTAAAATTAGACATGAATTACTTCCGTAAATTTTTGTGAAGAAAATTTTCTCAAATCTTAACCGTCATTTTTTATTTTATTTTTTATTTATTTTTATTTTTATCTTTCTCTCTTTTTATTCTTATTTTTATTTCCATTTTGAAAGAAAGACCATTGCTGAGGAGATGTAAAATCTCTCTTAGGGATTTTATGTCGAAATGTTCATTCAACATTTTTTGAATATTGAAAATTTATTTTTTTTATATAAAACAAAAAGAAAAAACCAAATGAAAATGTGCCCATCTAGTTGTGTTTATTTGTTCTTTACATCTTTTTCATTTTACACTCACTCTTTATTGGTTTTAATCCATTCAATTTTCACTTCTACTTTTTCATTCATATCTTCTATATACCATGATCCTTCAGGATGTTGGCAATCATGTCCCTCCTCGATTTCTTCTTCTTTTGTAACTCTTAGTAAATTTTTTTTTTTTTGCTGTTTTTTCTATACTTTTTTCTGCTATCCATCTACTGAAGCTCATTAGGTAGTTTGTGCTATTTTACTCTATCCTTTTTACTTTCAATCTGTCCTGTGAGTATCAAGTTTTCTAAGTCCTCTTGTTATGTGCCCTAGCTGTCTCTTTCTGATGTTAACTATAAGTGTTCTTTTTTTGTGTTCATTTCCTTTAAAACTTTGTCATTCAATCCATGGTACTCTCAATATCCTTCTGTAAAGTCACATTTTTGTTGCTTCAAGTCTCTTCATCTATAAGATTCACTGTCATATTGCACATCTCATTAATCACAACCATTTTAACAGTAACCCTCTACTTTGAGTGGTTTTTAGCCTTTTATTATTGTACAAACTTTGATATAAAAAATACCTGTTAAAATTTGCAGGTTTATTTATTTATATATATATATTTACTAGCATCCATAACCCAGCATTGCCTGTGCAACTCAGAATATTTTTTAATTGGATGATTAATGCAGCGTGTTGCGATTTCGGAGAGCTTATAGTTGTAAAACTCAGTTATATAAAAAAAAAATTATATAAAAAATTGTTGTTTAATAATTGTTCAAAACTTCCATTAAAAAGATCTATTTTCTTTTGTTTTGCATAAACGTGAGTTGATGTTTTGTGTGACATTGTAAACAACATTGCATTTGTTTTTGTTTCAAAATTACAGAGAGAAATATTTACATTTTTTGTTGACTAAATGAATTTCAGAAATTTTCGAAGAATATTTAAAAATGTAGACATTTAATTTTAGAGGAAAAAGTCACAGTAATGCCATACGAATTACAGACAGTTGATTTCCTGCATGAAATATTTAGCAAAAAAAAAGCTTTTTTTTTCTTTTTTCTTTTTTTTTTTTTTTTTAATTTTATTTTCTGAAGTATGAAATATTAAATCTGGAAAAAAAAACTTAAATAATTAAATTAACCATTGGCACTTTTACATATTTTGCTTTTGTTTGAAAAAACACTTCTTTTTAATATTTCTTTTGTTTCAAAATTACAGGGAAAAATATTCACTTTTTTGTTGACCAAATGAATTTTTAAAACGTTGGAATAAAGATTAAATATAAAGGCTTTTTTTTTTTTTTTTTAGTCGCATTTCTGTGTGTAATCTAGCAACCATCTTATATCTTAGATGTTTTACAGAGCAAATTTAAACAATCGGCTTCATTGACCAAACTGTGTGTAATCTAGCAACCATCTTATATCTTAGATGTTTTACAGAGCAAATTTAAACAATCGGCTTCATTGACCAAAAAGTGCAAAAGGGAAAATTGCTGAACTTAAACTCAAAAAGTATGTGTCAACCTGGCTTCCTTGTAGATATGTGTCTCTAGAAAGTTTGAATGGCATAGCTTAAAAAATGTAGGTGTGCATAGATTACAGTCACACACACTCACAGATTGCCTTTATATATATATATATATATATATATATGGGTTAGCACTTGTGCCTAAGATCAGTGTAGTATTTATGTGTTTCAGAAAAGTGTTATACACAAAATTTTATATATATATATATATATATATATATAAATCATATAATTCTGCTTGTCCCTCTCTTAGCATGGCTATCACACTCTGCCAATGCCTCATGAATAATGGACTATTCTGTATTGATTGCATGAAACGATGGAAAAGACATCAGACACTACTTGGTTTCAGTGAGAAAATGAAAGAAAGGAAGATAGACATATTTGACAGCTGTTGCAATGAAATGGAAAAAGTTGACAATTTCAGATCTTTTCATTTGTATCCCCTTACTTCTTTAATCATTGGCATTCATACTTATGATAGTGCAATATTTTGTTAAGCTCAAATATTTAACAATGTAATAAGGGAATTTATATGTATATTTTATTGTGGTAGAATTAGCCATGAACTTATTCAATTATTTAACATTCATCAGAAAATTAAAATTGGAAAACCATTAAATTTTTCACAAATATTTCTAGTATATGTAATTACACACCTTCTTAGATGTGGATTTTTGTAACCTGGAGTCATTTTCATTTTTTTGTTAATGGTTTTTCATGACAAGGTTACTTTATAAAATTTTACCCTCTGCTGATTGTTGGATACAATGAATCTAGTATGAATTCATGACTTTGTTATTTATAGATTACTAGCAGTATAGCCCGGTGTTGCTCGGGTGTAATGAATGCTTTAAAACTAATCCATGGTCCTGGAGCTCAGACTCTTTGGACGTTGGCATGAAAGACTAAAAAGCAATAGTTGTTTCCAGTTAAAGCTAAACCGGAAAATTTACACAGTTGTACTATAAGCGTCTGCGAGTGTTCTTAGCTAGGTTTTGTGTTGAGGTACCCTCGATAAATATCAAAAATCAATAATGGAAAAAAATCAGGTTATAGAAAGAGTGATCCGATTTTAATCAAATTTGATACACTCATAGACAAAGACATAAGAAACAATATTCAGAAGTTTCAAGGTTGCAGTTCTTACAATAGTGCAGAAAATTGATATATATATAAAGGCAAGATGTTTGCGTGTGTGTCTGTTTATCTGTCTGTATGTCCTTTATACAAATCCACAATTTTTATCCAATTCTCACCAAACTTCACACAAATATTCTTTAGGCTGTTTCTGAGCTCCAGGACCATGGATTAGTTTTAAAGCTTTCATTACACCCGAGCAATGCCAAGCTATACTGTTAGTAATCTATAAAATAAAATATTTGTCTGCATTCAAACAAAATTCACAAGCAAAATGAACTGTTTAATTAATCACTTCCTTACTCTCACAGTTCTTAGATTGCAGTCTTATTTATTCAAGCCTTTTAAGTGAGGCACTTGGATATCTTTGTTTTTTAAGTGATTGTCTTGCTTCAACTTGGTCTTGAAAAAGGCTTTGTCATTCTCTTGCTAATCTTTTTCTTCTGAGAGATATTTCCATTTCAATGTTATATTAAACACACAAAATTTTTAAGATGTAAAGATATTGAACGAAAAGAAATTCATATAATATCATGAATAACCAATGAATCATGAGTACCAATTAATGTTTAAAAAATATAAAGGGAACAGATTAATTAAACTGTTCATTGGCCTCTATTTTAATTGTGACTTCCTTGTCTCCTTTTTATTGAATTTCCATACATTTTTTCCAAAGTTTTGTTGCATTTTATTTCACTATTACAATTTTATAACAATTGTTGTCATTTTTGATTGCATGGCTACAGTAGTTATATATAATAAAAGCCATCTATATATGTCTATAATTATATTACTGCTTGATTTATTCAGTGTCACATGATTAGCTTCAGGTGCAATTTGCCACATTGCACTGTTACAACATATATGACTTAGAATGAATTAAAAAAGTCATATTTTCTCATCAGCTCATTATTAATGGCAAGAGTATTTTTAATAACCTGCATTTTGTCATATCTCAGCTTTTGCAGGTGGTTAATGCCGTTTAGTATTTGATCTTACTAGTTCACACTGCACATCCGACAATTTTCTATTTACAAATTATGATGTTTGAAAAGTAGGTGATTATATGTCTGGAAATTAGACAAGAATTTTGTTTGAATTAGCTGCTGTTCTCTATCAAAAATGCTGATTTTCTATTATGAAGTAAGTGCTGGTCATTCAAAACTTACTGGGTGCTTGGAGACTGTAATTTCAGTAAAAAAAAAAAACATACACACACACACACACACACATATATATATATATATATATATATATATATACTTCCAATATTTTCTGATAGTAGTTTTGAATAAAAACTGCAAAGGATTAAAAAAAAAAAAATTTTTTTTTTTTTTTTCATTGCTGTTCATGTCCAAGATCCACTTGAAGTAGAGAGTTACAGATTCAGAGGCACTGTGAGAAGATAACAGTTAACATTAGACTTAAAACAGGTTAAGAGTGTAGTGATTGAGGAAGCATCTTCTTGGGAGTTAGTTCCACAAAGTAGCAGTTCAACAAAAGCTGTTTGAGTGGAACTTACATATCACTAATGGAACATGAAGTGAATGAGGAGGTTGCTACAATGTGCAAGGTATGAAGAGTCTTGGCTGGAAAAGTTAGAACTAGTGGAACTAAGGAATGCAATTCATTTGAACATTTTCCATAAGCCACTCATGATTAATTCAGTCTGAATGTGTTATCTGTTAATTTTGCATTGTGAAATAAAGAAATTCTTCTATGAGGAAAAAAAAAACTCCTGGTCTGATGGAACTGAGACCTGGCAAAGAAGATCAGTTAAATTCATGGTCACCAAATTTTGATTTACATGATGTTGAAGAAAAAAGAGCTTCCATTAATGTTTTAGAGATTTATTGAATAATTTTATGTATGGATTAAATTCATTTTCAACTTCATTGTTTTGATTGATTATTTTTACAGCTTGTCAACCCTTTGTGTTATTTAAAGCTTAAATATATTTTTGATTGTAAGAATTTTTTTTTTTTACAAGTGAATATTGCATTAATACTTTTTTGAGACTGTTGTCCTCATCTTTATTGTCATATTCACTATGTTCAGCTGTTGTAAGCTTTTACTTTCTTCAGGTGATTGGAATTTTCAACTGAACCCTTTATTTATCTGCTAGGGTAGATTGTTCTCATTTCATGAGTCATGCCACTTCCAGATGTCTTAGTTATTTTCATTTAACTCAACTCTTCAAGTTTTTTGTTCCTCACTGCTGTAGCCAGGTATTGAACTCCCAACACTTTTATCCACAAGGCCATGTGTCTTTGAGGACATGGACAATAAATAATTACAATAACTCATCTCAGAAATATAGACATGCTTTTTTGAGAATAACAATGATTTTTCTGATACACATCTTACTATTTAGCCTATAGCTGAAGGGAGGAGACAGATTCCTACACTTTTCCAAAGTATTTGTGCATAAGTGAATGTAATGAACCTGACTGAAATTCAAACACTGCTTTCTGATTTCTCATTCCATGCCACTATTCATAACATCAGGGTATCTTCAATGTTTTGAATAGGCATCTAATGTGTTAAGTAATAAGAAACAGCAGTTGGATATTTTTGAAATGTCAAGCAGAGAACATGCAGCAAAAGTAATTCCTGTTAATTAGGCTTATCACATATCCCAGTTTGGCTGGAACAGTCCCAGTTTGAGAGTTTGTCCCAGTGTCTGCAAGCTATCAGAATTTGTTTTTATTTATTTTTTGTGTTTGTTTGTATATATATATATATATATATATATATATAGTAGTATAGCCCCGCGTTGCTCGGGTGTAATGAAAGCTTTTATATATAATTGATTTTCTGCACTATTGTAAGAACTGCAACCTTGAAACTTCTGAATATCATTTCTTATGTCTTTGTCTATGAGGGTATCAAATTTGATTAAAATCAGACCACTCCTTCTATAACCCGATTTTTTTCGATTATCAATTTTCAATAATTATCAGGGGTACCGCGACACAAACCCTAGCTAAGAACACTCGCAGACTCTTATAGTACAACTGTGTAAATTTTCAAGAAAATCGGTTCAGCCGTTTTGGAGTCTATAGGTAACGGACACACACAAAGTTCTATTTATAAATAAGTTTATATATATATATAATCAGTTTCAAAGCTTATGGAAGGTGCTAGGTGATGAAAAGAAATATGCAAGAGCCTAAACCTACAATTAAGATATAGAGAATTGGAGATTATGGCCAGCTGACTTTCAGTGTTTCCTGTGTGACAGATCAAGCTAATCAGCAAAAATGTTACTCTATGGTCAGTCAGTCAGTCAGTTAAGTGCCATACGTGGTACACGCTTTGGGCGATCATGTCTCGAAAGAGACATGACTGACTGAGCAGAAGATTATCCCGCAGTAGGTTGCCATTGCTTTCTGCAGTAGACTGGTTGCCGACCAAGGCTATAGAACCCAAACTGTCCTGTTATTTAACCCATAACTGGAAGGAATAGACAGATTAATACCTTTCCCAAGGGTATTTGCGCATAAGTGAATGCAATGAATTCAGCTGGAATTTGAACTCAGCTCCCCGATTTCTTGTTCCAAGCCAATATCCAATGCACCACAACGCACATCCTACTCTATGGTACTAAGTAAAAAAAAAGACAGCTGGTACTAAGTAAAAAGAACAGCTATGGTTTATTCAGAGGCATTGTTGAAGATTTCAACAATATGATTTTGTTGTTATTTATAAATCTAGCAATAATAATAGTGTGCAGTAAAGTGGAAGTTTGCTTAAATAAAGGTTAGTTAGCAAGCAAGTCAGTGAGTCATCATCGCCTTCAAAGAACCCAGAGCAGCTGTTTGTGCAATCAACTAAAACTAAGAATAGAAAAGTTAATAGTGGAAAAGTGGATGGTCTTAGCTTTTTTTTTTCCTTGCTAGCTCTTTCTCCTACCCCACCCACAATAAAGGGCAAATACTTGATTTCAGTAATATTTCGGTGAAATAGATTCCTTTATTTTTTATTGAAAAATATATTGTTTTGAATCTAAATCTTCCCTTTTCTATAAAAATACCTTTAATTATTTTGCTGCAGTTTGTAAACAGTTTGAAAAAAAGGTAAAATCTGTCACCTATAAAAAATTAGTTATTTTTTTTTATACTGAGAGTGATGAAGTGGGGACTGTTATAAGTTGAAAAACAATTACACGATCTTCTTGGTAATAAATTATTCTCTACAATGCAACCTTTATGCCACAGACAAAACATTGCTAGCCTCTCACTACACTGTTGCCATTACTATGGCCAATCTTCAAGCAAATGAAATTCTTTGGTTCCACCTTCTAGAACATGGCATGTCACATTCATGATGGCAAATCATCTCCATTTCTTCTGGTAAGCAGTAAATTCTACCCAGGCAGTTTCTATCCCAGAGCTGTTACAATGTAGAACATCTTGAGAGGTGCTTCTCTGGTCACTACAATCCTGATCTCTTCAAATTGTGTCAACTGATATATTTCCAACTTCATAATATGCACTTATGCATATTCTTCTATTTGCATTTGTTGCAATACTGGCATCTTCAATATTCAATATATTCTTTCTGATTATTTTCTATTTTGTTTATTATCATTATTATTATTATTATTATTATTATTATGCTTTAATTTTCCTGAAATTTTTTTTTTTTTGTGACATTCCTAAAACTACTGTTTTTATTTTGTTTAACAGTATACAGAATTCATTGCAAGGAAATTTTCTTATTATAAAAAAGAAACAACTCATTAAATATATTTCACCACAAGAGATGGTATCTTGAAACATTTATAAAATATTTCCTGTGTGTAATGTATGTACAAATATTTGATATCAGAATTCCAGTGCTGTAAAAAAAATAGCAGGATTTAACCAACAAAATCTTTACTGCCACACTGACAACATCCAGTTCTTGATAATGACTGAGATAGTTGAATGTACCTGAACAAAACATGAACTTTAGACAATTTCTCCATAATTTTGATCTCAGTTAACATCGTTTACGAAAATTGAAAAAATAAAATATGCTAAGATATTAAACAGAGACCTCTTGTTGGTTGAATTTAACAAAACTTGTTTATATATATATATAGAGAGAGAGAGAAAAGATATACAAATGGTTATAAAAATAGACTTAATAACAAAATTTATATTTCTCATGTCTGCAAACTTTGTGCCATAGTTCTTTTTTTTTTTTTTTTTTTTTTTTTTTTTTATATATAAGCGTTTCACCCCGAGCAAGGCATAGTTTGTCTGATTTAAAGAGCTATATCCCTTCAAAGCAATGATATGTTGTGATGGGCATACTTGACAAGGTGGAAACTACCATATATATATATATATATATATATATATATATAGGTTTGTGTTCAATCTTGAAACAGGCTGTCACCATTACATGTTGACATCTAAGTCCACTTTTATATTTACACTTGCTCTATTCCAGATATTGAGCAGTTTTATCCATATTCATTATTTGTCTATATTTCTGAGATGTATTTACACTATTTACATTGTTCTCATCTTTGTTGCCATTTTTACCTTTTTACGAACCCTTTATTATGATCACGGTAGTATATATCTTTTATTCCTTGTGCAAAGCCACTTCTGATAGTCGTGAATTATCTCCCTTTAACCTGACTCTCTAAGTTATTTGTTCATCACTGCTGTAGCCTGGTACTGAACTCACAACTCTTTGGGTCAAGTCATTGGCACTAACCAATGCTTATATCCTGAGTCATGTGTCCTTGAGGACAATAGTGATTGAATTTCTGGGATTTATAAACCTAATATTTCAGTAACCTTTTTTACCAGAGTTCAATTTTTGACACTAATGATTTTCTCTGGCACTCCATATTACTGGTTCCCATATTGTATTCATCTCTATGCTTGGTTGCCTTAGAAGATTTTTGTCGCCTAGCATATGCGCTAAATCCTTAAGTTTATATAGTTTCCAGTGGTGTTCTCTTTCTATTATTTCAACTTCATCCCATGGGGTTGGTGATCTCGTTTCTCCCTCCATACATGATCAGCTACACCTGATTTTTCTATCTCTCCTCATGTTACGACCTTGCTATGTTCTTGTAGCCTTACCTTAAGTAGGCGGCTTGTTTCTCTTTTATATTTCTTTCCACAGTTACATGGAATGGTGTATACACAGTCCTTAGTTATGTCCACCTCTGTTGGGCATCTTATTCAGGAGAGGTACCTGCAAAGTGTTAAACCTTTTCTGAAGATCATCTTGATGGTCCTGATTCGATGCAGTCAAGGTCCACCAAGTACAGAAACTAAATAGATTAAAAGATCTGAAGGTGACACATGAAGCCCATCACTTCCCTGGGGAGGAACATCAGTCAACATCAGTTGAGTGCCTCTGAAGAGTCAGTGCTGAAGAATGGTTTTTGATGCCATCTCTTCAAAGTATTCCATGTATACTTACCAGAGAAAACCATTATCACCATCATCAGTGATGGTCATAATGGTGAGCTCTGGTTAAAAAATACCAGAGAAAACCATTAACATCAAGAATTGCATTATGAACTCTGGTAAAAAAGTTAATGAAATATTAGTCCCAGAAATTCAATCACTCAAGGACACATGGCCCAGTGAATATAGGCATTGGTTAGTTTCAGTGACTTAATCCAAAGAGTTGTGAGTTCAATACCAGGCAGTGGTGAACAAATAACTTAAGAGATTAGGGTTAAAGGGAGATAGCTTATGACTACCAGAAGTAGCTTCACACAAGAAATGGGAATGATATACTCCAGTGATCATAATGAAGGGTTCAGTTTGAAATTCCTAGGACCTGAAGAAGGCTGGAGCGTACAATGGTCAAAACATCGTAAAAATGACAATGAAGATGAGGACATTAGTCTGAATAATATAAGTAATGTCATTATTTTTTGAAAAAAAATTTTTTTTTCTAAAGAGTGGTGTCAACTGAAATAAATAACCAGGCCAGATTATTCCATGCTAAGAAATAAAGTGAATGTAAATCAATTTAAGAATTGAGGTTTAATATTTCTTTGAACTACTGGAAAAGATAAATATATAAAATAGTACGTATAATTGCTTTATAAATTTTACTTTGATTTTTACATGCAGTTCAAAAAGGCAATATCAATTTATATTGCAGGTTATGTTAAGAATAGGTACCTCCACTCATTTTTTAGTTTATGTGCGTTGTGGTGCATTGGATATCAGCTTGGAACGAGAAATCGGGGAGCCGAGTTCAAATTCCAACCGAATTCATTGCATTCACTTACGCGCAAATACCCTTGGGAAAGGTATTAATCCGTCTATTCCTTCCAGTTATGGGTTAAATAACAGGACAGATTGGGTTCTATAGTCATGGCTGACAACCAGTCTACCGCAGAAAGCAATGGCAACCTACTGCGGGATAATCTTCTGCCCAGTCAATCATGTCTCTTTCAAGACACGATTGCCCAAGCATGTTTCACATATGGCATTTAACTGACTGACTGACCGCTACTAAATCACTGATAAAACAGCATAGTATGAAGAAAAAAGCCCTAAACTTAACAAAACAAACTTTTTCTGTCAAAATGTTTGTTATTATTAGATCAAAGTGTTTTTTAATTATTTCTAATTTTTAAACAACATGAGAAGCTTCGGTAAATTTTTGTTTTAGGTCCCGAAGGCTTTTCCCCCCTTCAAATTGATTCAAAATAGTATTATTTCTGTGCAAATGTATATGCTGAACTCAAATCAACAATTAGTTATTGAAGAAACCTACCTTTTTTTGATCTGAACATCCAGAAAAAAAAATCAAACTACATTTTGTCTCCTCTAACTCTAACGCAGTCATGTAATTAACTGCTGAATGACTTTCCACATAGGACAACAAATTTTGCTCTATTTTCGGCTGATTTAAACTTTCACCTATTTACTTCCTGTAATGAAAGTAATACGTGATTGTATTTCTATGCTTATTACTTTCATTACAGGAAGTAAATAGCCGGAAGTTTCAGTAAAGGAAGTAAATCGACCAAAATTTGTTGCCTACGCAGAACATTATTCTGCAGTTAATTACATGACTTCGAGTTACGGGAGAGAAAAAGTGTGAGATATTGTTCGTTTTTTTTATGGATATTCAAATCAAAAAAGGTAGGTTTCTTCAATAACTAATTGTTGATTTGAGTTCAGCATATACATTTGCACAGAAATAATGCTATTTTGGATAAATTTGAAGAAGGAAAAGCCTTCGGGACCTAAAACACACTGTAAATGTGAAGGAAAATCAGGCAACTCTAATTTTGTCTTATTTATAAGAGATGCTTGAATTTCGTATTCTGAAAATTTTTCACTGGCTGCAGATTCACAAATTCTATTTTAGGATCAATTGATTAATTCTGACCCATATTATCAATAAGGCCACCAATTTTCATAAATTCTACTTGTGGCAAATCAGGATGGTGCCTTACACACAATTTATCTAGTACACCTGTAAAATCAGTTATTCTTCTTGTATCATCAACATAGTTAAAAACAGTTCTGAATGATAGCTCATTCTGATGTAATGAGCAGCCAATTGTATGTAATTTTCAATGGAACTTCTTACTGAGAGCAGTTACAAAGCCTGATTTACATGCATTATTTGTATTGTCCAAAACAATACCCTTAAGTCTGTCTATACTATCAAATTCTTACCAAACACTAAAAGCCTCTTCTGTTAGAACACCACCAGATTTACAGATTTGAAGCAAGACATATTCCTTCAAAATTCTTGTCATCAACTAAGACATTCCTTTGTTTCTAAAGGCTCTTACATTGAACATTTTTATGATATGATTATATAAATATTTGGATTGAATTAGTTATGTAATATAAAATCTATTTATTAAAATAACATTTTTCAATCAAATTTTGCCAAAATAAATTTCTTTTTAAATGCATTTTTAAAGCTAAGTGTCTAACATTTAATGTGAGTCTCAACTGTCTAAAGTTGATTTGGGGAAAAATGGGGGAAATCAACCTACCCTAATATATATATAGACCTTTAAAGATTTGTTAAAAAAATGAGCATACTTGATGAAAAACATACCAAACTTAATAAAAACAAAGTTTTATCATCAAAATCTTTATTATAATAGGAAAGACCAAAGGATATTTTGATTATTAAATTATATTTTTTTAACTCTTTTTAGCTTTAAATAGTCATGTTGCTTGCTATGACACACACACAAAGCACACTCCTGTCTTTGCATGATAAAATGCAATTGACAAAGTTTGAAAACGAGGTGAAATCTGCTTAATCCTCATGTATTGGACTCATCACAGATGCTAAATCTTAAATTTAAAACCAATGTATGTAAAATTCAATAAAGCATTATATTACTTGGAATATTTGTCTAAATTTTTAAGATAATTGAATAATTAGAAAAAAGTTATATAAAAAATGTGTTTGCATTATACTCAAGTAATTTTTACAAATATATTCCTTGTAGAAAAAAAATTAGTTAAATTTCGCAAACATCACAGTATCAATAGAACTGTCAACACTCCATAAAATCATGTACCTCTGTTAAAAAAAATGTTAAACTGAAAGTAATATTTGCTTCAAATCAGATTAATTAAACTTTAAATCAGCTAATATTCCTCAAATAAAGTTTCAAAAAATATTTTTTGAATTTTTTTTAATGAAAAAAATTACATATGTGCTGAGAGAATTATAGATACCACTAAAATCAGTAACTTTTACCCATTAAAAAATCATTCCAATCAATTTAGACCTGTTGTGAAATGCAGCAAAGTATTTTCTTTATTGGAAATATTAAATTAGGTTGAAATTAAAAATACAGGCTTCAAGAAAGCTTTTCATTTTTGAAAACTCATTTTAAACCTTACCACTTTTCTTTGGAATGAATATATATATATATATATATATATATATGAGAGAGAGAAAGCCAGCAGGAAGCAAAATTTACAGTGTAATTTAAACTAAAATTTATCACCTTTTATGTCAAATGGTATAAAGTCAAGTACAAAAAATGTGTGTGCTTTCAGTTAATACACACTTATTTTTCAGGAATAACATAGAAAATAACTTCACAAAATAACAAACAATAAAGGGTGATAGACTTGCTTTACATCTAAACTAGGATTTAAATCATCCTCAACATAGTGTGTTGTTGTTTCAAATTGCTGAAATAACCATTACCTCCTCAAGTCAACAGCCAATGTCAAGAGTTCCTTCAAGACCCAACCTTCAATCCTGTTCATGGTCTTAGTTGTTATGGTCTGTAATGGGAGAGGAGGGGCTAACACTTTTGCAAGCTTAGAGAAAAGATGAATTACCTGCTACAAAGTCCAGATGTCCTATGCTTTGGGCCATAGTTCAAGTCAACTACTCAGAGGGTAACTGTGAATTCAAAGCAATACTCTCAGCTGTATAACCAAGAAGTTCTGCAAAAATTCAAAGGTTTCTGGCCACTGAACTTCTGGTTCTCCTTTATATCACACCTACATCTATTAGACTATTTTGTAGGTATCTCCACTAATTTTTAATACCTAAGATTTAAAATGAATTTTTAAAAATAAAAAACAACATTCTTGAAGCTTTCTTTTTAGCTTTAATTGAAAGGTAAATGATTAAATTTACTGTTTTCAGTAAGCAAAATACTCTGGTGTATTTCAAATAGAAATTATATTGATTGGAATCAAATTTTTGGGGGGTCGCTTTTAATTGAAATCAATCATTTTGACACATTTGTATACAAAAGTTAATTTTCTGTTTTAAAAATCTTCAATGAATAAAATGTTTTTCTGAAACTTTATTTGAGAAATATTAGCTGATTTAAAGTATAATTAATCTGATTTGAAAACAATTAATTTACTTTAAGTTTAAAATAACAGAAATGGATTTTTAATAGAAACAGTACTGGGGATTACATAATTATTATGACCTAATCAATCATGTAACAAGTACTGAAAGTAAAGGTGTTGACAGATTTCTATGGATACTTCCTGTTAAGACATAATTTAAGATGAAAATGATAAGAACACCCCTCCTTTTTTTTTAATATAATTCTTAAGCAATCTTAAAATGTTGGAAAATATTCTTCATAACCTAATTTTAGGAATTTTGACTTTTAATTTACTATAGTCATTCCTCTTATTTTCTGATAATGTCATGTATGGTTGACCATGCTTTCAAAAAAGTGGATATTATATAATTTTTTACATACATAAAAAATCAATTTGATAATTTTGGTGCAAAATGATTTGTATTGAGATTTTCAATTTTGATTAGTAAATATATTTTTCACTTAATAATAATAGGTAGTTGGATGAAAGTGCAGAATTTTAAAAGATTTATATATTATAAATTATTATAATTAAAATTGAAAAAAAAAAATAAAAACAGTTCTTGCAAAAATTTATTTATTGAAAAAAATCTTTTTCTTCAGATAGTTAAAATTGCCATATATGATACACACTTGGATGATTATATCTCTTTTGCGAAATGACTGACTAGGAGGCAGAATATTTTTCTACTGTAGGTTGCCATTACTTTGTGATAAACCAGTTACCAACCAAAGAGCCCAATCTGTCCTGCTATTGAACCCATAACTGGAGGGAGAAGAAATGGATTAATACTTTTAGTGTCCTTAATAAATCTTATAAAAACAATTAAAAGCTTTTCTAATTAAAAAATATCATTTTTATTTTACATTTTGAAGCAAGTTTTTAATAGTAGTTTGAAAAAAAAAGCAAAAAATCATGATTTACATTCTCCAAGGAGTTTTGCTTTTAACTGATAAAAAAAAAATTAAATTTTAAAAATTTCATAAAATTAAGTGGAGTGTAACAGAAAATAAAAAAATCTCAAAACTAATTTCATTCATTTGTGGATATGTCCTGAAAGTTTTATTAAAATCTCAATTATTTGAGTTTTTCAAGAATTTCCAAATCAATGAGTTTTTCACCAAAAAACAAGCATGAAAATACTAATCGTAAATATTACTTAAACTACTGATGCAAAAAAGAAAAACAAGATTTTTAACCAAAATTTCAAACATGCTAGAAAAGATTAAAAAATTTAATAGACTATTAAAATAAAATTCTTTGGTCTTTCCTCTTAATAATAACAAACATTTTCATGATTAAACTTGTTTTTATTAATTTTGGCGGCCTTTTTCATCATGCTATGCTATTTTTTTTTTCAGTGTAAAAGTGGAGCTACCTACTACATTGTGTAGAGCATTTTGAAGCAGGAATTTTGGAGTTTTAATAAGGCCTCCAACATTTCTTGGTTGCAAACTTTGTCTGAATTTATCCCCCCACCTCAGGAACCTGAGTGCATACACTTGGGCCACTGGTAAAATATTACCCAGCCCCTGCATACATTTTTTTTTCATAGCCAATAAAATAAACCAGTTTGTAGTTTTATATGATTTTGTCCTGATCTGTCTTGTTTTGAAGTTAGAATGCTGTATTCACTTATCTGAACTTGCTTAATTTGTGAACTTTTTGCCACGTTACTGTTGCACTGCCTCGCCACTGTTAACTTGCCTTGTATATATTGTTTGCTTGCTGTATATTATTTTTTGCCCTGTTCTCTTTCTTGTTATTACAAACTTTGTCAGTTCTGTTTGTTGAGTTCTGTTATTTTTACATTTGACCACAGCTACTTACTCCACAACATTAATACATTCAAAGCTGTTATATAGGAAGAGTTGACTGAGGACTTTATGTAAGTGAAAATAATGGAAGCTATATAGAATAAATTAATTGTTTGATATTATTTAATATACTTTTGTATTAATAGGCTTATTTATCTAAACTTATTTAAAAATGGAACTTTATGTATCCGTTATCTATAGACTCTGAAACGGCTGAACCGATTTTTTTTACACAGTTGTATTATAAGCGTCTGCGAGTGTTCTTAGCTAGGTTTTGTGTTGAGGTACCCCCAATAAATATCGATAATTGATAATTGAAAAAATCGGGTTATAGAAGGAGTGGTCCGATTTTAATCAAATTTGATACACTCATGGACAAAGACATAAACGATATTCAGAAGTTTCAAGGTTGCAGTTCTTACAATAGTGCAAAAAATCAATAATATATATATATATATATATATATAAGGCAAGATGTTTGTGTGTCTGTTTATCTGCCTGTATGTCTCTATTTTTTCAGCCCATTTATTTTAGTTTTTGCTTCGGGTTTGGCTCTAAGTAGGTATAATTATAGTTCTTAGTCTCAGCCATGATACTGTTTACTCAGAGGACTTATTTAGCCTTCAAAATTCAGTTTACGACGAAAAAAACTTATTTGATATCGATACGAGGAAATCAAAATTTGATTTACATCCATTCATTTTTCTTTCAGTCTACAGTTTTGCTTGAACTGGAAATAACTATTGCTTTTTAGTCTTTCTTGCCAACGTCCAAAGTATCTGAGCTCCAGGACCATGGATTAGTTTTAAAGCTTTCATTACACCCGATCAACGCCGGGCTATACTGCGAGTGTATAATAAATTGCAGTGGTCTCAACAATTTAGTAGTTTTTCCAGTGTGTGTGTGTGTACATAAGTGATATACAAAATTTACATGTTTCATGACAAAATGAAAAAAGTTTCCCAAGTAATAATGGTTTTATTGATGGAGTCCATATTGTATATATGGGGTGGTGAGAAATACAAGCATGCAAGAAGCTGGTGCAGTAATTACTTATCTGCTGCCACCCAACATGTGATTGGTTGTACATACAAACTTTATTGTTGAATTAATTATTTCATTTGTGAGCTTAAGTTGGTAAGTTTAACAAGGTGACAACCATTACTGGATCATTTAATACTGAATATCTTAAAGGACAAATCTCAATTGACAGGCAGACATAGGTCTTTGTTACACTTGATTTCTTAAGTACCCAGTACCTGGAAGGTTTGCCTCTTGTAAGGATTGGGTGGGGTCCTCTCTGCAGGGGATGCAGTGGTCATATTCTAAGTCCTGTCAACTGGAGAATTTCATCGATCATCCTTTGTTGCATGAATGTACAAACAAATATTGATAGGCAGCAGAAATCACATATTTTTACAACTATACAAAATATGGCTAAAAATGAGAAGCACCTCACTTTGCTACTGTTTGCTATATAGTTATTCTCTTCTCAATTTGTAGTAACGAAAATAGTCAAAACTATATATGATAAACTGGGATCAAATATGGAGAATAAGATAAATAACAAAAAAGAAATGTGTTTAAATTTAATGTCTCACTTTTATTTAAGCTTCATCAGAAAATGGGATATGAATGAGAAAAAATTCTCATTTTTATGATTGTTTTTCATTGGTTAAGCAGACCTCACATGTATCTGTTCTGTGAAACAGCATCTGTATGTATAATTTATGTGTATGCGGATCTACAAACCTAACAGAGACCTAATCTCACCATTACCATGAATCTCTTGGTTGTATTTTGTCACACTAAACTGATTTAAGCAAGAAGCAGCAAGCCTTTACAGTGGTAAAGTTAGGTTTCAATCACTTTTCCACCAATGTTTTTTCTATAAATATTTTCATGTCAATTGTTCTGATGGGCTTTGCTCTTTGGTACCTTGACTTCACAAATTAAATCATAGAACTAAATTGGCAGCTAGTTCTCAAGTTACTATTCAAATTCCTAGATGCAATGATAAATTCTATTCTAACAGTTCCTTCTCTTGTACTGCTTGGCTATGAAACTCTCTTCCCCTCCCTTTTCCCCTGTTGACTTTGATCTTCAAAAATGTAAATGCCTTGTCAATCTTCGTTAATGCTGTTCTTTTATTATCTGTATATTTTTGAGATGAGATATTGTAATTTAACATCTTTGTTACCATATTCATGACGTTTCATCTGTTGTATTGTTTGACTTAGATGATCAGAATTTTGAACTGGACTCTTTATTTCATCCAGAGTAGACTGTTCTAGTTCCATGTACCATGCCTCTTTTAGATATCTCAGTATCAGTTATTTCCCTTTAACTCAACTCTTCAAGTTTTTGTTGTAGCCTCTGATGTAGCCAGGTATTGAACTCGCAACTGGATTACTTCAACCAACACTTCTATCCACTGGGCCATGTGGCCTTGTTATTTTATTGTCCCCTCTTCTCTGTCCTGTTTTCTCACATTCTTTTTTTTTTTTTCACTCTGTTTCTTTCAACCCCTTGCAACTCAGTGGAATGCTTGGAATGAAATGATTAAAAAAATCTTTTTCTCTATTTAATTTTTATCATTTATTTTGCAATTTTTTTGAAAAAAAAGATATTCAACTACAAGAGAGTATTTTGTTGTTGTCCATTAATCCTGCATTTTACTGCCAGGTTTTTTTTCTATTTCTCCAAATTTAGCTCATAGTTATGAGGAGCAATTCAAATTCTGAAATCATTTGATCTGATTTTGAGATGCTGTACAATTAATAATACAAGATATATTCAATGTTTTCATACATTTTTTTAAGTCTTTTCTTTTAACCATCCACACAACCATTCTTCCTTTTTCAGCTGCCTTGATGTAAATTGTGTCTGCTATAAATTTTATTCTACTTCTAATGTAAATTCTATATGGAGCAAATTCACTTAAAGGCTAAGGATAGGCAAGTTGAAACGTTATCGCAAGAAGAAAAAAATTATCTTAACCCCTTTTCCGGCATAGACATGTATATACGTTTTTACTGAAAGTGTCTTTTTCAGACCCTAACAAATAAACATATCCAAAACATTACATTCAAAAACTAGCCACAGACATATTTATACACTGATCTTGATCCTTTTTATGCTCTTTTTAGCTTTAAACAAGTCTAATTGTCAACTCATTTGCCTGGGAGGTCTTAGCCACTGCTTGGGTACTTCAAGGTGCCTCAGTTTTTTAGTTACTATATTAAAAACAAATCAATAATTTGTCTGAAAATGAAATGTTTTCCCCAAAATAATCGTCGTGAAGGGGTTAACCAAAATATTAAATATTTAACAATTATAAATCTCAAACAATAATATATTTCTAGACCCAATGAAAAATAAATAAAAATGTTCAATTATGAGATGCATATTTTAGACCTCATTCTTTACAAAATAAGTTTAAATTAACTTTGTAACTGTATTTTTCTTTTCTTTACAGATTGTTGGATTTTGCTGGGGTTACATTTGCCAGCAATTTAGCCAGACTATGTATATATTATTTGCTGGATTCACTCTTTCCTGCATAGTAAGTATTTTGTTATTAATTTCACTCTTGAGATCAGTTTTGTATTTGTAATACTCACCATGCCAGGATATAATATTTGATTAGTAGCTGAGAAATCTGAGCTTTTGTTTAGGCATAATTATCCCAATTTACCTTGAAGTAAGAAGTTTCTCATTTTTAACATCTTTTTCTTGAATATTCAGTTACTATCAGATTTAAAAAAAAGAATATTTTTCACTCTTTGGCTTTGCATGATCTCACAAAATAAACCCAAAAATGAAATATCAAATTTTAGAAGTTTCTTTAGGCATCTAACATCAGATTTTACCACAGATGCAGGTGCTTATAATTAGACTAAGTACTGAGGGCAGAGATTTTCTAAAGGGATCTGATGAGAGAAAAATAATGTACTGATAGAACTCAAATATATTGAGCAAATTTATTTTTATTTTATATATAAAAAGAATTTGTTTTGTAAAACAATAATCAAACCTATTACTACTTTATTTCTCATGGAATATATATATTTAGGTACCTCCACTTTTTCATGATATTTTACGATATCTAAGTTTTAAGATTAATTTTGAGAAATGAAAAAGCTTTTTTGAAGCTTTAATTGAAAGCTAAAAGATTAAATTTACTATTTCTATTAAGCAAAATACTCTGTAGTGTATTTTTCAGAATTAAATTATATTGATTGGAATCGGTCATATAGGAATAATGTATCCTTGCCGACACTTGTGTTCAAACACAGATCGCTAGAGAGTAAGCACAGTTCTCAAGTAATTAGTTGTACTGTTCTGTTGGGATCATATGACACACAGAATATATATATATATATATATATATATACACACACAAACATTGTGTATATATATATATATATATATATATATATACACACACACAAACATTGTGTCAATTTTTTTATAAAATTCATTCATACTCACAGATAATCTATCGCATATCATGATTGAAAGATATCAGAAATGAACTGTAACGTTGACAGATGTTATTATCATTCATTTCTCAATGCTCCCAAGTACTTTCAATCTCCTTTCGAGATCATCTTCAGGGCTGTGAGTTGTGGTAACAAAAAATAACCGCAAAATTGTGTTGCTAAAAATTACTGTAAATGTTTTTTTCTTGCTTCAAATATAACGATTGACAAATTGCTTAATGTTCATTAGAACGTGAAAATTCTCCTAAATGGAATTTTTATATGTTGTAATGTCATGGTTATGCACGTGATAAAGCAAGAAAAAAAAATTTACAGTAATGCAGCACTGAAACTAGAACTTAGAAATTTAAGTTACTGTTAATACAGGCTGCTGTTATGTGATGTCAAGAATGCTGGACAATTTCATCAAAGATGGAGGAAAAACTTAAAGCAACTGAAATGTGGTTCTACAGAAGGTGCTGCACATATCATGGATCGAGCACGTGAGCAATGATGAAGTTTTTGAAAGGATGGAAAAATAAAGGAAATTAATACTGAGCATCAGGAAAAGACAGCTAAAGTTCCTGGGACATGTAATGAGGAAGGAGGGCTTGAAGAATCTGATACTCACAGGCCAGATAAAGGGAAAGAAAGACAGGGGAAAGCAGCATGTAATGTACTTGGCGGACCTGAGCAGGTGGATGGCAGAGCAGGAGTTGGGTGGAGTAACAGGAGAAAATGTGCTAAGAGCCACCAGGGATAGGAAGGCATGGAGGGCCATGATTGTCTACATCCTGGAAGAACATGGCACATAGAAGAAGCTACAACAAATCACATATAAACCAAATTGTTGTTACACTTTTAATCTGAGTTAATTCTTTATTCCGGATGAAATTTTTTTTTTTTTTTTTTTTTTTTTTTTTTTTTTTTT
The DNA here is from genome assembly GCA_037127315.1 of Ascarosepion bandense. Lineage (NCBI taxonomy): Eukaryota > Metazoa > Mollusca > Cephalopoda > Sepiida > Sepiidae > Ascarosepion > Ascarosepion bandense. The sequence continues at coordinate 3,166,328 of JBBBDQ010000158.1, read as the reverse complement.
GGTAACAGTTTATCCAAAATCTGTTAAGTGACAAAATGTTTCGCTTTGGTTTTAAAAGTTTTTGTGATCAAACTACCAGCCATTAAAATACTCTCCTTATTCAATGGGTGGGTGGGTGGGTGGGGGGTATTGCATAAACAGTTAATTTCATTAAAGAAATATATGGTGATACTAAAAAAAATAAAAATGATCCAATGAAAAAGGTGATATCAAATTTAGATGATGAACATCTGTTATTTCTTTCTATTTCTGGAGAAATGACAAAGAATAGGAGGCAATCAAGTAAGAAAAATGAAATCATAAACAGGGAGTACTAGTTTAAACATTGAACATGCATGCAAAAGTAATTGAATTTTCCTTATCACTTGCATCCAAGAAAATCTGAATTAATTTTTTAATATAAATTTTTCTCGGAAAAATTATAAGGAACAAATGTGTCAAACTGGCTTCTGTATCTGTAGGAGGTACTTCTCTTTTGGGTTGCTGATTCAAAACAGATGTCCTTTTTCCTGGATCTTTTGTTCAGAGAAATCATAATTATTTTAGGTTTTCTTTCTTGACAAGATGTTTTCTATTTGGCATCTCAAGGATAAGGTTAATTGTCTCCTTCTTATCAGTGGGAAGTGGGGAGGGATGGTAGGCTTGGTTTTGCTCAATCTTACTGAATTTATTTAGTTAACACTGGTTTTTATTCTCCTTGAAATTATTTTAAAATATGTTTTGTCAACACATTTTCTTAAGTATTTCAACTTTTCGATCCCTCTTCCTGTAATTTCAACAAATATCAGGTTTGTAAACACTTTCCTCTTCTTTCTTTCCTTCCTTTTTTAGTTTTTCTCTTGTTTCTCTTTTTTTGTTTTGTTTTTTTCTATTTTTGTTTTGTTTTTTTCTATTTTTGTTTTGTTTTTTTCTATTTTTGTTTTGTTTTTTTCTATTTTTGTTTTGTTTTTTTCTATTTTTGTTTTGTTTTTTTCTATTTTTGTTTTGTTTTTTTCTATTTTTGTTTTGTTTTTTTCTATTTTTGTTTTGTTTTTTTCTATTTTTGTTTTGTTTTTTTCTATTTTTGTTTTGTTTTTTTCTATTTTTGATTTGTTTTTTGTTTTTTCTATTTTTGATTTTTTTCTATTGTTTTTTTTTTCTATTTTTTGTTTTTTATCTCTTTTCTCTTTTTCCCTTTTATCTGTTTTTTTTTTCTTTTTATCTTTTTCTTCTTTTGTTTATTTCTGCCTTTTTTTTTACTTTCTTTTTTTGTTTATTTTCTCCTTTTCTGGCAATCTTTGGCATACACTACATGAACTAAAAGAATACACTTTTTTCCAATTTTCAGAATTTTTTCTAAAATATCACCATGAAAATTAAAGTCATTTAATTTTGAAACTTCTGATGTCAAAGCTGGTAATGTTATCACTTTAAATCATCCTGATGTCTGTTATATAATAATTGAAATGTAACAAAGTATTGAAATGCCCTGATAAGAATATCAGAATCATAACTGCGTGGTAACATAACTTTAATATGCTCTTTTAATTTTTTTAAGTTACTAAGATAACAAATTGCTACATCATTTTTCAAAAATTAGGGTTTTGTCTTTTTCTAGAAACTGTGCCAACTCATTTTGCACAAAAGCAGAAATTTTGTTTGTTGGTTCTGGTTGAAGACTAATACACTTATGGCAAATGATCAAATATTGATGGTGAATTTCTGGGTTGTACTGTCTTGTAATAACCACTGTTTCATAATTAGATGAAAAATGCCTTTTACAACCAACAGTTTGGTTTTTCAAGGGTGTCTTGAGGTAATGCCTTTAACCATCATTTTTGCTTATTTTGATCTTGGGGAGGACAAAATACACAAACTTTTTGTTAATCATAGTTTTTTTTTTTTTAATCGTATCACCCCGAGCAAGGCAGTAACATCACTGATGTACAGGGGGCTATGTAATAGTGAAAAGATTGGAAAAGAGAAAGCCAGAAACCACATCCTAAACAGGGAACAAGGGATGAGCCTCTTAACCTGTTCAATAGACGTGGGTGGAGTGTGAACCGGACGATAGATAGATCTATTTACTATGACAACCTATTATACAGTACATTTTCATCATTTTGGGGAAATATTGTAGGGTATTGAAATTAAAAAAAAATTATTTACTGTTTTTTAAAAAATTGTGTGATGCTTCTTAAAAGCATATGAACCTTATATTTTAAGGTTTGGAGGGTTTGGACTTCGCAATTTAGGTTTCAGAATTTAAAGTTTGTATGAATGTGGGAATCTTTTAGAGATGAACATAGATTAAGATATGCCAAGACAAAGAAATTTGGGATTTAAAAATGGGAATTCTAATGTTTGGAAAATTAAATTTTGGATAATTGTATTATACAGGTGTGAATCAATCGCCTCTTCTCCCATTAAATATGATTATATAAAAAAAAAATTAACCAGTTTAATATTTTTTAAATTTACTATAAAAATATTAAACTGGTTAATTTTGTTTTACATTTTTAACAGTGCAGGTAAAATTTAACATACACATTTTTAAATACCCATAAATAATTTTTTTTAATTTTTAAGTTAATATATGTTATGAAGAATAAGATAGACAAAATATATTAAATTAAATTTTTATTCAATTTTTTCAAATGGACAAATTTTTGTACAGTAAAATAGGAAAATTAGCTGTGCAAAAAGTTACATTCATTTTGTTTTCTTACAAGATAGTGTCAACATACTTCACGAGTTATAAAGAAAACAAACTATTAATTAAAAAAACAATTTTATAATTAAAATATCTGTTATTATAAAGAATAATAGCACAAAGAAAATTTTAATTAAATTTCTATGACAAAATTCTTTGACATTTTTTTGTGAATTTTACTGTTTAAAATCACTAAAAAGTACAAGAAAGACTATTGAAACGACAATATTTTTCTGGTATATTTTTAAGAATAGTTGTAAAATATTAGATTTATTATTGAATTTCATTTTTGACATTATATGATAAATTTGTTAAGTGTCATTTTTTCATTAATTTTGCAATGAAAAAACATTTTTATTTTTTAATGTCTTGTATTTATTTACAAAAAACAAAAAATTCAACATACTTTTTTTAAAATACCTGTTATGTTAAAGAAAAGCATAAATTATTTATAAGAATTAATTTTATACTTTATATAGTCGTTGTTGAAGAAAAATAAAGAAAAATATTAAATCTAAATAGTTAAATAAAATTCTTAATGAAACTTATGAATTTCACAACAAAAATGTTTAAAGACAAAATATGCAAAGTTCAAATAAAATAAACATTATACCTATTTCAGTATCTTAAATAATAAACTTTAGTTGATCTAATGATAAAATGTAAAAATTTCTTTTAAAAAAGAAATTTCTTAATCCAATTCCAGCAACAAACTTTCATATGTTATTTGCCCCCAGTCACTTGACCTAAATTTGATGTAGAGGCCCGAATTAAAAATTGCCTTACTTTGAACACTTTGTTCTACTCTTCTTTGTTGAACAACAAAGAATATAAAAAAACTGGAAATTACTGGTACTCTCTCATGGACAGACCTCAGTGGAGAATAAAGAAATTTCCTCTGACAATATGAAGCAGCAGACTCTGGTTGCACAGTGCATTATCATGGACCTTCAGAGAGATGGTGTCTCAATAAAAGCACTGAGTTTCCAGTCTTCTAAACTGGTTGGTGTTAGTAAGGGCATACAGCTGTAAAAGTTGCTCCAATATTTCATGATGGTTCTATAACAGAGTTATCAAGAAAACCACATCCAACCCATGCTGGCATGGAAACGGAAGTTAAATGAGGATGATAATGGTTGGCTATGGTTGGAGTTGCTCAGAATGTTCCCATAAGTAAGGCTCTTCTCTGCAAAGCTAGAACAGCATACAGCCAATAACTCAAGGCTGAGGTGGGGGGGAAGGGGCAGGAAGAAGCAGCTCGACAGAAATGGCAATCCATGCTTATGAAAATTGAGGAACTGAAGATCAAAAAGACAAGCTTGAAAGTTGCACACAAGATTTGCGCATATCAGCTGACAGCTATGCAGAGAAAACTGAACAGACTCAGAACTACACACTCATCACAAAGTCCAATGCTGTGTGAAGATCTGCAAAAGACAAATCTATAGAAATGATATCAAAATTAGAAGAGGAGCTGAATGCTAAACTAGATGAACTTAAAAAAATGGTAACATCATTGTGTTCTGCATCATGGGCAACAAAAGCCATAAGGAGTAGTCAGCCATACATAATCCATGCTTGGGCGATCATGTCTCTTTCGAAACATGACTGACTGGCAAGAAGATTACCCCGCAGTAGGTTGCCATTGCTTTCTGCAGTAGACTGGTTGCCATCCAAGGCTATAGAACCCAATCTGTCCTGTTATTTAACCCATAACTGGAAAGAAGAGACAGATTTATACCTTTCCCAAAGGTAACTAAAATGAATGTATTTATGGTTATTTAGAAAAATAGAAAGTGGTAGTTGGAGAATATGCTTGTAGGTGTGCCACTATTGTTCAATCAAAAATGAGAATTTAAGTTGAACTATGAAGTTAAAGATTTGGGTCACAAAAGGCAACATAGTAACCTGATGTTACGGCATTGTTTGTCTGAATAAGATACATAGTAGGACCATACATTATTTAAATAGATAGACAATAATTTTTATCAACAATAAAAAAAATAATTTTTAGTTAATTAGAGCATAAGTTATAAATGAAAAATTGTAATTAATTACATTTTAGAGAAAAATATTTTTGATGTTTACATAAAACCATCAATTCATCCCTATAATTCAGTAGTAGTTTATTTTTAGGGAACCTTAAAATCTGCAGTTTTTCATTCAGGCACAGGGGGCAGATGACATAGAATGGCTTACAGATTCTTGTTTTTTCCAGAATTTTCCATTTTACTTTGAGGGTTTTCTTTGTATCTTTTAACTTCCAAAAATACACAGAAAGGGATGTTAGCTTTCAGTATATATGTTTTTTTAAGGAATTTTAATGCAAATACCAACACTGCTTAAAAGTGTTCTTATGATATAATGCCTTTTATAAACCATTGTAATAACAAAATTACTAAAATATATATCATTATCATTTATCCATCACACCCAGATGGTGCATAGAGTAGCAACTTTTTGTTGATGTTTCTGTAAAAAACTGTTTTTACAGGGCTGGGTTGTTAGCCCTGCACCCAACCCCCCAAACCTGGAGGGCCGGTGGACCATTCTTAATCCTTACGCTTACAGCACCAGGTATTCCCAAATGGTCACCCATTTAAGTACTGACCAGGCTCGATGTTGCTTAACTTCGGTGATCGGACGGGAACTGGTGTATTCAGCACGATATAGCTATATATATATATATATATATATATATATATATATATAATGAATTATTTTGAACATTATTTTTACCGATACTCGTATTTAAGTAGATACTCTGTTTTTAATTAAACAGTATTTTTATATTTATATCTACCAGCCTGATTATTTACGATAAATTTTTATTACGAAAATGTGTGCTACCCAGCAGGATTCGAACCTGCGACCCCTATTACATAGGGGAAGCATACCATTTGATCTGGTACCGTCTTGACCACTCGACCATGGATAGCCTCTTGATCAGACGAGGTTTTTAATCATGCTTATATATCACAATTTTCAATTTTACCGCAAACAAGCATATCTGCTCTGAAATGTATCATAATGTCAACAAATGTAAACATGTTACGGAAATTAACGAATTTTAACGAAACTTGGCTATAAGCAACCGACAATTTGTAATGAATGTTCAAAATAATTAATTACAAATTGTCGGTTGCTTATAACCAAGTTTCGTTAAAATTCGTTAATTTCCATAACATGTTTATATATATATATATATATATATATATATATATATAATTCCAGGTGAAGAGAACTCAAGGTTTTATTATTTTGAGTACCCCGGCATTTATTTTATTATGAACAGTGCTCAATATAATAAATATTATAGAGCTTAATGTAATTATATAAGCGCACTCTCTCTCTCTCTCTCTATATATATATATATATATATATATATATAAATTAAATAGGATTAATTCAACATCCTTGAATTAATCCTATTTAATTTATATTTGCTCTGTAATATTTTATTACATGGAGCTCTCTTCCTGTATCATTTTTTAATATTAAAATAAAATTTTAATATTAATTAGGATCAGGTTTTTGGAATTTACCTTCCTGCTCTTTCCGCTTGGATTAAAGTATCTGAATAAATAAATATATATGTATATATATATATATATATATATATATATATATATATATATATGTGTGTGTGTGTGTGTGTATTATCCTATGTCAAGGATAATATATATATTTATTAATATAATTACCCAGTTTCATGTCTAATTTGAAGGATTTTTTTCCTAGCAGAAATTTCTTTGACTAGACTTAACTAAGTTAAAACTTAGCAAGTCACTAACCTAATTTTTTTTTTTTTTTTTCTTTTTCAATTGGAGTAGATAGACTAAACTATCGCTCGGTTCACACTCCACTCATGTCTATTGAACAGGTGAAGAGGCTCACCCCTTGTTCCTTATTTAGGATGTGGTTTCCGGCTTTCTCTTTTCCAATCTTTTCTTTCCTACGTAGCCCCCTGCGCTTCAGTGGCGTTACCACCTTGCTCGGGGTGATATGATTAAAAAAAAAAAAAAGTTACACTAGATTGAGCACTGTTTTATTAACACCTGAATAATAAATGCGTATACTTGAGTGTATATACATATGTATATTTTTTTAATACACACTCCCACACATAAAACACATATAGAGTCAAAGGGCCTTAAATAATTTGAAAATGTATAACTATATTTTGGCAAATATCAAATGATTCATAAATTTAAGATCTGGGGTAAAAAAAAAAACATATACCAATGTTTTTAAATATTTTGAATTTTACAGCTGCAGTTTTTTTATTGGTGCAATGTAAAATGAAAGTGTTACAGAAAATTTCAACCCTACTGATAAAATATATCATGAAATCAAGTCATCTAAGAGATAATATACCTCCCATTACTTGAATTAAAACTCTTATAAGTACATTATTTATCTCCGACTGGCTTTCCTTAGTTGCATTGTGTGTTGTCTAGCTTCTTGTAGTCTACTGGCAATTCTTCAAGCCCCATCGCTGCAGCTGAATATATGGCTAACAATTTTCTGAGATTTCTTTTCCTTGCTTTATTTCAGTGAGAAGATATTAGTAATAGCATCATTTCTTAGCAGAAGATAGAAGAGTCTTCAACAGGTCAGCCAGTGACCTGCCATCGACATGTAGTAGTTTGTCTCAGAATAACAAAGAATATACAAAGCAAATAGGTATCTTCACTATTCTATCATTGCCATCATACTGACTCTCTTTGTGTACATTTTAGTCTCATATTAATACTTAAACAAAGACAATCCATCACTGTCAGAATTCAAACCACCCCATACAGTTCAGGTTGTCAAACTTTTCACCAATATGATAGTGTTTGCTATTTTGGGCTAGTCTATATATTCTGTAACAGCTTGGTAAATCTTTTTCCTCGGGAATTAGTTTAATCCAGATGCTTATAATGATATTTCAAATATAAGTTACAACAAAAAATGTGCATGTAACAGGTGCAACATTCAAGGAAGATGCAGTTGGTAAATGCAGTGCTGAAATTGTATGATTACCACTTTTTTCTTCATTTGATATAGACAAACAAGTTATCAAAACAGAAATCATTTAAAATAGACCTTAATGATTTTTGAGTCAAAATTTAAATTAAATTGTAAAAAAAATAATATATCACATCGCATTGTGAAATAATCATTGATTGTGATTGAAACATTTTTATTAATTCCCACCACCACTTTTTTCTTTCTGAGAAGTGCATGAACAACACAACTTTATAAAATGTCTTGACATATTGATTATGGTTTTTACTTTTATATTTTTGAGGTAACAGTAATTTCCCTATCTTAGTACTGTGACTACCTGAAGTAAATTATAGAAATATAAAACTTGGTTAGATGTCATCCGGTAATATTTATTTTGATCCACTTTACAAATATGGATTAGTATATCTATGATCAGCTGAATTTCTTTCTGAAATCTTTGCTGAATATTGTTTGATCTGTGTGATTAATATTCACTATCAAATGAAGTGCATTAACAAGGAAAAAGATTATGTTGCAAAATACTTGCTGGGTAACACAAATGCTTTTATTTCCTATCATTTTATTATTTATTTTAACTGACAGCTTTTTAAAATGCTTCTTTATTGCTTAGTTATTTTACAATTCTATTTTATTTAAAATATTTTAAACTTTCTGTATTTTTTTTTTTTTTTTTAATATTACAATGCAGACTGTACTGTACTGATAATATCAAATTATTTTCTCTGGTTAACAGCTCTATCAAATCAGTTCTAGATTATTATTTCAGTTATTTAGGTTAGATAACTCATCAGTTTTTATCATTCATAGTAACATATTAAGAGAAAAATTGAGTTATTTTTATTGATGATAAATTAAGCATTTTTTTTTTTTTTAAATAAGAAATTTGTTGATTTTCTCATGCTTTCAGCCACAATTAATGAGTTACTTTTCATAAAATATTTATGGATATAATTATTTACATTCAGACTAATGTCCATACCTTTAATATCTTTTAGCCATTGCACCCTCCAACCTTCTTTGGATGTCTGTTGAACCTGTTAACCTTGAAGGAATTTTGAACTGAACCTATTATTTAATCTATAAGAAAAGCATGTTCTCATTCTGCTCTCCATGTTTAGGGATATCAAACAAGACTCCTAGACATAGAGAGTGGATGGAAACAACCTACACCCTGTAGAATAAATAATGAGTCCAGTTTAAAATTCTCAGAAGATTACCAATGCAAATGACACCTGTAGAAGGCAGAACATAACAGCTAAAACATTTTGATAATTTCAACAAAGATGAGGACATTAGTATGAATGTAAATGATTCCTCATCCCAGAAATTCAAATAGAAAAAGATAAAAGTAAATGTTTTATTTCTGTACACTCAAGGAAGTAGTTTCATCCACAGTGTTTGTTATAGAAATGTTTTTAAAAAGTTTCTTTAATTTTAAGATTAAAAAATTTGCAGTTTATCAAAAGCTAACATATTTTTTTTAAATTATAAAAAATGTAACATAATTATTTTTTTATCTCCTAATAAAATTATTTGACAGTTTTTGAGTTAGAACTAGTGAGATCATTCACTTATTTTAGTTGATTTTTTACTACTTCACAGTTGAGATAAGTTAAACATGAAATTATCTAATCAAGAATTGTAATCTTCTGAAACCTCTTATGTTGAAATGAAAGGCCAAATTCTTTTCTTGGCTTTTTTTTTTCCTTTTTTTAAAAGAAAGAACAAACCAATTCGGGTTCTCTCCAGGAAGACTAAACCTGTTTGGTTGGTTTCTCTTGTTGAAGACCAGATCAGTTTGTTTGATTTCTTGCTGATTTGTTTGGTTCCTCACATGGAAGGCCAGACCGGTTTGTTTGATCCCTCTCATGGAAGGCCAGACCGGTTTGTTTGGTTTCTCTCAAGAAAGGTCAGATTGATTCCTTTGGTTTCTCTCAAGGAAGATCAGACTTGAATTTAAAGTTCAATGTATCAATTGTGTTCATGTGCTTCTCTAAGCAAACCTTAATAAATCAATTGACTAAAACATTGTATCAAAAATAACTAAAAAAAAAAAAAAAAAACAGATTAAAGAAAACTAGATACAAGAACTACTACTCATAGTAGATTTAAAAACCGGAGACAATTTTACTATCAATGGCTGTTATTTGTTCATAATATTTTCTAGAAATTTTTTCTTTTTTTGCTTTCATGGTTACCAATCTATACTTCCCTTTTTGTCTTTGTGTTATGTATGAGAGAAAGAGGAAAGAGACACACACACACACATCTTCCTCATAATAATGTATTTGTATTTTCACTTTTCAGCTGACATTACCACCCTGGCCAATGTACAGGAGGAAACCCCTCAACTGGCAGAAGCCTAAAAAAATGGACTCTGAGAACAGCAACCAACAGACAAGTGAGAAAAAAATCAAAAAAAAAGAAATAAGTTGAATTGACTGGTCAACTGCTGAGTATCTATGACTATTCCATTTTTGTTGACATTTCTATCAATAAATTTTTTTTTTCAAATAAATTGACAATACTGTTTTTGTTCAATTGATTCTTTTTTTTTCTAATTGATTTTGTTTATGAATAGATCAGAACAAAACAATTCAAGGCTTAAATTTTACCTCATATTGATTCCAGTTTTTTAACAATTTTTAAAAAAAATTTTCTGTGGGTTTTTCTATGGTAATTGTTCAGATGAGTTTATCACTATGGTACCTAGACTTTTTGAATTTAAGCGCAGTATTAGACTGGCGTTGAGGTCTCGTCAATTTACAGTTGAGCTGGCTAGGTTTTATGCTAACAGTTTCTTTTCTTGCACTTCCCACTTGTGGATTTCCCTTCCAGTTCCAGGTTTTCCAGACAACTTTTACTGTAAAAATTTTAATGCAATGTTAATCGCTATCTACTGCCTTCCTGGTTACTTTTTCCTCTTCCTGCTCATTATTAATGTTTCTGTTTCTAAAACTTCCACACCCTGTAATCCCTTGTGTCTTAGTGGCTATATTGCCTTGCATGACATGATACTGATTAAACAAAAAAAATTTAATCTGTATTTGCTGAACTTGGAAAATCTTGTAAGTGTTGATGACGAAAATTACACATTGCTTATTTAAAATTAGTAAATTTAGTATCATAGATAACAAAATTGAATATAGAATGGGCTGCACTAAGGATAGTTTCATACAATACACCAAATTGCTACAAAATCAAAACATTAACATAAAGAATTGAGTCATATTGTTAAATAGCCTTGTCAGATCAACACTTTCATATGGATATTATGCATGGTGCCAAACCCATTCAGTAATATCTAAATTCCCAACTGTATACAACCACTTTCTCAGATCAATAATTAAAAATAATTTTGAGCAAATGAAACCTGTAGGTCTTATCAAGGACCATTCTTCTTTGAACCTTGGGGACTAGCACTACAGAATCACAAAGAACTGTACCAGATAACAGAAAACACAATACTTGAGGATTTTCAACAACTACAATGGATATCACATGTAACTCAAAGAGAAATCAATGTTAATATGTCACACTACTTCAAACTAAAAATTAAGAAGGAAACCACCATCAATACTGGTAAGGATGATAACAGTGGATTTGAAACCTATTTTTCTCAAAAATTGTTTTAATAGAAAAATTTAATAGATTTCAATATAACATTATAACAACTTAAATAAAACGTGTTGAAACTACCTAAAAATTTAATTCAGGCTTTGAACATTTAAATTGTTTAAAATTTGGGGAAAAAAAAATTTTCAAAGCAAATTCCATTTATTGAGGTTTGAATGATTTGCATAACTTCAGATAGACTGTATGTGCTGTGTCTCTTCAGGATGTGGTCAATCATGGCTCTCCACAATTTCCGGTTCTTTGTAGCTCTTAGTAAGGTTTGTCATTTTGCTATCTCTCTCCTAATTCCTGTTCGGCCAACCTTTTACACAAGGTGTTAGGTAGATTACTTGCTGCTTTCCTTTACCTCTTACATTCAATATCTCCTGTGAGAATCATGTTTTCTAAGCCCTCTTTCCTCATTATACTCCCTATAAATTTCAACTCTTTCTTTTTGATTCTAAGTGTATCCTTTTTGTAACCCTTTTTTTGTTTCCATTTTTCATAAAATGTTGTTGCTCACATGCTCAGCCCACGGTATTCCCAGCATCCTTCTGTAGAATCACATGACCTTAGAGGAGATAAAGATATCATGCTATGGCATCATTATTATCATTAGCCTATAAGTTGTAGAGTTGCTGAGCATCTTACCAACTCCTCCCATGTCTCTGTTGCATCTCAGTGAATTATCTTCCCGTTCACTCGGTGATGTCATTAGCCCATTTTTTTTCTTTGTCTGCTTCTTTTTTTTGCCTAAGGTGGTATCTTGTAGATTGATAGTGAAACGATTGTTAGCTCGTATGATGTGTCCATACCATTTCAACTTTCTCTACTTGACTGCAGATATTCACCTTATATCTGCTGTGGCAACTATCCAAAAAATGAACATTAATTAGCAAAGGGAGAATTCTTAATTCACTTTCCTTTTGGACATGATTAAAGATTGGTCTAACTTTGAAGGAAGGACACTTCCATCTTTCTTACAATGAAATACGTCTCCCAAGTGACTGTGTCATTATTGTAATTAGATTTTCTATATGTAATTCACTGTTTGCCAGAGTACACCCATTAAGATAAATTTAAGTCTATTATAAATGTTTTGGGTTATTTGAGTGAAGAAAAATGTGATGTTGCTTTTGAGTGAAAATTGTTCTAAATGTCAGTGGCTGAGTTAGTCCAAATTTAAAGCTTCTCACTTCATATATATATATATATATATATATATATATATTTTTTTTTTTTTTTTTTTTTATCATTTCACCCCGAGCAAGGTGGAAACGCCACTGATGTGCAGGGGGCTACATAAATGTAAAAAGATTAATTAGAAAAGAGTGAAGAGTACAAACTAGTTAGAAAGGAACAATAAAAAGCAGGTGCGATGACAGATACATAGGTGGAGAGAAAGGGAAGGTTATACAGGGGTGGGGAGAGAGCTAGAGTCCAGTGGTTAGTAGATGAGTATTGACTTTGCATTTAAATTTCTGGAGGTTGTAGCCGTCAGGAAAGCAAGAATACGGGAGTTACAAAAATATGAAAGAACATGTAAATTAAAAGCCCACTTTTCAAGCATTTACTTTTATAAAGAATGCTTGATACAGAGTAGAGCTTAATATTGTAATTTTCTTATTACAATGGTTTATAAAAGCATAATATCACTTCACAAAAACTTTCATGTTTCAGAACAAATCTGTTCCTTTTCAGGTGATATGTTAAAATAAATGGTGAAAATGATTTATTTTGAAAATATAAGATGATTTTCAAAATAAATCACCATTTATGTTAACATATCACCTGAAGAGGAACAGATTTGTTCTGAAACATGAAAGTTTTTGTGTAGTGATTATGCTTTTATAAACCATTGTAATAACAAATTTACTCTCTCTCTCTCTCTCTCTCTATATATATATATATATATATATATATATATATATTTGGGCAGCAACTTTTCTTTTAAGCATCTTTGAATACGCCTGACAAGAATGATTTAATCAATTTCTTATTGAATTTTTTTCAGTATTCTAATGTTTTTCAGGCGTTAAAGAATAAATTGTTCATAATATTTATTGCTTCGAGTGCTTTCACCATTTTTAAGGGTCTTGTATTAGGGATATTCATTCTGTGTGCATCCATTCTCATGGAAGAATGATCGTTTAAAGCAGTCACATGCCATGCGGGTTACTGCTATTTTTAGAAAACACATTAAGATTAAGTAATATTAGTTTATTTGTACAGTTGATCATAAAATTCTTTTTATTATTAAAGAAAAAAATTCAAAAACTTTTCACTATTTCATATAAGAGATTATGGGTAATTGAATGACAAAATGGAAAAAAAAAAAAATTATGTAACTCATTTTGTTCTTCAAAAAGTTTGTTTCAGACTGAATGTTTTTATTGATAGCATTATATATATATATATATATATATATATATATAAAAACACATAATCCGACGTCTAATCTGGCACCCTTAGAACCAGGCAACAGCTGAACAAGATGACAGAAATTACCTCTTTAAAAATCCTATGCAAAACAGTGAGGACCAGTCTTCTTTGAACCTTATTGACTATTACTACAGAATCAAAAACAAAGATCTGTACCAAATAACAATTGATTTATTTTCTATGGCTTATCAACTCTTTGCACATTCAATAAAATATATTTTTATATTTTTTATTTTAAGAATTTGGTGAAGGAGATAATGATTTAGTGATACAAGTCTTACTAATTAACCCATAGCTGGCAGATAAGTGGTGGATTTATGCTTTTCCTAAGAATATTTGTGTGTAAGTGATTATAACATAACAAATGTGACTGGAGATGGAACTCTACTCTCTGATTAACAATTCTGAACCATTATCAACATGAACATCCAAGCTTAAAGCACTCGCTATTACCAAATAACAGAAATCACATTAGTTGAGGACTCTTACAAAGAGCAACAACTAAAATGGATAGCACATGTAACTTGTAGAGAAAATAATGACATAATCAAGATGTTGGTGTTCCACACTACTTCAAACAAAAGTTTATGAAGGATCCCTCTAACAACACTGGAAAGAACGACAACAGTGAATTGAAGAAAACTATTTTCCTAAAAGATAGTTTAAAAGAAAGATTTTATAAATTAGAGCCAAAAGTGACACTAACTGTTCTTTTAGTAAATGTCAAATGTTTCTTTAAACAGCTAATATTTTAAGTAAACTCCTTGTCTCCAAATTCAGGTCTACAGTATTCCCTTGCCATTTTATTTGTTCACCTTTTGCAGTCTTGCTGTATCACAGGTTTTTAATATATATATATATATAAATTTAATATTGCAGAAATTACAAAAAAATAACAGAAAATCCATGGAAAGTCGAAATCATAAAAATTTGTTATTTTAATATATTTAATAGTAAAATAGGTATTTTCTTCTCAGAAAAGGTAAAAACATAAAAAAACACAAGATACATAAATTATAAACCATATTGCACCATTTTACAAAAAATAACACATATTGAAAGTAGTTCTGTAGCTGGTGAACACAATTGGTCTCGTCTTCTTGCATGGTCTCTTCCTACGAGAGGCTGTACATGACTCTTTGTAATGTTTCATGCTCATGAATCTTACTAAATTTTTATGTAGCAAAAGAAGTTATTTTTGTAACTGATGTGTTTTTTTTTGTATTTCTTATATATGTAAGGTTATGTAACTTTTTTTTCTTTTTTGCAACATTTGTGCAATATGTGCATACAGTTCTTTACGAGTATGTGTGATCATGTGCAGCAGTTAGTACTCTACTGTAAACCAATATTTTACTATTTATTTTTATAAATACAAAAGTCATTATACATGAAATATTATATAAGAATGTAAGGAATGGTAATACAGGCAAAGATTGGGTTAATATTAGTATAGGGTGGGTTTATGTAAGCTTAAGATATATCTAAATAATAGAATAAATATTGCATCCAAACTTTGGTCTTTTTATGTTTCGTGGTGGGGTCTCAGAACACATTAACCACGAAAAGCGAGGGAACACTGTATTGCATTTTTAGTAATTGTGTACTTAGAATTGAATGATGGCCTAAGAAATTATAATATTTACTCAATAGCATATTAGACAAATAGGATAAGTTTCACGTAAAAATATTTTATTTACATTTGATAAACATACAAATTTGTGAATATTTTGGTATTTGTTGCTATTCAAATAATTGAATTCCACTTGATATTTCAGTTGATTCATTTTTCTCGGCTTTTGTCAGATAACCAGGGTACCCTCCAGAAATGATGAAAATTTTCCAGGAGAGACATTATTTATTTCAAAACAATAAGAAAAACTCTCTAATCTTCAAAATAGGATCCACTGACTTCATTGCTCTTGTTGTAGTGATCCAGCAACTTTTTTAAGGCCCTTCCTCACCCTCTAAAGTGAAGGTGTTCAGCATCCTTATCATGGCCTCTTTCATCTCTTCCGTATCCTTAAAATGTTAATCAGCCATCTTGATCATTTCATAGCTTTCTACAGCATTAATACAAAACTTTATCAGATGCTGATGAAATGGTTAAGATAGCTTATAGCTTAACATTTTAAGGAATCATGTACTACAGTCAGGTACAAAAATCCTTGAGGTCATTTTTGAATATATTTTGTTTTGTTAGAAAGCCCCTTGCCACTGTGTCTAAGTATACACTACTCAGCTCTGAGAGTGAACTTACAACTACTACATCACCAAATTCGTAAACCAATCCACTAGGCTGTTATCTTGCAGAACAATCCTAAAGGCAATGTGAAAAGTTCTCTGTGTTTGTGGCAAGGTAGGTCCTATCTGTAAAGGTCTAAACAGGTGGACCTAATGAATGTAACTCATCTGAACATTTACCATGGAAATAGTGATTGAATAGTGATAAGCTTGCAATGTTAGAAAAGGGGTTGTGTGGATTAGAATGCTCCAGCACAGACATGCCAGTAACACTCGGATTTTAGGTTTGATTTGACTTTTGTGGCAGGAGGAGTTAATTACTTTCTGGAGTGACACAAGGAACCAGTCATTTTTCCAACATCTCTAGAGATTGATCTTATATGAGTTTTACTTGAGATATGGAATGAACTTGCATCTCAGTAGACATTTAAGGTTAGGAGCCTCATTGAAAGTGAAACCATTCATTATGACTGGAGAAAACTCAGGGTCTGATTTTTAAGAAAATTTTTACATTCATGCAGCTTTCCTCGGACTATCAAATAGTGAAAATTGAAGAGGCATTTAGCATTAATTTATATTGGAAACATTTTTTAGCGTCTCACCACCAAATAAAAATAACCTTTTCATATCTGCCTGCCTTAATGTCAAAGGTCAGCATCTGCTGCATCTGATGTCAAATGCTTGCAATGCAGCAGTATAGTTGACATATTTTTCTATTATACAATTCTTTGCAGAACTCCAAACATCTTACAGACCTGTCTACATAACTTCGTAAAATTAATCTTTTTCTTTAATATGCTGTGTACTTTCAGGATGTGGGTGGCCATTGCTCTCCTCAACCTTCTATCGTTTTTCAGCTCTTAGCAATATTTGTCTTTTTACTATTCCTCTCACTCTCTGTTCTGCCATCCATTTACACAAGCTCTGTCTCTGAATATTTCTTATGTGTGTCAGATTCTCTTAACCTTTTTTCATCACTATATGTCTTTTTTTAACTGTCTCTTTCTGATTCTAAGAATAAAGTTTCTTTTTGTTTATGTTTGTTTTTTTTTAATCAATTCATTCTAATCAAGGCAATAATGCCATTGAGATGCAAGAGGTTACTTCAAGAGAAAGAGAATGAAAATACTTTAGAAGGAACCAGAAACCCAATACTAAACAGGGTACAAAGGTAAACCTCTATTCCAGTTCAAAAGACTGGGAAGGAGTGTGAACCAGGTGATAAATCATTTTTCCTTAAAACTTCCTCATTGCTCATGCTCTGTCCAAGTTATTCTCAGCACCCTTTTCTGTAATTTTACTATAAAAATTAATTTTCGGTAATTTCACTACAAAAATGTATTGCTGATGTTTTTACTATAAAACATATTTTTATACTTTTATAGTGTTTTGATTTTTGTTTGGGGATTCATGATTTGCCCATAGTTGGGATCCTAACAAATGCTACTAACCCAGATCAGGGTGAACTTTAGAACAGTAGCAATTAAGAAGTAGTTCCATGCTCTTCAAAACCTCCAATATCTCAATCATAGGGTTTGTGGCTGGATGTAGTTTATTGTCATACTTAGGGCTACTCATGAGCTGAGTGGGGGGGGGGGGGGGTCTTACCCTTTTGTAGAGGTGCAATCAGCATATTCTGCAGCAGTAGTTGACAAGGTATATTTTGTTGGTGTGCTGTACTTTCACTCGATAATAATAATCAATGTTGACCAACTCATACAAGCAAGAAAACTGGATCTGGTGTCTATGACAAAATAAATTTTTGTTGTATGTAGACATGGTTGCATCAACAACACAACTAGGTGTCATCATGGGTATATTAGGATTTAAATGTTTGTGCTTCATATTCACATTTTTTTTTTACGATGATCATCCTATACAAAGCCCAAAAGCCACTTGAGATAGGAGGTTACAGAGTAAGAAGCATAGTTAATGGGAATATGTTGCAAACATAATGGTCAACCCTAAACTCGAACAGGTTAAGATTGTAGTTCGGAGAAGCACTCTCTTGGTAGTCAGTTCTACAAAGCAGTAGTTTGTGAAAAGAAGCTGTTGGAGTGGAACTTACATTTCACTAATCAAATATGAAGGGGATTAGGATAGTTTACTAGACTGTGCATTTACTAGAATTATCCATTAATAGACTGCCCATTAGAAAACAGGTGCCTAACGAAATCAATCATCTATCAATGCGAAATATCTTCAAAGGAAAACCCAAATAATATAAAAATTTATATAGAGAGTACTAAAAATACTCTTAAACGGCAGATTTACCAGCACACCTCTTCATTTAATAATAACAAATACAAAAATAGAAGATCCCTATCGAAATATCATTGGTATCTAAAGGAAACAAAAAACACCCACAATAAAGTGAAAAATTCTAAAAGAAGCTAAAACATGTAAGTCCTTAAATGAACCATGTTCATTATTTTTATATGAAAAGCTATTTATTATTAAACCACTTAAGAATAAAAATCTATTAAATAAATGCAATGAAATAAATGTCATATGTAGACATTGCAAATTGTTCACATTAGAAAATGGGTAAAATCTAAATGAAATAACATGCATATAAGTGCTTAAGGAAAATAATTACTGATGAACTATCAAAATAAATTGAAACAAAATTATTTATTTAAAATTTTTTTTTCTTTTTATAAAAAAAGCTTTACAACAAATAGACCAAAAATGATAAGAAAGTGAAAAGTACAGCCTTGGTACTAAATGAGCATATCACATCAAAGGCAATAAAACTAAAGAAAAAAGAGAGGGAAAAAAAAGGGAAAATGATAAGATTAGGTTAAAGGCAGGGTAACATCTTGACCGTTAAGGAGGGAAAGGAAAAAGGGAGAAGGGTAGGATGAGAGAGAGGAAAAAAAGAGAAAAAGTTGGTTAGTATGTATTCTTTGAGGCCAAATTCCAAAATGAATCTTCACTCTGATTAGTTAAAAGAAGCACACATGTAAATTTTATATCTTCCCGCATACATACACAGCAAACCAAAGTTTTTGGTTATTTAAATGTAAATCATCTGCACAACCAACATCAAACATTGCCTGATGAAGAGAATCTATCTCGAAACAAAGAAATTTCCATGTTGCAATGTACAATTAATTCATAACTATATAATTATATATATATATATATATATATATATATATATATATATCCTGTCCCGCTCATGGAGAGAGACAATAGCGAGGTAACATCGGTTCAGTTCATTCTCTTTACTACCAGTTATGAAATTTTATTTGCAGTTATGAAAGCTCTTGCCGTGTGTTTGGTCTTTAACAATGTCTTATTTTGTTTTTTTGCAACAATTATGTCATCAAGTAGTGAAGAATACATCTATATAATCTCTGTTATAATAAAGACCATTGTATATTTGTGCATATATATATATATATATATATATTAATATACTTAATTACAATAAGGCAGCATTAATAATTACAGACTAAACATCCGAAAATACAATGCTAACTTAACAGTAACTTAAATCATCAAATAACCCAAAGAGGACTACCTCACAGGTTAAATAATGGGGAAGAAAAAAAAGAAACAAACTGCACACAAGAACAATATGTCTAGTGCTCGTTTGAAAGAAAAAAAACCCCAAGACAAAACCCTAACAGTAAAGTGCTCTATACAAAAGTACGAAAGTAGAGCAAAAAATATAGTACACTAAATCTAAAATTGAGCCACCACCAACCACGGTTTCACACAACGGATCGTCAGAGCCTGGCCCTGACAATCCGTTGTGTGAAACCGCGGTCGGTGATGGCTCAATTTTAGATTTAGTGTACTGTATATATATATATATATATATATATATATAATAATCCTCTCAAATCTTCTGTTATCATTTTTAACAACGGGTATACTTGTATAATATAAATCTTCTAAAAATTTTAAGTTATAATATAAGATAAATCTTCTAAAAGCGTTAAATGTTGAAATATTTATAAAAAAAACAAAATAACTATCGTATAACTACAGGATATATGCAGCAAAGAACCCAAAATCAAACTAGTTGTGAACTGGTTTAGCTGTTTTTTTCATTAATCGTGCTCTTTATCAGTATTACCATGAAAAATTGTTTAAGAGATACTTGAAGGAAAAATCCTTCCCAAGTCTGAGGAAGGTGTCAGGTGTCAAGTGTCAACATTGCGTAGTGTTCTGAAAAGTGGCAGGGACATTGAGGTAAGTATTTGAGGTTCCAAAATTAAAGAGAATAGGACAAGCTAGCTGATAGTGATCCCAAAAAACGGACTTGGCAAACTGTTTTGACTATCTCAAAAAAGGAGTTCAAGAAATGTTTCCATTAATGGAAATGATGCTGGATAAGGTGTGTGGCTTCAAAAAGAGGACTACATTGAAGAAGATTAAATACTGAATTGATATGTGTTTCAGTTGTCTTTTTGTAACAGCAGATTCATTACTTTTTGATCAAACCCAATAGAACTAAAGTGGAGTATTTTGAAAGGGTCTAAAATGCTATTGTTTCATGAATATTAAATAGTTGTATTCTTTCTGGATAGACATTGTCTGACTGAACATTGTATAGATGTCAGTACACCATAAAAACCTTTCAATCAGTTGTTCATTCATCTGAAACAATTCTTGTTTGAACCAAAAAAGGCATCAGTTGCCAAAAAATCATTATCACAAAGGATAACAGAAGTGCTTTTCTGTTTGTGACAAAGAAAATTTTCTAACAACTATTTACAAAAGAAGATCAAACATTTTGAATGGCACCAAGAGTGCAGTATGAAGTTTGTCTATAAATAAATTTTCATTAAATAAAGGTCATCATCATTGATTAGCAAGAAGATTTCATAAATAAGTAAAGTCAAAGAAGTGTTAATAGCTCGGCTTTAAACATGTCCAATCATGTCAGTATTAAAATGGTTCTATTATACTTATGCTCATGAGTGACAAGTTAGATTTTGAATAACGTATCTATACTCCTCAAGAATATTTTAATTTGATTAGTTAGAAAAACTCAAAAATTGCATCTGTGCATTCAAAGCAGAAACTTTGGTAAAAATGCCTCATTATATATACATGCTGTGCATATATACAACTTTATGTAATTGATCCATAAGCAATTTAGTTTGGAAACTAGATTGATACAACAACGTCTTACAACTGTTGCAAAATTGGATCCCTCTTATTTCTAAGAATTTTTATTACAAGTGTGTGTGTGTGTGTGTGTGTGTGAGTGAGTATATATATATATATACTCACACACACACAACAACTGTCTTACAACTGTCGCAAAATTGGATCCCTCTTATTTCTAAGAATTTTTATTACAAGTGTGTGTGTATGTGTGAGAGTATATATATATATATATATATATATATATATATATACTCACACAAGTGTGTGAGTGTGATATATATATATATGTATCTATACCTCCTCAAGAATATTTTAATTTGATTAGTTAGAAAAACCTCAAAAATTGCATCTGTGCATTCAAAGCAGTAAAGAAACTTTGGTAAAAATGCCTCATTATATATACATGCTGTGCATATATACAACTTTATGTAATTTGATCCATAAGCAATTTAGTTTGGAAACTGATTGATACAACAACGTCTTACAACTGTTGCAAAAATTGATCCTCTTATTTCTAAGAATTTTTATTACAAGTGTGTGTGTGTGTGTGTGTGTGTGAGTGAGTATATATATATATACTCACACACACACAACAACCATCTTATCACTCCGTCGCAAAAGTTAGGATCCTCCTTATTTCTAAGAATTTTTATTACAAGTGTGTGTGTGTATGTGTGAGAGTATATATATATATATATATATATATATATATATATATATATATCTATATAATATGTGTGTATATGTGAGTATATATATATATATATATATATATATATACTCACACATACACACACACTTGTAATAAAAATTCTTAGAAATAAGAGGGATCCAATTTTGCGACAGTTGTAAGACAGTTGTTGTGTGTGTGTGAGTATATATATATATATATATATATATACACACTCACTCACACACACACACACACACTTGTAATAAAAATTCTTAGAAATAAGAGGGATCGAATTTTGCGACAGTTGTAAGACGTTGTTGTATCAATCTAGTTTCCAAACTAAATTGCTTATTTAGCTATTTTAACCATTCATCTCCACATTCATATCACAAAATCAATTTATTTTAATTTATATATTTCCGGATATTTACTGGAATCACACTGGACATTCATTTATTTGTGGACGACCTTATTCAAGGAATTTTTCCTCTTCTCCTGTGCAACCAAAACATCTTGCATTTCAATAATGTAGCAAATAGAGATTAGGACACAGGCCGGGGCCTGATCAACCTTGGCTGGGTCAACCTGGGGAGAAGGTATGATGTTTTTAAAGGACCGAAACCGTCATTGAACCAGGGTAACATCACTGATGATGTGTCCTAACCACATCTAAATGATGTATTTTTCAAATTCAAAGTCATCCACATACAAGGTATGTTTTGCTGTATCACAGCTCAGAGACACATCCACGTGCTTCTGGGTGGGATCAAACTCGACTAATTTGGTGTCAGTCAAAGTTGCTACACCATAGGCACATGGAATCAGAGAATGAAAATTTTAACGTGTTGTATATAAGCAGTGTATACACATCACCAAAAGAACTCAATTCATTCCTGAAGAGTAATGCATATATCGCAGAAGTGGAAACTGTTTTAAAATTTTCTTCTCCAGAGAGCTCAATCGTAATGAGAGCATAATATATTAGTCATCCATATATATATATATATATATATACACACACACACACTAGTAAAAACAAAGTCCTGTAAGATGACATCTCTACTATTTCTAAGGATTTTGTTTTTATTAGTGTATGTACAAACACACACACACACACATATATATTTGTATATGTATACATGTATATATATATATATATATATATATATATATATATAGGTTTTATTAAAAATGACAGACACAGTATTAAGTTTTTTGTATAATTTTTTAAAACACCAACAAATAATAAAAAATTTCTGCAACCTATTCCATGGAAATATCTTACTTCCCAATAATACTGGCAAATACATAAACCTTTCCAGTCAAACATTAACAGATGACCAGATGGATTAACATTAACAGATGACCAGATGGATTAACATTAACAGATGACCAAATTGAATTTCTAAATCTAGGACCAAATTGTCATCTCCAACTGAAATTTAACCTTCTCACAAAAAAGACCAAAATTGAAATTCTACACCAGTCATTTATGCTAATTGAAATATGGCAAATTAATAAAACACTACCCAAATCTCAAACGTCTCCTCAAGGTTGAAGGTCTAAAAGACTGTTCCCCATTCAATATCAACAACCACATCCCAACAAAACTTGCAAATGCCGTTAAAGAACTAAAAAACAATCATAATATCATCATCTGAAGAGCAGATAAATCAAATACTCTTTGGATAAATTACCACACAAAATTACAGCACTTCATCGATGATCGATCCAAATGCAAAAGATTAAATAGGAACCCCAATGAAACTCTTAAAACTTGCATTAATAAACTCATAACACCCAACAATGCTGTTGTAGGATACATGAAAATCAACAAAATTATTGGTGATTATCAACTTGGATACTTATACGGTAATGTGAAAATACATAAACCTGGATACCCCTTATGGCCTGTAATTTCTCAAATTCCAACACCTGTATATCAGCTATCAAAATTCCTTAATGATATTATCACCCATACCTTTCTACCAATTATGGTATCAAGTTAACCTATGAATTCCTTCAAATTCTTAGATATACTACACCAAACAATAGCACCCTCACATTGCTTGATATTGAAAATTTATTTACTAATGTACCTGTTGCTGAAACTATTGACATAATTAACTCTGTATATAAAAATAATTCAATCCCACCCCATCTATTAATTCCAATATTCTAAAAAATATCTCTTACTTGCCTGTACCACTAAAGTACCTTTTTACAACTATCATAGCAATATTTACATGCTAACTAATGGTGTATGAGAAAGTCTCCATACTTCTCCAAATTTACAGTGTCATTTACAAATTTATATGTCCTTTGAAGAATTGTGTTTCTCGACTATCCATGTCCATAAACAATTACATTGTCTACACCACCACAAAATTGACAAGAAGATTGACATTGCACCTTTCCCACAACAGTTCCATCTGATCTCATTTAAACATACATTGAGCTCTTCTAGGGCCTATCCATGATATACTTGTTGATAATACATGCATAATAGCATCATCCTTATGCAAAACGAGATTAAAAATAATGGAAGAATTACTAATAAAAAAGAGAAATCCTACACTTAACAACATCAATTATGAACATGGTAACAATGTGCTGACTGTGTTCGGAACTTAACAGACACAAGACTCTATATGCATAAACTTTACACATGTTTATTTCCAAGTAAAACAAAATTAATTTTTGATAATGGCTAAAAGTATAGCTGAAAGCACTTGAAAGTACAAAATCTTTGGACACTTCTTATATAATTTCAGTTCTGAAAAGAAAAAATTACATGAACATATGAAAAATTAAATAAAACACTTAATGATAATACATAGTCTGTCATTTTCAATGAAATCTGTATAAAAGAGAGATTGATGCCTAAATACACAATATATATATATATATATATATATATATTTAAAACAGGAAATAACATATTACATTGCATTTGACTAGATGGTTTTGTTGTCATTTCGCGCTATCCCGCGGTGTGACGTCATAAAACCGCATCGCAAACTTAAGAACTGCGTTTATTATTTTTGGTAACTATTGCCGTTGCCAAGCGGAGTTTTATGTCAACACAGGATAAAATCGTTGGTGATGGTGGATTTTATAATATTTCAGTTTAAACAACCTCTCTGAAGATGGCTCATGTGAGCCGAAAGCTTAGAAGAAAACCAATAAATAATTATCCAAATGTTGGAGAATTTTTGTCTTTATTTTCAACTGAAATTAAAGCAAAAATACGACGTTTAAAACGGCTCATGATTAAACATAATAGACATTCATTGTCTCTTATATTTAATAGCATATGTCTAGAAAATTACTTGCTGCCTCGATATACTAAATATATATATATATGTGTGTATGTGTGTGTGTGTGTGTGTGTGTGTGTAAGGATATATGTATGTATATGTGCATGTATATATATGTATATATCAATGTATATGTGCACATAGAGAGAGAGAAATGGACATGTATATATATATATATATGTTTCCAAGGTTGTTATTGCTGACTTCAGTTGTGAGCACTCTATAGTCTATAAAATGTCCACTTGCAGCATCTCAGATAGCCTCTGACAACCAGATCCTGCTCCTGGCCTTCTCATGGCAGAAATTGTTTCAAACGAACAGTAGAAGAGGTGAAAGGCGAGTTACTGGTGCCTCAAAACCAGTCTGCCCTGGGTAGCTGAAAGTCGTTACCCTTGGTTGGTATTTCACCTAGGAGAAGCTAAATTCTGATAAAAAACCTGCAGTTGGTATGTCGTCAGTTATCAAGCCTTGCTTGTTGCTGAACCCAACAGTTGTTACCAAGAAAGTGGCTTTGCTGTTGTAATAAGTTTTGTCACTTTAAAAAATATTGTACAGATATTCTTCAGACCTCAGCATCCATCTGTTCAAAAGTCCTGTGGTGACTGAGATGAACAGACAGAGGAAGGGAATGAGAGGCAATCATCATCATATATATATATATATTGAAAACAGGAATAGGGGTTGTTCCAATGAGAGAAACTGGTATAGGTAAAAAAGTGTGAGAAGCTGTAAACGTTTTGTTTAATGGGTAGATTTATTATTATTATTATTATTATTATTATTATTATTATTATTATTATATATCTTTTGTATAGTACATAAAGTGTCCATAATTATATTTATGTCGCTATGTTTGTCTAGAGTCCAAAGTCAATTCTCTTCAGGTAAATAAATTTCTGACTTTACATATCGAGATCAATAACAATATAATAATAATAATAATAATAATAATAATAATAATAAATAACAATAAATCTACATTTTAAACAAAACATTTACAGCTTCTCACACATTTTTTACCTATATATATATATATATATATATATATAACTCTACATATATACATAAAATAATTATGAGTTATCTCCCTCTAACCCTGCAAGTTACTTGTTCACTACTGAGTGTCAAGTGAGGAACTAACCAACGTCTATATCCACAGGGCCATGTATCCTTAACTCGTGACTTCCAATCGAGCTTTATGCAAGGAATGAGGATGATATACCCCAGTGATTGTAATAAAGGGTTTGGTTTGAAATTCCTAGCACTGAAAAAGGCCAAAGCATACAATACTCGAAACGTCATACAAATGGCAACAAAGATGAGGACAATGGTCCGAATAATGTAAATACTGTAAATACTATCTCATCTCAGAAATATCTAAACTTATTTATAAATGGAACTGTGTGTGTCTATTACCTATAGACTCTGAAATGGCTGAACTGGTTTTCTGGAAAATTTACACAGTTGTACTATAAGCATCTGCGAGTGTTCTTAGCTAGGTTTTGTGTTGAGGTACCCCTGATAAATATCGAAAATTGATAATTGAAAAAATTGGGTTATAGAAGGAGTGGTCCAATTTTAATCAAATTTGATACGCTCAGACAAAGACATAAGAAACGATATTCAGAAGTTTCAAGGTTGCAGTTCTTACAATAGTGCAGAAAATCAATAATATATATGTATATAAAAGGCAAGATGTTTGTGTGTGTGTCCGTTTATCGGCCTGTATGTCTGTATTTTTTTCAGCTCTTTTATTTTAGTTTTTGCTTCGGGTTTGGCTCTAAGTAGGTATAATTGTAGTTCTTAGTCTCAGCCATGATACCATTTACTCAGAGGACTTATTTAGCCTTCAAAATTCAGTTTACGATGAAAAAAACTTATTTGATATTGATACCAGAAAATCAAAATTTGACTTGCATCCAATCATTTTTCTTTCAGTCTGTGGTTTTGCTTTAACTGGAAACAACTATTGCTTTTTAGTCTTTTGTGCCAACGTCCAAAGAGTCTGAGCTCCAGGACCATGGATTAGTTTTAAAGCTTTCATTACACCTGAGCAACGCTGGACTATACTGCTAGTAGAAAAATACTAAGCAATAACAAGAAAAAGAAAAGAAAGGAATAGGGAAAAAAATAATATATAATAAATATAAGCAATATAAGCAATGCAAATTAAGAGTAATTGGACAAAGTAATAGTAATATGGAAAAAACTTCTACAAACCAAGAATTGCAGTTGACACACAAAAGCAAGTTCAGACAAGCAAACTTAGCATTCTGACTTCAAGACAAGACAGTTTGGGACTGAGTCAGATGAAACTGAGAAGTGGCCTATTTTATTAGCTAGGAAAAAATCCCAGCAAGCATTTGTGTGCTTCTGCCTATAAATTAAGGAAGGGCAAGTATTTTGCAGTCATTTCTCATAGCATTGAAATCAACATTTTTGTTTCAATAACTGTTTGAACATAGTTCATTCCATGATTAAAATGCTTATAACATTTCATACACTCTTTTAACGGGGTGGAAAGTGATAGATTTGAAGCTTCACTAAATTATATATTCATCGTAATAAAGACATTAATAAAGAAAAAATATGTTACTATAAAAAGGATTAACTTTTTGAGCTAAATTAATGACGCTCTTAATTTCTACTTTTTAAAAAAATTCTTAAATAGACTACAGCGGACTTAAGCCAAAATTGAAATCTTAACACTCAATGGATTGACAAGATTTGTGATAGGCTTTCATTTCTGGGTATGAGTTGCACTATGACTTGGCCATAATTTCAAAACACTCTGTTATTTCTAAGAGTATAGAGCACATGCACCTTTTATATTTGGTATACATGATCGCAAAACGTCTAAATAAAATGCTATAAAAAATTACTTTTGTGCACTTAACGTTAGTTTGAGTTTGTTTTTAGATTCTTTATACATGTTATGATGGAATATCCTAGCACCTTCTATGAACACTATGGTGGACCAAGTCAATCATGAAAATAAGCAAGAGCATTTTCATTAGTGAGTCTTGCTTATGGATTAGAACCCAGTAATAGTATAACAATTCTCGCCTATAATAATTCCCGTGCTGAATAAACCTTTTATTTTATTACACTTGGCTTGGTAATCTTTTCACTTGGATTTACTCTTTTTTAAATTGTACCTTGCCCAGGAAACAACAGTACATTAAATGGGGGCATGGCTGGCTCAAGGTAATGACAACTCACAGGTACTGGCAGTAAGTTGGGATGCCATTAAGGCTGATGGAACAATCATCTCGCTATATCATGTGTTTGAAATCTTTCAAAAAAAAAAAAAAAAAGAAAAAATGTGAAAATAATAAATAAAATGAAATAAAAACAAAATATTAAATGTAATACTCAACAAAGCTATTAATTACTTTATCAGAGAGATTTAAACAGTTACAAAGTTTTAAATAACACATGGAGATATTTAAATAACACATGGAGATATTTAAATAACACATGGAAATATTTAAATAACTTAAAAGATCTACCAGATGAAAATATACTCAAAGTAGCATGTCATGATTTGGTGGATAAGTTAAGATATCAAGAAAATAATGATATTAATGGATGGGATATCTTTACTGAACTGAATATTGCAAAAGAATTATTTCTTGAAGATGTAAAGCTTCCAAAAGAAGTTGTTAGGTTCTTAAACGCTAATAAGTTACAGGGAGTCATGCCAAATCTATTGGTTGTATTAAGAATAATGTTTACTCTATCCAATAGTGAGGCCAACAGAGAGAAAAGATTTAGTAAACTAAAGCTTATAAAAATACTTGTGGTCATCCATGACTCAAGGTAGATTAAATTCTTTGTATATTTTGACAATAGAAAATGATTTTGCAAAGAAGATAGGTGTAGAAAGTGACGTGAATTTGCAGATCCAAAGGCTAGAAAAAAATGTTTTAGATATGATATTGATATAATGAATACAGACACACCTTGGTTCCCCCCCTCACTGTAATGGGATTGGCTGGTATCAACCATAAATACAAATGAAGGCAAGGATGTCGATAGAGTGAGTGAGTGAGATCTAGAGATCTATCACTAGAGGTCTACTGACTATGCCTACGTCTCAGGACACTGCATACGATGAATATGATGATAATGACTATGGACTAGATTGTTCTACTGGATTACATTTGCCTTAACCACTTAACAACTATGTATTGATATATATCCCATTCTGGGACATATAAAATAATGAATGATTTCTTTAGCTTGCATTAAGCTGTTTATTGTAATGAACCCATTATTCTACACTTTTATTTTTTCTCCTAGTAAAATTTTAAAAAAACTGTACATGTAAGGGTGCCAAATTTCTGCTTTCCCAGAGTGCCAGCAACCCTAGGGCCAGTTTTTTATTGGGGGATCAATAAAATGGGAGATTGATTTTCCATTCTTATTGAGTAAAAAGCTGATTTCATTTCTTTTATCAAAATTTCAAAACATATTGTAATAATTTAGATGACTATAACATACTATACCCCATCCCAGATGAATCTACTCATAAAAAAATGTTCTTGTTTTCCCTCCAGAGGACAGTGTACTGATGATGAGGTGGGGATCTATGCTCATAACATAGGTGCTCATAGTTGGTGTAAGAATTTTCTTGAACAAAAAAAAAATCAACATTCTTTACCAAGTGTTCCAAAACAGAAGCTATGATGTAGAATTGGATAGAAAACAGGGATGGCACTGAATCTATCATAAAATTTCAGAATGTGGATTTAATAAATTCTAAAGTTAAGTGTGGGAAAACTGGCTGGTCATATTCAATGCCTTGAAAATCAAACTAGCAATATTCTATCATCACTGATCTGAATCAGAATCATTACTAATATTTATGACTGAATGTTCCCTCAGTAGAACAATGCATGCAATCCATCTCTAAAGAGGCTGGAGAAATTGTCAGTTCCCTGTACCACTGCAGTGGAATACAATCTGTTCTGTTATTTAATCGATAACTGGAGGGAAGAGATGGATTAACACCTTCCCCAAGGGTATTTGTGTGTAAGTGAATGCAAGGAATTTAACTGGAATTTGAACTCAATAACCCGATTTGTTGTTCTGAGGCAATGTCCACTGCACCACAACTACAACAAAATTAGAGTACTGCTGCCATATTCACAGTCTTCACTTTCCAGTCTTGATAGATTTCGAAAGTAATTCTGCATCCTTGTGGGTGATGAATTATTTTTTATCCTACAACTACTTTCTTACAGAGCAAACATCACAAACATTGCAAACCTCTTATTGCTCTCACACTATTTCCATGGAAAGTATTCAGAGTTCTAACAATCAAAGCCAACACCCAACATGCCACACACATTGTTAGGAATACTTTCATTCCCTTCATATTCCATTAGTGAGATGTAAACTGCTTTTTCTCACAAGCCACAGTTTTGTGGGACCAACTCTTAAAAGGATACTTCCCAGATTGCTATAATCTTTACCTGTTCAAGTCTAAAGTTAACTATTATTTTCCACACATATCTGCATAAGCTGTGCCTCTTACTCTGTAACCCTCCACCTTAACTGGCTCTTAAATCTTGTAGAGAGTGAATATCATTGTAAAAAAATACTTCCGTTATAACAAGCTTAGTATATAAGATAGGGAAACTGAACACAGGATGTGTTGTGCTAGGTGTAGCTTCACCCAACACCGCAAGATGCTACAAAACCAAAATATTAAACTGTTATAATTCACTTTCTAGCAGTTATAATATTAAGTCTTGCTTAGGTTACTCACTGTAATATCTGTTAAAAATATGCTAGACTGACTCCAATGATGTTTTTTTAGACACGCTTGGAGTTTTTACTTAAGCGTCTAGACTCGTTCATTTGTGTTACCAGATGTCCATAACATCTCCCCTTTTGAGATTTATAATTATTATTTTTTAATTAATATTTTATTTTATTTATTAATATTCACCCGCTTCTATTTCTGGCAAGTTCAACAACATACTGGATTTTTATTTTTTTTACGTTTTTGGGTTTTTCCATACATTTCTTTTTCTGGTAATCATACTTATATATTCAATGAATTCTTGGGTTGTTGGTACATCAAAAGTATCAACAGTACTTGCATAGGTTTTTTCTTTCCTTTCTTGTTGGCCATTCTTCTGTGAACCTTTTCTTTAACTAATTGCAATGTCTTTTATGTCCCCATTTCTTTTCCTTTTATCATAGATATCATCTTTCTAATTTGTGACATTATTAAAACCATCTTCTCACATTTCTTTTCCATTTTTATATACTCTAAAAACCATCTTTTCACAAATTTTAAACAATTTAGGGTCCTTTTCTTTTCCATCTTTATTCGTTTTTGATCTGGTAACAACTTGTTAAACACCAATTTAATTTTTCTTGTAAATATCAAATCCACTGGCAACATTGTATTGGGATTTGTTATTATCTTGTATATTTACAAGAATTTTTATAGTGCTTCCTCACTCACTTTTTCATTACTTGCTTTTTTCAAAGCTCTTTTAAAAGTACCCACAAACCTGTCTATTAGAGCTTGGATGATATGTTGGGATAGTAAGATGTTCAATCAAGAACATTTTACAAAAATCTTCAAATTCATAAGCAGTGAATTGTGTACCATTATCTGAGACTATGGCATCTTGAATGTCATGTCTTGCAAACATTTTGTGTAAAAATTTACTGTAACTATAGAAGTGGGGTTTTTGTGCTTACAAATTTCAAGCCACTTAGTAAAGCTATCCATTACCCTAAGATAATGTGATCCATTTATTGAACCTGCAGATCTATGTGCAGTCTTGACCATGGTGTGTCTGTCTTTGGCTAAGGTTGTAATTTTGTGGTAGGTAATTTTGCTGCCAGAGCACAAACGCTGCAGGTTTTTACTACTTTTTCAATATCTTGATCCATTTTGGTCCAGTATCCATAACTTTTCAAAGAATCATAATTTAATAAGATGGTACACCAACATTATAATCTATTTGTTATATGAGTAGGAATTCTTTTTTTTTAAGCATAAATTGATAATAGAGTCTGTGGTCTGTCTGTAACTGAACATTTTTCATGGAAAATGTTGCTAATGACTCTTTTTTGAACTGATGTTAGTATTGTTTTTTATTTTTTCAAACACCTTCTGATACTTATTATTCCAGTTCCACTTTATACATTTTTTAAGCAAATTGTTCAGTGGCACTCTCAAATTCTGCATATTAGGTACATAAATTTGATAATAATTTGTTAATTCCAGAAATGCTTGTAACCTACTAACATTTGTTGATGGAAGCATATTCTTAATTGCATTTGCCCTTGATGAAACTGGTTGATGATAATTTTTGTCAATTATTTGTCCTAGATACTTTATTTTAGGCAAAAAATATTTTGCACTTTTCCTTACTGAGTTTGAACCTGTACTCTCATAATTTTTCAAAAACTGTTTTCACATGCCTGATATGTTGTTCCTTAGATACACTTTTAATTTGTATATCATCCAGATAAGCAACTGCAAAATTATAATCTGTAAGTATGGTATCTATAGCTTGTGAAATATAGCTGGAGGTACTTTTATAGCAAATGGAAGTTGATTGAACTTATACAATCCCTTGTGTGCATTTATAGCTGTTAGCTCTGAACATTCTTCTTCAACTTGTATTTATAAGTATGCTTTAGAAAGATCCAGCTTGAAAAAATTTTTCTACCATTTAACAATGCAAAAGTTTCCTCTGGACTTGGTAATGGGTAGTTATGGGGTTCTACAAAAATCAGCACAAACACAAATTTGAATGGTTACACTTATCTTTTCAAGTCTATCTAACTCTTCATTGACTTGATCCAATGCTGCAAATGGTACACTACATTTCAGTTTAAATACTAATGTCGACCTTTATTTTACTTGAAATTTCCCTTTGAATTTGGGGCATCATCCCAACTCATCTGATAGAACATCCAAAAACATTTCTTCAATTCTTCCTTTAAATTTTCACTTTGTTTTTTAAACTGGTCACTTTTCCACTTACATTTGGCAATAAACATTTATAAGTAAATCCCACAGCTAAAATAATTTAATCCAGTCAGTACTGAATAAGTTTGTAATATTTTTTAACATATAAGTCTTATCTTTTACTCACTTGTTACAGAAGGAGACATTACAAGTCATTTCACCAATAAAAAATAATTCCTCACCTAAAATACTCCTAAAACTCACCTAATACTCACCTAAAATACTCCTAGTGACTTTTGAAGTCCTTTAGGTTTTCTCTTTGCTTTCTATGTGGCTTCATTGATTATTTTGAGATGCATTTTCATATTCAAACTATTAATTTTCACATACACAATTTTTTGGGGGGGTTCTGTGTTTTAGGGGTTTTATTGTCTTACTAGGGGGTGAAATGATTAAAAAAGATCTCACAGGACATCTGAAGTATGGATGATCAAAAATAAAAAAAACTTGGTATTATATTCAATGGATGTGCATTGTGGTGCAGTGGATATTGGCTCGGAATGAGAAATTGGGAAGCCGAGTTCGAATTCCAGTTGAATTCCTTGCATTCACTTATGCGCAAATACCCTTTGGAAAGGTATTAATCCGTTTCTTCCTTCCAGTTATGGGTTAAATAACAGGACAGATTGGGTTCTATAGCCTTGGTCAGCAACCAGTCTACCACGGAAAGCAATGGCAACCTACTGCGGGATAATCTTCTGCCCAGTCAGTCATGTCTGTTTTGAGACATGATTGCCCAAGCGTGTATCACGTATGGCACTTAACTAACTGATTACATTCAATGCTAAAAGTATGTTTCTAAGAATATAACAGAGTCATATAATAGGTAACACTAGTATAAGTTATATTATCAAACCAAACAAGACATGTCCTATGTATCCATGATATTGAAGTATTTAGGTCAATTTTTTATGTGTAAATTTTGCCTTTAAAAAAAGTTTTAATTCTTTAATTTTGAAATTTCTTTCTTTTTTTTTTATTATCAGAAACTTCAAATTTTCTGAAAAAACTATTGATTAATTTCCTTCACTTAAACAATACAGTAGAACATATGTTTCAGAAACATATAATTAATATATGATATATAAAATCTGTTTTAAAGTGATAAACATCACTTTGAACAATTTGATGTCACATTTACACAAGGTGTGACACTATATTTTAGAGTGATAAACACCTTTACGCTAAACAGTTTCAGGTCATATTAATGTAAGGTGTGTTACTATTCGTTACTTTTCCTGGTAGATAAGGAAATAAACATTCATGGTTTTGATAAGTTGAATAAAAAAATTTTAAATACAAATCAGAAATTAGAATAATAACTATTCCTAACTTACATTAAATTTTTTTTAATCATATCACCTCAAGTAAGGCTATAAAGCCACCAAGAAACAAGAGGTTACTGAGTGTAAAAGAATAAAAAAAAAGAGAAACATTTTTAAAAACAAGAGCAATAGAAGAGTAATCAAGAAGACAGTAGATAATGTTTGGCATTTAAATTTTTGAAGATTTTATTTTCAATTTTTCAGTTAATGCACAAATCTTTTAGTAGGTATATTTATATAATTGTAAAATTTGCATGACTCATAACTCTGTAAATTTAAGACACCTAGTGAGGATCAAACTGATATCATCTAAATTAACATTATAATTTATTTCATATTATTTTTTTATCTTTTATTTTAATCATTTAAAAAAAAAAAGCAAAAAAAGCCACTAAGATGCAAGGGGTTACTGAATGTGACAGAATATGAGAGAAAAAGCATTATTTTATAAGAGAGAGAACAATAAAATAACAAGAATTAAGAAGACAAGATAATGATTGAAGTTGCACTTAAATTTTTGAACATTGGAAAGCAAAAAGCCAGAAAAGAGTACCATGAGTGAGAGGTTTTTTTTTTTTTTTTTTTTTTTTTTTTTTTTTAATCATATCACCCCAAGCAAGGCGAAAACGCCACTGATGCGCAGGGGGCTACGTAAGAGTGAAAAGATTGGAAAAGATCAAAGAGATAAACCGGAAACCACAACCTAAACAGGAAACAAGGGATGAGCCTCTTCACCTGTTCAATAGACGTGGGTGGAGTGTGAACCGGATGATAGTTTAGACTATCTACTCCAATTGAGAAAAAAAAAAAAAAAAAAAGTGAGAAGATTGGAGAAGAGAAAAACCGGAAACCACAACCTGAACAGGAAACAAGGGATAAGCCTCTTCACCTTCAAACAGAAATTATATTGATTGGAATGTATAACATTTTTAAATATTTTTTTTTAATTTTTCGGACATTCTTGAGCGAACGACACATTTGTAAACAAAAGTTAATTCTCAGTTTTAAAAATCTTGCAAAAATAGTATACATCTCTGATACATTATTTTGTGAAATTAGCAAATAAATCTGATTTACACAAGTATTACTTATTTATAGCATAAAATTTAGAATAAAACTGTTTTTTTTTGTGTTTACAAGTGTGTCGATTGCTCAAAAATGGCCAAAAATTTGAAAAATTAAAAAACAATTGAAAAATGTTTGATTCCAATCAATACAATTTCTGTTTGAAATACACTAGAGTATTTTACTTACTGGAAATAGTAAATTTAATCATTTAGCATTCAATTAATTTAAAATTCAAGAAAGCTATTTTTTCATTTAAAAAAATTAAATTTAAAACTTAGTTATTGTAAATAAATGAGTGAAAGTACCTCGAGGTACCTCCATTAAATCGCCGAAAAAACAGCATAGCATGAAGAAAAAGGCCCCAAACATAAAAACGATCATTTTTCCATCAAAATGCTTATGTTATTACTAAGAGGAAACATCAAATTATTCTTTAATTATTCTTCAAAACCCCCTCAATCCCCTGTAACACGTTCAAAATTGTGGTAAAACATCTTGTTTTGAATTTAGATAACCAGTGGCCCAGTAACCAACCAAATCGTTACGAGAGTTTACAATGGAAAACGTAATATTACAAAAAAAAAAAAAAAAAAATCAGTTTTTTTTGTCGGTAACAAACACATTAATTTGGAAATCCTTGCAAAAATCAAACAATTGTCGGAGTTCAATGAAACCTTCAGTACCCATTCACAAATGAATGAAATTATTTTCGAAATTCTCATTTTTAAAAAATCTTAATAAAAATATTTGTTAACATCTGTTAAGCCCACCTCTACGCAATTCGAAATTTTAAGAAATTAAATTTTGTTGCGTAAATTGGCTGTATTAGTTAAACGCAGGACTTATTGAGGAAAATAGTAAGTAAATCATCTTTTTTTTTTTTTTTTTTTTTTTTTTTGTTTAAACATTTTGCCTTTATTTTCGAAAATCTGCTCCCCGTAGTAAAATAAAAAAAATCCTGTGAAACAATTTACGGCATTAGATTAATGGAGGGTTAATAATACTAGATTTTAAAAAGAAAGAAAATATTTTCTTATACCGTACTTATGTCAGCTTTGTAAGTAAACATAAAGAAAATGGCAGCTACCAACATAGTTCAAAAGCAAATTTATTTCTTTAATCCTCACAAAGGAAAAAAACTTATTGTCAATATTGTCTCGTAAATCTGAGAAAGGTTCCCGTATTCAGACACATTGAAATCATAAAACCGTCTTCTGCGCCAGAGAGAATTTACAGTTACATCTAGCTATTTTAACTGTAAAATGATGGGACCTTGCTGCCAATCCAGTCATGCATTTAAATTCACAAAGTCTAGGTAAACATAAAATATATGACAAAGTGGAAAAAATCTTTTGCATGACACGTTTTGTCCGTTAGGACTTCATTGGATAAAAGTGATGTTTACATTGATGTGATTGCACATGCATAAGAAGAAAAGGAGACACTGAAATTTTAAATTTAAATTAAAAATTATTTATTTATTTTTTTTAAGTATGTGTTTTGGATATATAGTCTAACTGATTTCATTTTGGTTCTTTTCTTTTTGTTTGTTTTTATAATTTTTTTGTTATGGGGAAACACACCTATTCCTCAGATAATGGACTCTCCCTCCTATATTAATAAGAGTTACTTGGGAAGTTCATGGGAGTTCTTTAGACTTCTATTGGAGTTCATTAAAACTACTAGGCAGTTGATATTAGTCGGCAGTTAGCCAAATACTAAGGAGTTAGTTTTCAGTGGAAGATTACCAAGCTCCTAATATTTTGGGCACGTTAAGTCGATTAGCAACAGATATAGCACTATTATAACCTTCAGTGAAAAAACTACTCCACAACACTTTTGTTATTAAATATTCCATATATCACTGTTATGATTTGACTAAAACTTTGATTTAAAAGATGCTACTTCATCATCATCATTATCATCATCATCATCTGTTCGTTTCCATGATAGCATGAGTTGGATGGGTTTTTCTTGATGGTTTTTTAACAGGCCGCCCACTTTTGTATTAGGCCTGGCTGTAATCACAACTTCCTAAAATTGTCATTGATAAACTGGGTCCATGTTTTACATGGTCTACCTATGCCTCCATGACCATCAACCTCAATAAACCTACAATTGTTGACTGATTGCCAGATAACAAATAAAACAATTGGAGTCAGTCAGTTAGTCAGTTAAGTGCCATACGTGAAACACGCTTGGGCGATCATGTCTCGAAAGAGACATGACGGACTGGGCAGAAGATTATCCCGCAGTAGGTTGCCATTGCTTTCTGTGGTAGACTGGTTGCCGACCAAGGGTATAGAACCCAATCTGTCCTGTTATTTAACCCATAACTGGAAGGGAGAGACGGATTAATACCTTTCCCAAGGGTATTTGCACGTAAGTTAATGCAATGAATTCAACTGAAGACTAAACTATCACCTGGTTCACACTCCACCCACATCTATGGAACAGGTGAAGAAGCTCATCCCTTGTTCCCTGTTTAGGATGTGGTTTCCGATTTCTCTTTCTTTTCCAATCTTTTTACTCTTTTCTTTTTTCTTTTTTTTTTTTCAATTGGAGTAGATAGACTAAACTATCGCCCGGTTCACACTCCACCCACGTCTGTTGAACAGGTGAAGAAGCTCATCCCTTGTTCCCTGTTTAGGATGTGGTTTCCGGCTTTCTCTTTTCCAATCGTTTTACTCTTTTCTTTTTTCTTTTTTTTTTCAATTGGAGTAGATAGACTAAACTATCACCCAGTTCACACTCCACCCACATCTGTTGAACAGGTGAAGAAGCTCATCCCTTGTTCCCTGTTTAGGATGTGGTTTCCGGCTTTCTCTTTTCCAATCGTTTTACTCTTTTCTTTTTTCTTTTTTTTTTTTCAATTGGAGTAGATAGACTAAATTATTGCCCGGTTCACACTCCACCCATGTCTGTTGAACAGGTGAAGAGGCTCATTCCTTGTTCCCTGTTTACGATGTGGTTTCCGCCTTTCTCTTTCTTTTCCAATCTTTTTACTCTTTTCTTTTTTTCTTTTTTTTTTCAATTGGAGTAGATAGACTAAACTATCACCTGGTTCACACGCCACCCATGTCTGTTGAACAGGTGAAGAAGCTCATCCCTTGTTCCCTGTTTAGGATGTGGTTTCCGGTTTTCTCTTTTCCAATCTTTTTACTCTTTTCTTTTTTCTTTTTTTTTTTTCAATTGGAGTAGATAGACTAAACTATCGCCCGATTCACACTCCACCCACGTCTGTTGAACAGATGAAGAAGCTCATCCCTTGTTCCCTGTTTACGATGTGGTTTCTGGCTTTCTCTTTTCCAATCTTTTTACTCTTTTGTTTTATTTTTTTTTCAATTGGAGTAGATAGACTAAACTATCACCCGGTTCACACTCCACCCACGTCTGTTGAACAGGTGAAGAAGCTCATCCCTTGTTCCCTGTTTACGATGTGGTTTCTGGCTTTCTCTTTTCCAATCTTTTCACTCTTACATAGCCCCCTGTGCATCAGTGGTGTTACCGCCTTCCTCGGGGTGATATGATTAAAAAAAAAAAACTGTACGAATGAATTATTCCACTTTGGATCATGTGACCATGATAATAACCTATATTAAACATTAGAAAGAAGTCTGGGGGGGAATCATTCAAGAGGATTAATTGAGAATTAACTGGATTATGAGTAACAACAGCAGTTGTACTAGTTACAGCTGCGTAGTAGACGTCAGTGTTCACAGTGTGATATTACTATTTAGTCCTTGAATTGATTATTCAGGAGGACTCTCAAGAGAGGATACAATGTATTATCAGGAGGAACCTCTTAATACAGTATTATTCACGAGATATGTGAATAACTTTCTTGCAAAATAGCAAGATACTGGAATATCAAGTCATAGTAATAACTATTACTAAAATTCATGAGCAACTGAAGTAATATACCAAGACCCAAGATAATACAACCATGTGATACCACAACAAATCAGTAACCTTTTAGGTCACAACAATAATCAATGAGGTTACATAAAAAATATGTATAAACTCACTTTTATCATGTTCAGGCTTTAGTCCAATTCCAATATCTTTTTGAAACAATAAACATTGCTGACAAGTGAAGGTAGTTAAAATAATAGTGGTGTCAAGGGAAAAATCATCCATCTGATATTCCACTTCTTGTGGGCATGATAGAATTAATTTTTGGCAATCTTGGACCCTGATGCCTGGATGGTTTTTCCCTTGATATCACTATTACTTTTAACTTCACTCCTTTGCAATGTTTATTTTAAAAAATGATGATTAGAATTGTAATATAATCTAAACATATGAAAGGGAATTCATATTTTCTTTGTTCTTGAGAATTGACAACAAAAATAATGTTTATTGGAATTGTTGGCAAAACATCGGCTAATTACCAATAGATTCAAATTTTTTAAAATAGTCAGTTATGAATATTTCGTTATAGTGGGTTCATATATTTTAATAATTTAGAAAATGTTTATAAATTTACAAATAAAAAATTGTTTTCATATTCATTTCTTTATAAATTGGTAAATTGCATTGCCTTAATTTTAATTCTATCAAGCTTTAGAATGTTGGAAACAAAATTCTTGTAAATAAACAGTCCCGGCTCACACTCCACCCACGTCTGTTGAACAGGTGAGGCTCATCCATTGTTCCTTGTTTAGGATGTGGTTTCCGGCTTTCTCTTTTCCAATCTTTTTACTCTTTTCTTTTTTCTTTCAGTTGGAGTAGATAGACTAAACTATCGCCCTGCTCACACTCCACCCACGTCCATTGAACAGGTGAAGAGGCTCACCCCTTGTTCCTTGTTTAGGATGTGGTTTCCGGCTTTCTCTTTTCCAATCTTTTTACTCTTTTCTTTTTTCTTTCAGTTGGAGTAGATAGACTAAACTATCACCCTGCTCACACTCCACCCACATCTATTGAACAGGTGAAGAGGCTCACCCCTTGTTCCTTGTTTAGGATGTGGTTTCTGGCTTTCTCTTTACCAATCTTTTCACTCTTTTCTTTTTTTTTTTTCTCAATTGGAGTAGATAGACTAAACTATCGCCCGGTTCACACTCCACCCACGTCTATTGAACAGGTGAAGAGGCTCATCCCTTGTTCCTTGTTTAGGATGTGGTTTCTGGCTTTCTCTTTTCCAATCTTTTCATTCCTACATAGCCCCCTGCACTTCAGTGGCGTTACTGCCTTGCTTGGGGTGATATGATTTAAAAAAAAAAAATTTAGTATTTTTGTTGTCAATTCTCAAGAACAAAAAATATATAAATTCACTTTCACTATGTTTAGGTTTGATTGCAATTCTAATCATTACTTTTTAAAAAATAAATATTGCTGAGAGAGTGAAGGCAATTAAAATATCAGCAGTGTCAAGGAAAAAATGTTTTTTTGACACTCCATTTTTTGCAGATATGAAAGTTCAACTTTGCCAAAACATCTATCAAAAAGAGCTATAACTGTTAGTCGAATTAAGAAGTCTGATTTCTTGAAAAACTATTAACAAAAAAGGTTTCATAAGTTTACACTAATAGTAACACTAACAGTTCATTCAGCGACTATTCAATTTTTCCTGTATGAAAACGCATTATCTCACCATTATCATTAACCATTG
This sequence comes from Ascarosepion bandense, assembly GCA_037127315.1. Classification (NCBI taxonomy): domain Eukaryota; kingdom Metazoa; phylum Mollusca; class Cephalopoda; order Sepiida; family Sepiidae; genus Ascarosepion; species Ascarosepion bandense. The sequence goes on along the minus strand of JBBBDQ010000158.1, from coordinate 3,125,181 downwards.
CAATAGTAACTAGTTTGTGAAACCATCTTATTAACAACCATGACAAAATGATTGAGTGGATTTTACATTTTATTAACTTTTTGAGTGGATTTTACATCTTATTAACTTTTTGTTGGAATTAAAACTAAAACATATTCTGGCTTCTAAAAAGTTTCTTACAGTACCCATTTCCTATCTAAGTACCAACTGGGCCCATTGATGCTTAGTGATCAAATGAAAACCTGTGTTTTCAGTGTGATTTGACTGTAGCCCTTACCTTGAGTTGCCTATAGGTTCACCAATTCTGATATAAAAATTGTTCATTTTTTTCTTCTAATTAAGTTAATATGCACTTTAACTACTATACTATTTTTATTTGGACCAATGAATTACAATAAATTCTCCTACTGTTAAGGATATCAGTAAGTAAGTCTATGGATCATGCTTTTCTCCTTGGGGTGCTTTATAAAAAAATACGAGAGGCAGACATAAAAAAGAACCTCATTTGTCAATTTTATTGATTTTTCTGCTGAATTCAGATGCAGGGCAACTGCTGTCTGCTTCTCTTTCATTGTTCTGGGCCGCAAAATGCATTTAGACTTGTTTTTAAGTAAAGATTAATGCCCCTGCATAACCATACCTTTTGGAGAAATAAATAGATTTTATTGCTGATCAATCTGGCTCTGTTAGTAGCTGACCTCATAGATAAAATCGTTATATATTTATAGTCATATATTTATCGTTATTAAAAGAAGCTAGTGTTCAAGATGTGAGGTCAGTGTTTAAATACTGATTTTCTAGGCAGATAGACAGGTTTGCTTCTGTTTTTTAATCATTTCATCCCAAGTAAGGCAATAAAGTCACTCATACACAAAGGGTTATTGAGTGTGAAAGAATAAGAATAAGAAAAACATTATTAAAGAGTGAGAAAACAATAAAAGAAAAGCCATCAAGAAGAAAATAGATAACAATTGATAGTAAATTAACATTTTTGGTGATCAAAGTTGGCTTTCTAGTCGAAAAAGAGTTCCATAAGAGAATTGATTTTCTAAGTCCCACTAAGATGTGACACAAGACCAAAAGTGTGGGGTACCTAGTGAGGACCAAAGTCACTACTCAGTTGTAATAGGTTCTAGCAAGACAAGCTGGCTAACCATTACATCATGTCGAGGTGCCCAAGTCCTACAAAAAGAAGCTGGAAAAGAGTTCCACAAGAAAGAAGTACAAGTGAGTTCTAAGAAGCCAGAAAAGTGTTCCACAAAAGAAAAGTGCAAGAGAGTTTCAAGAATTTGGAAAAGAGTTCCACAAGAGAAAAGTGCAAGAGAACACCAAGAAGCCAGAAAAGAGTTTCACAAGAGAGAATTGTAAAAGAGTTCCAAAAAATCAGAAGAGAGTTCCACAAGAGAGAAGTGCAAGAGAACTGCAAGAAGCTGGAAAAGAGTTCCATAAAAGAGAAGTACAAGAGAGTTCCAAGAAGCCAGAAGAGAGTTCCACAAGAGAGAATTGCAAGAAAAGAAACAAAGAACTTATGCTTACATCAAACTAATTCAACTCTAAAATGATGAGACCATGTTGCCAATCTAGTCAGTCAGTCAGTTAAGTACCATACATGATACCCACTTGGGTGATCATGTCTCAAAAGAGATATGACTGACTAGGCAGAAGATTTTCCTGCAGTAGGTTGCCATTACTTTCTGTGGTAGACTGGTTGGCAACCAAGGTTATAGAACCCAATTTGTTCTGTTATTTGACCCATAGCTGGAGGGAAGAGACAGATTAATACCTTTCCCCAGGGTATTTGCATATAAGTGAATGTAACGAATTCAACTAGGATTTGAACTCAGCTCTCTGATTTCTCATTCCATGCCAATCTAGTACTGCACTGCAATTTATAAACTCTAGATATCATAAAGGAAAGTTTATCAGAACAATTACCATGAAAATGTTTACAGAAAAGGCATTGAGAAACTATATTGCGATGGTGGAAGAGTGACTGATGCCAGGTCAGCACCAATAACATTGCAGATTCTTCTTTGTATTTTATCAAGAATCTCTAAATATATAGAAGAAGCATCAGACCACATGTGGCAGCAATATTCAAAGCAAGGATGAATGGTAGGCCTGAAAATAACGTAAGATAGATTTCTGGAGAAAAAAATTGTCTAGCTTGACATAGTGAACCAAATTTCTTAACAGCAAACTTAGTAATCGATTCAATATAATCTTTCCACTTTATGTCAGCAGAAAATGTTAGTCCAAGAAGGTGCAATGAGTCACTCTCCTAAAGGTTAGCATCAGCCATGTTGATGGAAGGCAGAAAGGGGTCTCTTTTCATGAGGAAAAGTTATACAAGATTATCTTCTTCAATCCATCATCACCATTGTTTAATTCTTTGAATATCTGAATTAAGTTAATTACTAAATTAAATTCTAAATTAATTAAATTGAATTTATTCTCTTGTTCTTCTCAGTTGTAGATCTCTTGTCTGGCTTCTTGCTTTCCAGTCCACTTTGATCTTCAAAAATTTAAATGCAATGTCAATTGCTGTCTTCTGTTTACTTAATTTCTTTATTTTTATTTTTCTTCAGTATTTTTCTATATTTCTGATATGAGGTAGTTTTTATGTTAATCGGACTATTGTTGTCATCTTTGTTGCCCTTTGTACGATGTTTCGGCTGTTGTACACTCTGGTCTTCTTCAGATGCTAGGAATTTTGAACCAAACTCTTTATTGCAATCATGGGTATATCATTCTTATTCCTTATGCCAAACCTCTTTTGGTAGTCATGAGCTATCTTCCCTCTAACCGGACTCTCTAAGTTACTTATTCACCACTGCTGTAGCCTAGTATTGAACTCACAACTCTTTGGGTCAAGTCACTGAAACTAACTGGTACATTCTCCTAAAGATGAATCCAAGGACAGTCTGTTCCTGACTACCGATAGTGCCTCCACCGTGGGCACTTTGGTGAACAAGCTCACCACATCCAGGCTCACCATCTGGTTGTATTGGATGGGAGCATCTTTGAGAAGTTCCACAAAGTGGGTGGAGTTCTGAACATATGATGGTGACTTTCCTATCAATGGGTCAATTACATCTGCAAGGAAGTGACTGAGAGGGTGGCACACCAAGCCTAGGCTGCTAACAATTTGCCTGCGCGAAATACCATCTTTATGAATCTTAGGTAGACCATACATGTGAGGTAGCTTACTGTAACATTGAGACAATTGCCTGTATGTACTAGGTTGGAAGAGATCCCTTTTCTTGATTAGGATCTGTGACAGCTGTTGTTCCATTTTCAACGTGGAGTCTTTCTTTACCTTGGATATAGATGTTCCAGTGATGTGACCCAAAGAGTTGTGACTTAGACAGTCCGGTTAGAGGGAAATAACTCATGATTACCAAAAGAGGCTTCACACAAAGGAATGAGAATGATATATCCCAGTGATCATAATAAAGGGTTCGGTTTGAATTCCTAGCACCTGAAGTAGGCTGGAACATAAGAATAATGTTGTGTTTTTCTCTTTCTCTAATAACATTTTTTTTTCTCATATTCTTTCACATTTATTAGCCCCTTGTATCCTAGTGAATTTATTGCCTTGCTTTGGATGAAATGATTAAAAAGCAACCAGTGCTACCATTGGTTGAAATTTATGAAATCTTTCACTTAAAACAGTTTTTCAGAAAAATTGGTTTCTCAAGTTGACTATTATCACTCTTTCCAGTATTGATGGAGGTTTCTTTCTTAATATTTGCTTGAAGTAGTGAGGAACATCAGTACCTTGATTGGTTACACATTGCTACTATCGATAATCCTCAAATTATGTGGTTTCTTTTATCTGGTACAGTTCTTTGTTTGTGATTATGTAGCAACAATTCCCAATGTTTGAAGAAGGATGGTCTTTGCCAAAATGTGAATTTCTTAAATAGGGTATTTAAAACTTGCTTTGTTGTAAAGGATTCAGTTAGCTTAATAGTAAATCAGGCCTAGTTTGAAAGTGTTTTCTTAAAAAATGAATACAAGTTCAATATATATATCTTCATCTATGTGCCATATCCCTTCAGGATAAAGGCAATCATTGCCTTCCATATTTTCTTGTCCCTTGTAGCTCTTAACACCCTTTCTCTTGTTACCCCTCACAAACTCTCCATTTGCTCAAACCCACCAAGTATGTTATGTGTTGCTTTCTCCTGTCTCTCTTTCCCTTGATCTGTCCTGTGAGTATCAGATCTCCAAGCTCTCCTTCCTCAATACATGTCCCAGAAACTTGCTTTTCTTTATGTTAAATATAAGTTTTCTTTTCGTATCCATTATCTCCAAAACCTTGACATTGTTCACGTGTTCAGTCGATGGCATCCTCTGCATTCTTCTGTAGAATTACATTTTGGTTTCTACAAGTCTTTTCTTAATCTTTGATGAGATTGTCCAGGATAAGTGATTTCTTTTCTGGATATATATGTGTGTTGTGGTGCAGTGGATACTGACTCGGAACGACAAATCAGGGAGTCGAGTTCAAATTCCAGTTGAATTCCTTGTATTCCCTTACACACAAGCACCCTTGGGAAAGGTATTAAACCATCTCTTCCCTCCAGTTATGGGTTAAATAACAGGACAGATTGGGTTCTATAGCCTTGGTTGGTAACCAGTCTATCACAGAAAGCAATAGCAACCTACTACGGAATAACCTTCTGCTCCATCAGTCATGTCTCAAAAGAGACATGATCGCCCAAAGCATGAATCATGTATGGCAATAACTGACTGAATGTGTAAAAGCTGTCTAAACATTCTATATATAGAAGTGCTTTCAGCTATTCTGTTAGCTATTTTCAAGGATGATTTTAGTTTTTAGTATTTTGTATTGAGAGTGATAGAAATGTTTTTATTATTATTTTGCTAACACGGTCTGCACATTGTGGTTATGTTTTTTTCCATTATCTTTAGCCATTTTTTACGTGGAGCTGGCTATTATATTTGTACTTTTTACATGGCGCTGGCTATTATATTTGTACTTTTTAACGTGGCACTGGCTATTATATTTGTATTTTTTACGTGGCGCTGGCTATTATATTTGTATTTTTTACGTGGCGCTGGCTATTATCTTTGTAGTTTTTTACGTGGCGCTGGTTATTATATTTGTACTTTTTTACGTGGAGCTGGCTATTATCTTTGTACTTCTTTATGTGGCGCTGGCTATTATCTTTGAAATTTTTTACGTGGTGCTGGCTATTCTATTATATTTGTACTTTTTTACGTGGTGCTGGCTATTATATTTGTACTTTTTTACGTGGTGCTGGCTATTATATTTGTACTTTTTTATGTGGCGCTGGCTATTATATTTCTACTTTTTTACGTGGCGCTGGCTATTATATTTGTACTTTTTTACGTGGCGCTGGCTATTATATTTGTACTTTTTTACGTGGAGCTGGCTATTATATTTGTATTTTTTACGTGGCGCTGGCTATAATCTTTGTACTTTTTTATTTGGCGATGGCTATTATATTTGTATTTTTTACGTGGCGCTGGCTATTATCTCAGTACTTTTTTACGTGGCGATGGCTATTATATTTGTACTTTTTACATGGCGCTGGCTATTATCTTTGTACTTTTTTACGTGGAGCTGGCTATGATATTTGTATTTTTTACGTGGCGCTGGGTATTATCTTTGTACTTTTTTACGTGGCGCTGGCTATTATATTTGTACTTTTTTACGTGGCGCTGGCTATTATATTTGTACTTTTTTATGTGGCGATGGCTATTATATTTGTACTTTTTACGTGGTGCTGGTTTTATATTTGTACTTTTTTACGTGGCGCTGGCTATTATCTTTGTAACTGTTTATGTGGTGCTGGCTATTGTATTTGTACTTTTTTACGTGGAGCTGGCTATTATATTTGTACTTTTTTACATGGAGCTGGCTATTATATTTGTACTTTTTTACGTGGCGCTGGCTATTATATTTGTACTTTTTTACGTGGAGCTGGCTTATTATCTTTGTACTTTTTTACGTGGCACTGGCTATTATCTTTGTACTTTTTTACGTGGCACTGGCTATTGTATTTGTACTTTTTTATGTGGCACTGGCTATTATATTTGTATTTTTACATGGAGCTGGTGATTATATTTGTACTTTTTTACGTGGCGCTGGCTATTATATTTGTACTTTTTTACGTGGAGCTGGCTATTATATTTGTATTTTTTATGTGGTGCTGGCTATTATGTTTGTATTTTTTATGAGGCGCTGGCTATTATATTTGTACTTTTTTACGTGGCGCTGGCTATTATGTTTGTACTTTTTAACGTGGCGCTGGCTATTATCTTTGTAATTTTTTACGTGGTGCTGGCTATTATATTTGTACTTTTTTACGTGGAGCTGGCTATTATATTTGTACTTTTTTTACGTGGCGCTGGCTATTATATTTGTACTTTTTTTACGTGGCGCTGGCTATTATCTTTGTACTTTTTTACGTGGAGCTGGCTATTATATTTGTATTTTTTACGTGGCGCTGGCTATAATCTTTGTACTTTTTTATTTGGCGATGGCTATTATATTTGTATTTTTTACGTGGCGCTGGCTATTATCTTTGTACTTTTTTACGTGGCGATGGCTATTATATCTGTACTTTTTACATGGCGCTGGCTATTATCTTTGTACTTTTTTACGTGGAGCTGGCTATGATATTTGTATTTTTTACGTGGCGCTGGGTATTATCTTTGTACTTTTTTACGTGGCGCTGGCTATTATATTTGTACTTTTTTACGTGGCGCTGGCTATTATATTTGTACTTTTTTATGTGGCGATGGCTATTATATTTGTACTTTTTACGTGGTGCTGGTTTTATATTTGTACTTTTTTACGTGGCGCTGGCTATTATCTTTGTAACTGTTTATGTGGTGCTGGCTATTGTATTTGTACTTTTTTACGTGGAGCTGGCTATTATATTTGTACTTTTTTACATGGAGCTGGCTATTATATTTGTACTTTTTTACGTGGAGCTGGCTATTATATTTGTACTTTTTTACGTGGAGCTGGCTTATTATCTTTGTACTTTTTTACGTGGCACTGGCTATTATCTTTGTACTTTTTTACGTGGCACTGGCTATTGTATTTGTACTTTTTTATGTGGCACTGGCTATTATATTTGTATTTTTACATGGAGCTGGTGATTATATTTGTACTTTTTTACGTGGCGCTGGCTATTATATTTGTACTTTTTTACGTGGAGCTGGCTATTATATTTGTATTTTTTATGTGGTGCTGGCTATTATGTTTGTATTTTTTATGAGGCGCTGGCTATTATATTTGTACTTTTTTACGTGGCGCTGGCTATTATGTTTGTACTTTTTAACGTGGCGCTGGCTATTATCTTTGTAATTTTTTACGTGGTGCTGGCTATTATATTTGTACTTTTTTACGTGGAGCTGGCTATTATATTTGTACTTTTTTTACGTGGCGCTGGCTATTATATTTGTACTTTTTTACATGGACCTGGCTATTGTATTTGTACTTTTTTACATGGAGCTGGCTATTATATTTGTACTTTTTTACGTGGAGCTGGCTATTATATTTGTATTTTTTATGTGGCGCTGTCTATTATGTTTGTACTTTTTTACGTGGCGCTGGCTATTATATTTGTACTTTTTTACATGGAGAAGGCTATTATATTTGTACTTTTTTACGTGGCGCTGTCTATTATATTTGTACTTTTTTACGTGGAGCTGGCTATTATATTTGTACTTTTTTACGTGGCGCTGGCTATTATATTTGTACTTTTTTACGTGGAGCTGGCTATTATATTTGTACTTTTTTACGTGGAGCTGGCTATTATATTTTTGACTTTTTTACGTGGCGCTGGCTATTATCTTTGTACTTTTTTACGTGGAGCTGGCTATTATATTTGTATTTTTTACGTGGCGCTGGCTATAATCTTTGTACTTTTTTATTTGGCGATGGCTATTATATTTGTATTTTTTACGTGGCACTGGCTATTATCTTTGTACTTTTTTACGTGGCGATGGCTATTATATCTGTACTTTTTACATGGCGCTGGCTATTATCTTTGTACTTTTTTACGTGGAGCTGGCTATGATATTTGTATTTTTTACGTGGCGCTGGGTATTATCTTTGTACTTTTTTACGTGGCGCTGGCTATTATATTTGTATTTTTTTACGTGGAGCTGGCTATTATCTTTGTACTTTTTTACGTGGCGCTTGCTATTATCTCTGTACTTTTTTACGTGGAGCTGGCTATTACATTTGTACTTTTTTACGTGGCACTGGCTATTATATTTGTATTTTTTACGTGGCGCTGGCTATTATCTTTGTTCTTTTTTACGTGGAGATGGCTATTATATTTGTACTTTTTTTAAGTGGAGCTGGCTATTATCTTTGTACTTTTTTACGTGGACCTGGCTATTGTATTTTTACTTTTTTACATGGAGCTGGCTATTATATTTGTACTTTTTTACGTGGAGCTGGCTATTATATTTGTATTTTTTATGTGGCATTGTCTATTATGTTTGTACTTTTTTACGTGGCGCTGGCTATTATATTTGTACTTTTTTACATGGAGATGGCTATTATATTTGTACTTTTTTACGTGGATCTGGCTATTATATTTGTACTTTTTTACGTGGATCTGGCTATTATATTTGTACTTTTTTACGTGGCGCTGGCTATTATATTTGTACTTTTTTACGTGGCACTGGCTATTATCTCTGTACATTTTAACGTGGCGCTGGCTATTATATTTGTACTTTTTAACGTGGCGCTGGCTATTATATTTGTACTTTTTTACGTGTAGCTGGCTATTATATTTGTATTTTTCACGTGGCGCTGGCTATTATATTTGTATTTTTTAAGTGGTGCTGGCTATTATATTTGTACTTTTCTACGTGGCGCTGTCTAATATATTTGTAGTTTTTTACGTGCCGCTGGCTATTATATTTGTACTTTTTTACGTGGAGCTGGTTATTATCTTTGTACTTTTCTACGTGGCACTAGCTATTATCTCTGTACTTTTTTATGTGGCGCTGGCTATTATCTTTGTACTTTTTTACGTGGCGCTGGCTATTATCTTTGTACCTTTTTACGTGGCGATGGCTATTATCTTTGTACTTTTCTACGTGGCACTGGCTATTATCTCTGTACTTTTTTATGTGGCGCTGGCTATTATCTTTGTACTTTTTTACGTGGCGCTGGCTATTATCTTTGTACCTTTTTACGTGGCGATGGCTATTATCTTTGTACTTTGTTATGTGGAGTTGGCTATTATATTTGTACTTTTTAATGTGGCGCTGGCTATTATATTTGTACTTTTTTACGTGGAGCTGGCTATTATATAATATGTACTTTTTAACTTGGCGCTGGCTATTATATTTGTAGTTTTTACGTGGCGCTGGCTATTATATTTGTATTTTTTATGTGGCGCTGGTTATTATATTTGTACGTTTTTACGTGGATCTGGCTATTATATTTGTACTTTTTTACGTGGTGCTGGCTATTATATTTGTACTTTTTAACGTGGCGCTGGCTATTATATTTTTATTTTTTATGTGGTGTTGGCTATTATAGTTGTACTTTTGTATGTGGCGCTGGCTATTATATTTGTAATTTTTACGTGCAGCTGGCTATTATATTTGTATTTTTTACGTGGTGCTGGCTATTATATTTGCATTTTTTACGTGGAGCTGGCTATTATCTTTGTTCTTTTTTACGTGGAGCTGGCTATTATATTTGTAATTTTTACGTGGCGCTGGCTATTATATTTGTATTTTTTACGTGGCGCTGGCTATTATCTTTGTACTTTTTCACGTGGAGCTGGCTATTATATTTGTACTTTTTAACGTGGCGCTGGCTGTTATATTTGTACTTTTTTACGTGTAGCTGGCTATTATATTTGTATTTTTTACATGGAGCTGGCTATTATATTTGTATTTTTTATGTGGTGCTGGCTAGTCTCTTTGTACTTTTCTACGTGGCGCTGGCTAATATATTTGTAGTTTTTTACGTGGCGCTGGCTATTATATTTGTACTTTTTTACGTGGCGCTATTATCTTTGTAATTTTTTACGTGGCGCTGGCTATTATATTTGTACTTTTTTACGTGGAGCTGGCTATTATATTTGTACTTTTTTACGTGGAGCTGACTTTATATTTGTACTTTTTTATGTGGAGTTGGCTATTATATTTGTACTTTTTAACGTGGCGCTGGCTATTATATTTGTACTTTTTTACGTGGTGCTGGCTATTATATTTGTACTTTTTAACTTGGCGCTGGCTATTATATTTGTACTTTTTTACGTGGAGCTGGCTATTATATTTGTATTTTTTACGTGGCGCTGGCTATTATATTTGTATTTTTTATGTGGCGCTGGCTATTATCTTTGTACTTTTTTACGTGGTGTTGGCTATTATATTTGTACTTTTTTACGTGGCGCTGGCTATTATATTTGTACTTTTTTACGTGGAGCTGACTATTATATTTGTATTTTTTATGTGGCGCTGGCTATTATATTTGTACTTTTTTATGTGGTGCTGGCTATTATATTTGTACTTTTTTACATGGCACTGGCTATTATATTTGTACTTTTTTACGTGGTGCTGGCTATTTGTACTTTTTTACGTGGTGCTGGCTATTATATTTGTACTTTTTTACGTGGTGCTGGCTATTATATTTGTACTTTTTTACGTGGAGCTGGCTATTATATTTGTACTTTTTTACGTGGCGCTGGCTATTATATTTGTACTTTTTTACGTGGCGCTGGCTATTATGTTTGTATTTTTTACGTGGCGCTGGCTATTATATTTGTATTTTTTATGTGGCGCTGGCTATTATCTTTGTACTTTTTTACTTGGTGCTGGCTATTATATTTGTATTTTTTTACGTGGAGCTGGCTATTATATTTGTACTTTTTTATGTGGCGCTGGCTATTATATTTGTACTTTTTTATGTGGCGCTGGTTATTATATTTGTACGTTTTTACGTGGATCTGGCTATTATATTTGTACTTTTTTACGTGGTGCTGGCTATTATATTTGTACTTTCCCCAGGTCAACACTACTTCTTCAAGCCACTTGATGTAAGTCTTCTTTTGTTAGTGTCCCTCACTAACAAAATTGGGACTGTGTTTCTAATCAAAACAATCTGAGCATGTTTTATGAGCTGCTGTATCTTCATAATTGCCATTAAGCTCATCCAACTGTTTCCAAATCCGCTACACTGTCCTCAGATTGACACCCAAACACTCTGAAATGTTTGTATTGGAGCTTCCGGCATAAATGCCAAGCAATAGAAAATGCTGTTTCCAAATTTCTGCAGGAGTGAATTATGTCATAGTGTTCTTTTTTTTTCCCAAACAGTGCCCAACTACCCCCCCCACTACACTGTACATTAAACAAGATCAAAAACAAACAACATGCATACAGGAAATTTAAAAATATAAAATGGCAACAACCCATCGCACCCTGTATATGTCTTATTACTGCATAAATTGTATTTAGTGACTACACATGTTTAAGTATATATCTCTGTCTTTTCAGACATCAATATCAATGTCTGCCAACCAAAAATCTGAAAAGTCTTATTAAAGAAAATGTATCTTTTGACAGTAATCAGACCTTTATTTAGATATGATAACTTTTATTCATGTGCCCAAAACATAAACAAAGTAATTTTTAGGAAATTAAGGGATTTTAATCCGATATTATCACATGTTGCTTTTAGTGGGTATAGAATTCCTTGCATTCACTTACATGCAAATACCCTTGGGAAAGATATTAATATGTCTCTTCCCTCCAGATATGAGTCAAATAACAGGACAGATTGGGTTCTATCATCTTGGTTGGCAACCAGTCTAACACAGAAATGAATGGCATCCTGCTGCGGGAAAAATCTTCTGCCCTGTTGGTCATGTTTCTTTCGAGACATGATTGCACAAGTGTGTATCATGTATGGCACTTAACTGACTGATGTGTTTGAGTAGATATTTTTGTTTTGACTTGAAAATGGTTACCCAGATTAAAAAAAGATAGATAGATAGATAGATAGATAGATAGATAGATAGATTCAGATTAAGATAGATAGATAGATAGATAGATAGATAGATAGATAGATAGATAGATAGATTCAGATTAAGATAGATGGATAATGCTGTCTAAACTCTTTAAACTAGTTTCTGTTTGTATAGGAACACTGCCAAAAGACCATTGTAAGTATATAAATAATTTATATATGGCTTAACAGAATCAAAGCTTCATGAATGCTGGAACTTTTCCAAAGGATATATAAGTGCATAAAAATAAAATTTTATATTTACGAACGAAAAAACTAGTATATAATGTCTATAGGGCCTATTTTAGATATATATCATTATTATTAGAAGGTCCTTACACATAATAGCAGTACTTACATCACATTTCAATGCTTTCATTAATTATTTATAAAAATTGAAAAAAAACTGTAACCTTTCTTTATAGTGAATTTAATTTTCCTCTGCCTTTACTTTCTTTCTTTCTTCCATTGTTATTCTCTTTATAAGACACAAAGAAAAAGGTATAGATAAAAAAATAAATTACTAAAAATTATCTAATATTAAATAGTGCTTCAGGAAAGCTAGAGTCTATCTTTTGCAAAATAGAGGAACAAGGTGACAATAGATAGTAAACATCCAAGAGGACATAGATTTTTCCCATGACCTGGATGCTTACCTTGATCATCAGGGTCCAATTCTTAGTAATCCTTCTTCATAGCTTCTGTTAAGGCAATGAGTGTTACTTTGCAATGCCTATCTCCTCTCTAAGTAATATGTAACAAGTTTTACTAGATTACAAGGTATCAGCAGTAAGAAAGGATATTGACTTGACCTATTATTAAAAGTCCAAGAAGAATTTGCCGTTACTAAGCTAAATGACTCCAACTATCTTGTTATTTTATTCATAATGAAAGGGAAAAGTGGATTAAAGCCAATATCCAAGTACAACTAAACAAAATGACTGTCTATTGAGTTAATAGTATGTGCTAAAATATTAAAAGTAAATACATAAAATTGATCATTTTATTAAGTAATTTAATACAGGATAAGTGGGTTGATTATTGGAATTTTTATGTAAGTGCAATTCTGTTAAAATATTTTAAATTCTTGATCTGATCAAATCAACTTTTTCTAGAGATTTTTGATTTTTTAAATTGGAAAAACCCTGTTTAAGACTGTAAAGTCACCAAGTGTGTAGAAGAATAAAGAACAGAAACATTAGTAATCTGGTAAGGATATGGTAAATTTAATAAGCTTTGAATTTCGGATTGGTTAAATAGATATGTATACAGTCATAGGATGTGCGTTGTAGTGCAGTGGATATCGGTTTGGAACGAGAAATCGGGGTACTGAGTTCAAATTCCAGTTGAATTCATTGCATTCACTTACGTGCAAATATCCTTGGGAAAGGTATTAATCCGGCTCTTCCTTCCAGTTATGGGTTAAATAACAGGACAGATTGGGTTCTATAGCCTTGGCTAGCAACCAGTCTACCACAGAAAGCAATGGCAACCTACTGCGGGAAAATCTTCTGCCCAGTCAGTCATGTCTCTTTCGAGACATGATCGCCCAAATGACGGACAGCCATAGCATCAGCAACAGCATGTTCTGAAAATAAAATCGAAAAGAAATGAAAGATTATAATAATGCAAAAATTAATAAATGACTGAAAAATATTTGGATAATACCAAACTGATATTATTATAGTAGTTCTCTTTCATCCTCTGGTTAATGTCTTCAGAATTCAGACTTACTACCAGAAGTTGAATGAGCAGTAAAAGCCCTTAACACAAAAAGGACATCACTAAAAAACTAATCACACCCACCACTAACAATTTTTTTTAATTGAATTCACCCCAAGCAAGGAAATAAGGCCACTAAGACATAACAGTGTGGAAGAATTAAGAACAGAAACATTAATAATGAGCTAGAAGAGGAACGAGTAATCAAGAAGACAGCAGATAGCAATTGACATTGCATTTAAATTTTTTGCAGATTAAAGTTGACTGGAAAGCATGGAGTCAGAAGGGAGTTCTGCAAGTGAAAAGTGTGAGAAAAGAAACTGTTAGCATAGAATTTATGGTTACATCAAGCCAGCTTAACTGTAAATTGATGAGATTTTACTGACAGTCTAGTACTGTACTTAAATTCAAAAAGTCTAAGAGCCGATTACCATGAAAGTATTGAAAAGACACAGAGATGCAAATTATTGTTAAATTATTTGCTGATGATACTAATGCTGTGGAGTAGTTTTTGCACTGAAGGTTATAATCATGCTATGTCGGTTGCTAATCGACTTAACATACCCAAAATGTTAGGAACTTGGTAATCTTCCACTGAAAGCTGACTCCTTAGTATTCAGCTAACTGCCAACTAATATCAACTGCCTAGTAGTTCTACTGAACTCCAATAGAAGTCTAAAGAACTCCCATGAACTTCCCAAGTACTTCTTCCGTTAACTTCCTGTTAACTCTTATTAATATAGGAGAGAGAGAGAGAGTCTATTATCTGAGAAATAGGTGTGTTTCACCATAACAACTAAACTATATTGTTACATCAATGACAATGAAGATTACTTGTTACTTCAAGATGAATTCAATTCACTTTCAGTTTAAAGTTTGTAATGGCACCTAAAATTAAATGTGGAATGTATGTTGTATTGAAAAGGACAAAGAGATTAGGATATTCTAGTTTTATGTGATTTATCTCCAAGAACATCTATCTTTGAAATTGTAAAGAAGGTCAGTCAAAGAATAGATATGATTAAATGTTGCTTTACAAATCTTATTCCAGAAAAGGTAAAACACTTTACACTATATTTATTCAACCAGTATTCAAATATGGAGTTGTTATCTGGATCCCAAACTACAAAACTATGATATCAACTTATTGTAATCTACCCAGGACAGGTGCCTCAGTTAACTACCAGTGTAATCAAGAGACCATCCCTTAAGTCTATATGCTAGCTCACCAATCAGTGTATGAAGTTTAAGAGTTGTATGTTTGGTATTTTGTAGGTGTGTGCATGTTTGCTGTCATTATTGTTAGCAAAATTTATTGCTGAGTATTAGGGTGCTCATTGGTACCTAGCCTACTAAGTCAGTCTGCTAATAAGTTTGGTGCTAACTACTCATAATCAATTATTATATGTGTTGGAATGGTGCTGCTATTTTTATGATGACTGACAAATTTGAGTAATGTCACTGTATTAAATTCTAGCTTTCTTCCAAGATTCTTAAAATGTTTGATTAAACTTTTGGTGAATATTTTTTCAGTTGAATACAGATTTTGAGTGGCACATGTTTTTCAAGATTGGTCAAGTGTTTGTTCAAGATGATGAACATTCGAGGTAACCAATCACAAGAAAAACAGCCAGCAAATGAAGAAAAAGATTATGAACACATTCATAAGGACAATTACCAAACAACCCCTAACCCTCATATATTTGTAATTGAGTATAGAGTGTGCCAGAACCAGGAATTTTCTAGTATCAGCTCATATATATATATAACACATTTGGTATATATCTCATAAAATGTCAGTGTGGCAAAAATATGATTTGTATTTAGCTGGATATGAAAACCATGTAATTGGTTTACTTGCACTCACTAATATTTTCTATACAAAGCTACTTTTTGAAATCTCACATATTGTTATGACTTATTACTACTACCCCATTAATACAAGCAGGTGCTCATTGTCAAAAGGAAAAGGTTATTTGTATGATTATTTTAAAAATACCCTTTCTTTTTTTTTTGTTTATTTATTTTGTTTGTTTTTGGTATTGCTGTGAAATGTACATTGTTGGCCATTATTATTACTAGCATGTACAGTAATACATGCTTAAGAATTTTGATAGACTTTTAATAAAGTTGTATTAGGTGTCATTTTATTCAGGGCTATAAAAGGAATAAACATGAACCCTCTTTCTCTCTTTTTGCTACATCATGTAGCAACAACATTAAGACTTGACTTTGTGGGATGGAGAGGGGACTGCTCTTTTACAATCTTCTTAATTTGCATAAAACTATATGTATAAAAATCCTCTATTTGTTGAAATTCATTTCTTTTAATCATTTCATGTCAAGTAAGGCAATAAAGCCACTAAGAAAACATTATTAAAGAGTGAGAACAATAAAAGAACAGTAATTAAAAAGATAATGGTCAATAATGCATTTAAAATTTTAATAGGAGTAGATAGATTCGCCTATTGCCCAGTTCACATGCCTTCCTTGTCTTTTGAACAGGAGTAGAGGTTTATCTCTTGCTTTCTCTTGAGTACTGAGTTTTCAGTTCCTTCTTTTAAAGTCTTCCCATTCTTTTTCACTCCCAGTAATCTCTTGTGTCTTAGTGGTATTATAGCTTTACTTGGAGTGAAATGATTAAAAAAATAAAGTTGATTGGAAAGCAAGAGGCTGGAAAAGAGTTCCATAAATGAAAAAAATATTTGCCTAAAAATTATGGCTGCATGTAGCCATTTCATTTCAGTTCCTTTTCCTCGCTGATGACCATGCATTCGATTTTCTTATAGTTTATTTTCAGTTGTTTCTTCCTGCTTTTTTTCAGCTTACCTTCTGTAGGAGGTCTTGTAGTTTCTTTTCCATGTCTGCTATCAGCACTGTATCATCCGCATCTCTGATATTGTTTAAACTACAGCCACCAATGACGAATTCTGACATGACTTCTAGTGTCCTCAGAATAGTCTTGCTGTACAAGTTGAGTCTGGTAAAAAGACACATCCTTGTCTTATGCCCTTTTCTATCTTTGTTTATCTGCTGAATTTGTTTCCTATTTGCGTGCAGTTGGTTTGCTGCCAGTAGTGGTTCTTGATTACTCTAATGTCTTTCCCAAATATGTCAAGATTGCTGAGCATTTCTATCAGTTCTTTGCACTGTTTTTTCTTGAACGCCTTCAAGTAGTCTATAAAACACAGTACACGTCCTTCATTTGTATTGCCCTTTTTGATAGCATTGTAAGCATAAATGGTTGAATACTTTATTTTATTTGATAACTAGCAGTATAGCCTGGTGTTGCTCGAGTGTAATGAAAGCTTTAAAACAGACACACATACAAACATCTTGCCTTTTATATATATATATATATTTTCGATTTTCTGCACTATTGTAAGAACTGAACCTTGAAACTTCTGAATATTGTTTCTTATGTCTTTGTTTATGAGTGTATCAAATTTGATTAAAATCGGACCACTCCTTCTATAACCCGATTTTTTCGATTATCGATTTTCTATATTTATCGGGGGTATCTTGACACAAAACCTTGCTAAGAACACTTGCAGACGCTTACAGTACAACTGTGTAAATTTTCAAGAAAATTGGTTCAACCATTTCGGAGTCTATAGGTAACGGACACAGACACACACAGACATACACACACACACATATACACACACTCACACAGACAAACTTCCATTTATAAATAAGTTTAGATCTTTTCTGACAGAAACTTTTATTTTGTAAAGTGGGGTATACTGATAATATTTCTTTCATTTGTTGCCATATCTAGTGTTTTTATGAGAGATTGAACTTACAAGTGTTAATCTTTCATTAAATGATCTGTCTTTACTGTCCTAAAGGTTTATATACCAGCAAATAGACCAGATTATTACTGGTCCTACTCTGGCATCTTGGCTTCACTCACTTTCTTACTGCTGTAAAGTTGCCTCCCTATGCCTTTTCTATAAATACTTTCATGACAACTATTTGGACGAACTCTTTGCCATGGCACCTCGACTTTATGAATTTAAGTGCAGTACTAGACTGGTGATGAGGTCTCATTAATTTACAGATGATTTGACTAAATGTAACCATAAGTTCCATGCTAGCAGTTTCTTTTCTTACACTTCTTGCTTGTAGAACTCTCTGCCAAATATATCCAAATTTGCCAAAATATATCTTCTGGCTCCATGCTTTCCAGTCAAATTTATTCTTCAAAAATTTAAATGCAATGTCAGTTGCTTTCTACTATCCTCTTGATTACTCTTCTTGCTTCATAGTAATGATTCTGTTTTTTTAATTCTTTCACACTCAGTAACTCCTTGTGGCTTAGTGGCTTTACTGCCTTGTTTGGTGTGAACTCAATAAAAAAAGAAAAGGATTGGTGGTTGAACTCGTGAATTTAGGAACTGACTTCAAAGAACAGTCGAAAATAATATTTACTGACACTAAGTAAAAGGCACAAAAGATACAATGTTAATCAAAAACATTAGAAATAAATACAAGCGAGCAAAAGATAAATAACTCAATGAGAAATGTACTGAGATGGGAAATCTACAAAACATAGAAGGCAGGTATAAAAAAAGTTAAAAGGCAAATCATGCTTTGTGACAGGATGTATAACATCTAAAAAGGAATGACTGTTGCCATATCTGGTCAGGTGCTTCTGCTATTCACCTTGAGGTTCTCAACAAAATCCAAAAGAGGATATGCAATTTAGTCGAACCTGCTTTCAGTCATTTTCTGATTGATGTGATGTGACTTCCCTCTGTCTTTTTTACAAATACTTTCATGGCAACTGCTTTGACAAGCTTCTTTCCCTAGTTTCCTGACCACATGAATTTACTTGTGCTCATAGATCGGCATTAAAGTCCCACTCTTTTTACCATCGAAATAGGTAAATGTAACTGCCCAAGTTTCTTTTCTCACACTTCCCATCTTGGGAACTCCCTTCCATATACTTCCTTCCCTGATAACTTCAATCTCCCAAAGTTTAAAGACAATGTCAATTGCCATCTTCTATCTCCTTGATTCCCATCCATCTCTTATACTTTCTTTGACACCCCTTGTACCTTGCTTTTTCATTCACTGTAATTCTCTGTGCATCAGTGACATTCCTGCCTTGCTTGGGGTGGAATGATTAAAAAATATTTATGTCTCGTATATTGTGCAGTTTCAGTACTCGATAGGTGTACACTGTTACGCATGATGTAACAGAGTGCCAATAGTTAACGGCTTAGCACATAAATATAACTCAGCTAATTTGCGTAGGATACCACAAAAAACAATAGTAAAATAAAATATACAACAAAGATAGAATGAATACATTAAAGAGTCCTTTCATGACAACAAGGGGGAGTAACCAGTAATACCTAAAAACATAAAAAGACCTTTAGTATCAAAAATGTGAGGTAAGATCCTCACTGGCCAAGATAAGCAGTAAAAAAAATTAGTAGGACCAGATGAGATTGTAACAGAGATGCAACAGCATTAGATGATCACGGGTTTGACAAGGTTACCAAAATGATGAATGAAATATATGAAATTAGTGAAAATATTGAAAGCAGTGTCAAAGAAAAAGGTTCAAAGAAATACAAACTCCATTGGATAATCTGCTAATCTATGACTGACTAGGAAGAAGATTTTCCCTTAGTAGGTTGTCATTTCTTTCTGCGTTAGACTGGTTTCCAACCAAGGCTATAGAACCCAATCTATCCTGCTATTCAACCCACAGTCAATCTAGTACTGCACTTAAATTTGTGAAATCAAGGTACTAAAAAGCAAAGCTTGGCAAAACAATAACCATGGAATTATTTATAGAAAAGGTCAAGAAAAGCTATGTTATACTTGTAGAAAAGTAGTTGAAGCTTAACAAGTCATATATCTAAACTTATCACTAGGGCTCTAATAAATAGAGTTCATATCAGAATTAAATCAGAAATAGAACAATAACAATGTGGCTTTGTTAAAACACTGGAACAAGAATGATTTTATATTTTATATTTAGATTGCTATCAGGGAGAACAATGCAAATGAAATTAAACCTATACTTACATTTCATAGATTTCACAGAGGTGTTTGATAGAGAACAACAAAAAGCATTACTTGAAATGCTAGAAAAGCTTGATATTCAAAGTAATCCATAAGTTTTATTGGGAACAGTTCAGGACTGATGACATTGCAGAGTCTTCTTTGGGTTCTCTTAACAATCTTTAGATATGTAGCCAAAGTACCAGGCCAGATATGGCAGTGATATTTTATATACAGACAAATGGTAGGCTTATAAAGATACTTGTATGGTGAAAAAAAATGTTGAGCACGACACAGTAAATCAACTTTTCGAGCAAAAAAACAACTAAGACTTGTATGTTAGTTGGAAAATGTACAGTCCTTATTTAGTAAAGGCAACAGACAGTTTCTCTTCATGCACACTTAACAGCATTTTTCTCCTTTTCCCTTTATGTGTATTGTCCCTTCAGGCTGTGAACGACCATGGCTCTCCACAACTTTCTCTTTGTTGTTTGTCTTTTTACTATCCCTCCCACTCTCTCTTCTTCCAGGTATTTAAAAATGCTCATTAAGTTATTCACTGTTTCCCTTTGATTCTCTTGCCTTCAATATCTAATCTAAACTTATTTATAAATGGAACTTTGTCTGTGTGTGTGTGTGTGTGTGTGTGTGTGTGTGTCCATTACCTATAGACTCCAAAATGGCTGAACCGATTTTCTTGAAAATTTACACAGTTGTACTATAAGCGTCTGCGAGTGTTCTTAGCTAGGTTTTGTGTCGAGGTACCCCCGATAAATATCGAAAATCGATAATCGAAAAAATCGGGTTATAGAAGGAGTGGTCCAGTTTTAATCAAATTTGATACACTTATAGACAAAGGCATAAGAAACAATATTCAGAAGTTTCAAGGTTGCAGTTCTTACAATAGTGCAGAAAATTGATAATATAGATATAAAAGCTTTCATTACACCCAAGCAACTGCTAGTATCATGTCAGTCTCAAATTCTCCAAGCCTTTTCTTCTAATTAGATGCCAAAGAAATTTCAGCTGTCAATTTTCAAATGTAATTGTCCTTTTTGTTTCTGATTTTTGTAAAACCACTCCTTTATCTTTTATGTTCTATGTCTCTTCAGAACGTGGGTAATAATGACTCTCCACAAGTCTCCTCTTCATCTGTGAGAAAATTATCAAGCATTCATGGTTGTATAGAAGGATTAATATTGTCATTTCTCATCAGAACTTCAATTCTTTAATTCAATTGAAAGTTCTCACTTCAACATCAACTGATCGCATAACTAAAAGAGTAATTTCCACTGGCTCCAAGCACCCATTTATAGAATGCTGCCCAAAATATCAGTCATGAAACATTTTTTCTAACTACTCAGAAAAGTCCCACAAGGTTTTTGAGCCACACTCACTATAAAACCAATGCTGATTTCACCCACAGTGGTAAATCTGACCAGGTTGGTGTTAGTGACATACCTTTCCACAGGTGAGCTCAACCAGGCAGTCGCATCAAGGTGCTTTCATCAACAGTGATGCTTTTTAGTCAATGACAAAATCAGCACCAGCAGTACAATGTGACTAGTACAATGTGATAATTTGTGGAATATTTCTCCAACAAGTTTATCTCACACAGCCATATATAAGTGTTGAATTTCTCCATATGCCTGTCTGGGCTACTACCTTGGGTTATACCTTGAGTGAACTCTCAGTCTCCCATGACTGATATACTGTTGTATTGTGGCTCATACCATGTGACATCCAGTCGCCTGGATGTTTAAAAGACAATGTGCATTTAGAACAAAGAGTTGTCATTATCACGAACTTTGTGAAGTAACACCTACTACTGTGAGAGACTGAAAATATAGTATATACCTCTTGGTTGTATATACCTCTTGTATGTACCTCTGGTAATAAAATAGTTTATCTACATTTCACTGCATATCTCTTCATTCCATGATACAACATATACAATACCCTGTAATGAGCAAGCGATTGAACCTTGTAAATAACAGGAAATAAAAACTCTTTTTACTCATCACAACTATGTCTTATCTCCATTTGCTGTTTTATCACTTCCACATTTTTCCCAATAATAGTACGGCTGCTAAGAGAACATTACATAGCAGTTCAACATTTGTTTCTCAGGAAATTTTTTGTTGTTTCTTCATATTTTTGACCAATCAGGGCTTGATAAAAGAAACATATTTCTCGATTTCCAGGAGCCTCACCATGAATATAAAAAGGCAATAGAAACTTTCTTCACCAGAGAGAGGAACACATAGAGAGAGAATACAGCAGCCCATACAACAGACCATATCATGTATCAATGAACATTGTTTCACCCTCTCTTTCTCTCATCTTGCTCGCAACACATAGTCCCTCCTTTCCCTCTCACACATCCAATTCCTTTCTTTCTTCCATTCTTCATCTTTATACGGACAACTACATTTTTGTATAAAAAATAATTCTTTTATTTTTTTTGATGAAAATAAACAAAAGTTTATTTTACCTTATTTCTAGTGTATTTTCCTTTTTATTTATTGTTCGGGGGAATTATACAAACCCCTACAATATATTAAGATCAGGGACTTTTCTTTCCAAAAATCTTTTAAGTTACACAAGCTACACTTTCATAGTGCAAGTGATAGAGCCAAAGTAGTTACAGCCTCCAGTCTAATACTCTTAGCACTGAATCACTTTATGATAATGTGTGAATTGTGGTGCATCATTTGGCAAGAAACTCTGTCAGTTTTCAATGGTTGCCAAAGAAGGAACAATTCTGTTGTGTCATCCATTAGAAAGAAAGATCTGCAACTGGCTACTATTGTAATTTCTCTCTAGTCAGCTGACAGCAATAAAATAAAATCTATTTTGTTCATTTCAATCCCGTATAAGAAAGAAGATTGTCTAATGGTGATAAAATCAAACTTGATTGATTATAATGTCTTTATTTATGACTGTATTGATACAACTGTCTTTTGGAGCTATTATGCATGGTTTGTTGATGCAAACTGGTTCTTATGCAAATGACAAATTGCAAAATCATGTTTTTAAAATCAAACATGTTTTGCCTCATTCATTTATGTACTCAACACATTCATTCTATATGCATGTATCAAAAGTACTTTTGTCATTACAGAATTTTCCTCGAAAGCTTATTTTATGTATATATCTAAATACCATGTTATGTTATTATTATTATTATTATTATATTATCAATACTATTTAAATCCATCTTCTGTTTCAGATGTTACAACGGTGGTTATATATGTAGTGTGATCACTATTTTATATAGCAGTCATAATCAATTGTTGAAAGGCTATCTTAAGTGAGAGAGATAATTCTTTTCACAATATTTTGCCCAAATTAAATCTCAAGAGTCACTCAAGACAAAGAGTTACTGAATGAGGTTGCTGAATGCACATAAGAGGATAAAGTAACTGCAGATTATGGGGATATGTAGGATAGATAATGGTTGACTCTAGATGTGAAAAGTTTAAGACTGTATTGGTTTAGGAAGTATCCACTCATGAATTTGTCCCTCTAAGCCATAGTTTTTGGGAAAAAGCTGTTGTAGGAACTTTCCCCAGGTGTGTGAGCATGTGTGTGTGTGTGTCCCCGTGAGAGTGGAAGGAACAAAACCCAAGACTTGAAATAACTGTATAACAGCTTTTATTTGTGATTGAAAGAGAGCGTAGAGTAATGGTATTTTGTAGGAAAAAAAGTGGGGTTTCTCATTTAACAAAGTTTTTGAGTAGATGTTTTGTAGAGAGAAATTTCACCACTTGTTCCTATGAGAGGAACAAGAAATCTGAATGTGAAAATGCTAGGACTGATATGACTCTTTTGAGCTGGGCTTGAAAGTAGAGGCCACTGAAAGGGAAAATTTCAAACATAACCGTTATTACCCACCTGATAACCATTAGGATAATACAATAGATCTTACTACCTATAATGCACCCAGTTATGTATTAAATAACAGGACAGACTGGGTTCTGAAGCCTTGGGTGGCAACCAGTTTAGGAGAAGGAAAATCTCTGAATTCAAAATCAGCTCTCTCAGGCTATCTTGAACTGACTTTTACCTCATATGGAGGATAAAGAGGTTTGTGTATGGTCAATATCCCTACCTGTAAAAGAAATCAAGTTACAGAAGCATTGACAATCCCCTATATATAAGGGAAAATTATATAAAGATTATAATTTATTATACAAATTAATTTAATAAATTATTAATTAATGATAATATTAATTTTTAATATTAATAAAATAAAATATTAATATATTAATATAAATTAATTAATATAGTAATAGACTGAACATTGTGAAAAAGTGGTGAACTTCAACTATTGATTGAGCCAAATATAAAAAAAACTTGCAGAACAGAATCAACCATAGCATCTCATTGAATAAATCTGCACTTTTTGAAAATTTATTAATTACTCACATATTTTAAAATGGTTTATTATGAGTTATTTTACTAGTGTACATAAAAGTTTCATAGAATTTTGTTGTTAAGTACAAGTTTATTTTCATTAAATTAGTTTTACTTCAAAATAAAGCATATATTAACTACATTTACTATTTACATGCTTTGGCAATCTTTTGAGACAGGACTGACTAGGCAGAAGATTTTCCCACAGGAGGTTGCTATTACTTTCTGTGGTAGACTGGTTACCAACCAAGGCTATAGAATCCAACCTGTCCTGCTATTCAACCCTTAGCTTCTGAGAGAAGATATGGATTTATACCTTTTCCAAGGGTATTTGTAGGTTTGTGAAGGAAATGAATTCAACTGAAATTTGAACACTGCTCTCCAGTTTCTCATTCTAAGCCAATATCCATTACACCACAAAATATAATTCCTTAACTTATCTATTAGTAAGAAATAAAGTAAGCTTTTCTTTTATCAAATGACTAGCAGTATAGCCCGGCGTTGCTTGGGTGTAATGAAAGCTTTAAAACTAATCCATGGTCATGGAGCTCAGACTCAGCCTAAAGAATATTTGTGTGAAGTTTGGTGAGAATCGGATAAAAATTGTAGAGTTGTATAAAGGACATACAGACAGATAAACAAACACACACACAAACATCTTACCTTTTCTATATATATATATTATTGATTTTCTGCACTATTGTAAGAACTGCAACCTTGAAACTTCTGAATATTGTTTCTTATGTCTTCGTCTATGAGTGTATCAAATTTGATTAAAATCAGACCACTTCTTCTATAACCTGATTTTTTCGATTATCGATTTTCGATATTTTTCGGGGGTACCTTGACACAAAACCTAGCTAAGAACACTCGCAGACGCTTATAGTACAACTGTGTAAATTTTCAAGAAAATCGGTTCAGCCGTTTCGGAGTCTATAGGTAACGGATACACACACACACACACACACACACACAGACAAAGTTCCATTTATAAATAAGTTTAGGCTTAGATTCAGATTATGCGGTTAAGAGTAAAACTGGTCCATGGGTAAAAAAAGTTTGAGAACTGCTGTCCTAATGGAATATTATGTGTTTCCTTTAAATTTCAGACAGGCACCTTTTATCAATTACTGGCTTCAAACTGGTATCAGCACTTATTAAATTCAATCATTAGTTCTCGGGAAAGAATTCATAGCAGAAAAATACTTTCCAATATCTTATAATCTAAAATGGAATCCTTGGACCAATCCAGAAAATACCTGACTGCTACTGCCATACGCTAACTTTACAAGAATTAGATCAAATCAAAACTGGATTACTGCTGCCAAATCTGAGCTGGAGCTGCCATAGACAGTCAGTTAAGTGCCATACGTGATACACGCTTTGGGCAATCATGTCTCAAAAGAGACATGACTGACTGGGCAGAAGATTATCCCACAGTAGGTTGCCATTGCTTTCTGTGGTAGACTGGTTGGCAGCCAAGGCTATAGAACCCAATCTGTCCTGTTATTTAACCTATAACTGGAGGGAAGCGACAGATTTAATTCCTTTCCCAAAGGTATTTGCATGCAAGTGAATACAACAAATTCAACTGGAATTTGAACTTGGCTTTCTGATTTCTTGTTCCAAACTGATATCAACTGCACCACATAAAATAAACTTCTCTTAAAAGAATATATATTAAAAAAAAAAAAAAAAAAAGATTATCCATTTAAACAAGGGCCAGTCAGTTAAGTGCCATATGTGATGACTGACTGGGCAGAAAATTTTCCCACAGTAGGTTGCCATTGCTTTCTGCAGTAGACTGGTTGCCAGCCAAGGCTATAGAACCCAGTCTGTTCTGATATTTAACCCTTAACTGGAAGGCAAAATCAATTACACATCCTCATTGATGATGAATTACTTTAACAAAAAAAAAAAAAAATGTTGCTAGCCGCTTGCAACTCTATCATTATTTTCATGGCAAGTATTCAGAGGAGCTACATTCTTTAGTCCTACCAGTTCAATCTTCACAGCTAGGAAATACCATGCAGTGACATGTGAAGGTTTGGTAATGTCTGGTGATCCTTGGATGTTAACTCCTTGATTGTATGCCCCTAAGATATAAGTATAGAGCCTAGAATTGAGATATATGACTATATTTGTGGTGTATTACGTGCAGGAACAGAGTTCAAGTTGTTCTTTTTTTCTTTTATGCTCTGATGGTCCACCTCCTTCGAATGCTCGCATTCCACACCCGATTGTCAAATCAGGACTCCATTTATCTCTCTCAAGCCGGCCATGATTTGCATATGTGTGAGCCTCCTTTTTGGTTTTCACGCACACAGTCATTCCAGGCTTTGCCAGCATGTTGTTTACCTTGTCCAGCACCCGCTCTGCGACCACAAAAAACACAGGCAACCCTAAGCCTCTTGCTTCATCTAGGGCCATGTTTACCACAGTGACAAAGGAAGCCATATATGTAAAACAAATGAAAGATGAAATAAACACTTTATTCAAATTAAATATAAATTAAATTTTGTATTTCGCTTTTTGATTGGATGTCCTCTCAATACAAATGCCCCGGGGCTGTTTCACCCTCTGCACTCACTATCAGCACACTACTGCTGCTATGCCACATATTAAGAGTGAACTCATCCTCATTCCTTTGGTAAAGAGGAACTTCCATTCAAACAGCTGTTTCCCTAAAATTGTTACTTTGTGAAAAAAAACTCCCAAGAGGGTGCTTCCTCTATTACTACAATCTTAATCTCTTCAAGTTTAGAGTAAACAAATATATATCCTATATATCCTCATAATATGCACTTCTTACTTCCAACCTTTGTCTATGGCTATATTGTGTTGAATACACCAGTTCCTGTCTGATCACTGAAGTTAAGCAACATCAAGCCTGGTCAGTACTTAAATGGGTGACCATTTGGGAATACCAGGTGCTGTAAACGTAAGTACCAAGAATGGTCCACCAGTCCTCCAGGTTTGGAGTTTGGGTGCAGGGCTAACAACCTTGCCCCGTAAAAACAGTTTGTTACAGCAACAAAAAGTTGCTGCCCTATGCACCATTGGGTATGATGGATAAATGTTGATGATGACTTCCAACCTTTACACCCTTAAAACAATCTCATTCAGTAACCCCTAGTGATTCTTAGATTTTGTATTGGTTGAATAAAACTCCCATATAAACAGTATCACCTTTGAATGAAATCAATTTTTTGATACAATTAGTGATTTTATCACTTCACTTACACTGGAGTTGAAGTAATTTAAGTAAAAAGTGAATTTTAAATTAAAAAGTTAATTTAAGCAAAACATTTAAAAAACAGAAACATTAATAAACATTTAAAGAGCAAAATATTGAAATAAAACCATTTAAATGCATCAACACTGGAATAAAAACATCTAAAAAACAAAAATGGAATAACATAGATATAATTGTGCACTTGTAAAAAGAAAAGGAAAAATTAAGAGAGCGGAATAAATTTTGTAACTTAGCATTCTCTAGACATCTCTTAAGCCATGACAATTGTCATAATTGAAAAATATTTTTGTTATCAATTTAGAAGGGAATCTTGTTTATAATATTGATACAGCGTTAAAACATTTAAAGACTTTTACAGAGCTATTGGCCTTAGGTTAAGTTTAGTCAGTCAGTTTAGTGCCATACATGATACCTGCTTGGGTGATCATGTCTCAAAAGAGATATAACTGACTGGGCAGAAGATTTTCCCACAGTAGGTTGTCATTACTTAGACCAGTTACCAACCAAGGCTACAGAACCCAATTTGTCCTACTATTTAACCCATAGCTGGAGGGAGAAGTGATGGATTAATACCTTCCCCAAGGGTATATGTGCATAAGTGAATGCAACAAATCCAACTAGAATTTGAACTTGGCTCTCCAATTTCTTATTTCAAGCCTATATCCATTGCACCACAATGTACATCCTTAAGTAACTTAGGTTTAGTTACTTAGCTGTTATTTATAAATTTCAAGTCTGACACTGCTAAAATCACTGATATTTGAATTTTGTTTTTAATTTTCTGAATTTTTAAACTTTTTTGTTAACTTTTGTTATAGTGAAATATCCTGTCTTACCCAGGAATGGGTATGGCCCGGGTTATAAAAGACCTAGACAGGAACGAACTACAGAGAGAGTAAATGAGAGTGCTCATGACTATATACAGGAGTGATCAAGAGTCTTCATCATTATATGAGAGATCGAGAGCCATCCACCTTAGACAAGAGTTAGACATCACTAGACGAAAGCCTTCTTCTCACGAAGGATGCATACGTCCTATACAGAGACATTGCCTTCTTAAATGTTATTCTTGTTAACTCTTCGTTGGTGTACTTGTATTTGGTTTATTGTACTGAGGTATAATAAATCTCTATTTATACATCCTCTGTGTTAAGAGTTATTTCTTGCACTATTCTTTCTCTGTTTATCCCCACCCGGGATACAACAACTTTTTAAAAATTTTATTTGTATAGGATTTTTTCAGAGGGCACATTCACAAAGATTTGACAGTTTGGCTTATAGCATATCAACCTCAATGCCAACAAGATTTTTAGGATAGGTTCATATGAGTAGAGTATGTATTTATTGCTGGTAATATTTTTTTCTTTCAAAAATGTTTTGCTGGTATTTTTACTATAAAAATGTATTTTTATACTTTCAAAGTGTTTTGACCCTAGTTTGAGAGTGTTATGTCTTCATTGCATTCAATGAAGATAACACAGTCAGAAAATATATTATTGCTTGGAGTTGACATAGTTTTGCTGAATTCTGTAGTCAGTATATAAAGCTTGCTTCTAGCTCTCTCTCACTAACTCACTTTCTATCTCCTCTTCTACTTCTCAGTGCCAGTATTTATACTACTCCAAGTACTATTCTGGATAGTTGAATTCATCTCCACAACAGAGTATTAACTATTTGCTCCTAGGTAGGACCCTAACAGGTACTATCACCCCAGGCCAGTGTGAACCTAGGAACAATAGCAATTGAGAGGTAGTTTCATGCTTCTCAAAACCTCCCGGTCAGAAGCCTTACTGTGGTTTTACTGATAAAATGTATTTTAGCAAGCGAGTATTTTATCGTAAAGTGCTCAATATTGGGGTGTAGATAGAGGGTTGCTAGGTACAAAGAGTTTGTCTCTTTAATAGAGCAGATTCATGCCAACTTCAAAGTTTCATTGGGATGTTCTCACTCATCAGGGCTGTTTGCTATTAAATCCCGTTTTTTTTCTTGCTTACATAGAATATGGTGTGATATTTGTGGAAGTGGTCTTGTTTGTGATTGGTTGGGCATTCTTTTTCTTTTTGTTCATGATTGGTTGATTTTTCTTCTTTTTCTTTTCAATTTTTCACATCACCACCAAAATTAAATGGGAAATAATAAAAAGGGCCTCACCCCACAGCAGTAATAGCAAAAGTTGTAAACTATGATTAGAAGAGAAACTAGCAATAGTCAGTTTTAAAAACCAAAGTAAAATATTAAACCAAAAATTACGAGACAATGAGAAAGTGCAGACATGCGAATGAATCCCTACTTTGCTATATAAACAATAAATAACAACATAATTAAACAAAAAATACGCAAACAAAAATAAAACAAACAATATAAATAAAATTAAAAAAATTAAAAATTAAAATAAAAAATAAAAAATTAAAATTATATTTACAAATATGAAACCACAATAATAAATAGAAAAATAATAAACAAAAACGAAACATAGAAATAATATAAATATGAAAAATAAAAGTACATATAAACACCCAGTCATGAAAAGAATAGAAAATAATGCAACAACCACTAAACAAAAAAACAAAATAAATAAGAATAAAAATAAAAATAAACACATGTAAAACCCACAAATATAAATGCAATAACACCCAACCATGACCCAGAAAAAATAAAGCTAGCAAAATATACCAACATATTAAGAAAAAGGTCAAACAAATAAAAAAGAGGTCAATAAGAGAAAAGGGCACACCCCAATTAAACAAACACCCATTCATGCATACACTAAAAATAAAAATAAACAAAAAAACTATGCACTGAAAGAGAAAAAGAAAAAGAAGAAAAATCAACCAATCATAAACAAAAAGAAAAAAGATAATAACTCATCAATCACACACAAGACCACTCTTATAACATCACATCATATTCTAAATAAACAAGAAAAAACTGGGACTTAACAGCAAACAGCCTTGATGAGTGAGAACATCATAACGGTGTCCTCACAAAACTTCTTAGTTGGCATGAATGTGCTCTATTAAAGACACAAACTTTGTGCCTATATATATATATATATATATATATATAAATAAATCTTAAATAAGCCAGTATGATATATTAATCACCTGATGATTGCTGTGATGTGTGAAACTCAGAGTCATGGGTTAAACATAAGATAATATGTATAGTTATCAATATATATATATGATATATATATATATTTCCCTCCTGTCATGCTCATGGAGAGAGAGAGACAACAGTGAAGCAGTGTCAACTCAGTTCATTTTCCTTACTACTAGTTATTAAACTTTATTATCATATATGAAAGCTCTTGTCATGTATTTGCTCTTGAACAGTACCTTGTTATTAGATTTTTTTGCAATAGTTATGTCATCAGATAGTGAAGAATATATAAATATATTCTCTCTATTATAATAAAGGTCATTGTGGTTTTATTTGTATATCTATATATATATTGTTAAATATAACAGACAATGAATGTCTATTATGTTTACTCATGAGCCATTCTAAACATTGTATTCTGGCTTTAATTTCAGCTGAAGATAAAGACAAAAATTGTCAAACACTTGGATATTTTTTCATTATGCGGATTCTAAGCTTTTGGTTCACATGAACCATCTTCAGAGTGGTTGTAGGGATGTTAACATAAAGATATTCACCATCAAAAATGGTTTTCTCTTGTGTTGACATAAAACATTGCTATGCGATGTTAACGGTCACTGAATAGCAGATGCAGGTCGTAAATTAGTAATGTGGTTCTATGATGTCATACCATGTGAGAGACCGAAATGTTAACAATAGAACCATATGTCTAAATGTAATGTAATGTGTTGTGACTAGATTGAAATGTGATTTTATTGAGTGTGGGTTTCTTTGATTCAGATATTAGGGGCCATCTACATTAGTTTATACAAACACATGAAAAATTATATAAAAAACGTAATGATAACACCTTGTCTGTCATTTTTTATGAAACCTATATATATCTATATAGTCATCCGCAGACAGATCTGTTTTGCTGTATCACAGCTCATCAGTACGGTTAGACTCCAATTGCTTTTTACCCAGGATTGAAACCCGACCGAATTGGCATCAGTCTGGGCTATGGGCGTTCGTTCAAAGAAGGCAGACTTTTTAGCATATACATTATCATTATACACGCCCAATAGCCAGAGTGCTCTAATTCATTACGAAATGAGCGATGCGTACTTACCAGAGTAGCTACTGTTTTTCCAAAGTCTACCATACTTCCAGCATGCTCAATCAGGGTGTGAGAGCATATATATAAAATAAATTTTGAAGTTCAAAATCGTTGTATGATCATTTCTACATGAAATCCCTAAGAGACATTTCACATTTCATTGGCAACCTTTATTTTCAAAATACAAGATGCATGTATATATATAATTCTCTCAAATATTTTGCTGACATTTTTGACAGCAGGAGTACACTTGTAATCACATAATCAAGATGCTGACTTCCACACGACTTCAAACAGAAGATTAGGAAGGAAGTCCCCATTAGTACTAAAAAGAATGATAACAGTATATTTGAGAATGCAATTTTCCTGAAAAATTGTTTTAAAAGAAAGATTTTATAAATTTCAACCATAAGTCGTGCTGTTTAGTCAATAAACAGCAAATGTTTCTGTATAAAGAAAAAAAGCTAATCTCACCGTTATCCTTACCATGAAAGACTTGTAAATTTAAGTGGGTTTTATCACGGTAAGGAGAGTTAAAAGCCTAGCATAAGATGTTTTGTCTACTATAAAGCAATGGACACTAGCATTTATGTAAAAGCAATAAAAGTGTAGACAGATAGAAGCAAAATTTATTGTTATAATAGTTTTTGTGACTGTTATTTGCTTGAATAGCAATTTGAATTTGCGAGGATGTGCATTGTGGTGCATTGGATATCAGCTTGAAACAAGAAATCGGGGAGCCGAGTTCAAATTCCAGCTGAATTCATTGCCTTCACTTACGTGCAAATATCCTTGGGAAAGGTATTAATCTGCCTCTTCCTTCCAGTTATGGGTTAAATAACAGGACAGATTGGGTTCTATAGCCTTGGTTGGCAACAAGTCTACCGCAGAAAGCAATGGCAACCTACTGCGGGATAATCTTCTGCCCAGTCAGTCATGTCTCCTTTGAGACATGATTGCCCAAGCGTGTATCACGTATGGCACTTAACTGACTGACTGATTTGCTTGAAAATAATTACAAATTTTGATATGCTTAACAAATCCAATGCTTTAACTGTTGAGTCGGCAAGGAATATTGAATACTGAAATTATATTTTCATCAAAATCTTTGCAAAAATTAATACAAAATGTGAAAGAAGACATTTTAATAAAATTACATATATGCTGAAATTTGGTCAGCACTGAAATAAAACAATCGCATACAGTGAATTAAGTAGTACTATAGACTGGAATAAAAATGACTCGGCTATAATTTCAAAGTAACAAATTCAAAAGAACGTGTTTTTATTTACTATTTCTCTATTGTTTCATTTTGTATCAGGTTCCTAAAAAGTGGATCTGACAAAATGAAAGATAGAATGTTTTTTATTTTGTCAGATCCACTTTTTAAACCCAAAGAAGATCAGTTAATAGCATACTAGTTGAAGTACTCATGTATCCTAGATAGAAATTCAAGACTAGTTATAATGAAAGTAAAAGACAGTTCTTCTTACTGATTGTATTAAGCTGGTCTGCTTCATAAAACAAACTAATCTGGAGCAATATTTTTTTTAAATTAGTGTTCATCCTGTACAAAGCCCAAGAGCCACTTGAGGTAGTGGGTTAAGAATAAGAGACACAGTTTATGAGCATATTTAGGGAAGATCATGGTTAACTCTAGACTTCAACAGGTTAAGATTATAGTGTTCACTCAATTCAAAGTCAAAGAGCCACTCAAGGTAGAGGGTTACTAAATGAAGTGATTGTAAGAGTGTAAAAAGAGAAAGTAAGAAGGGTGTATCATGGGGATATGTGGTATAGATAGCAGTTTAACCAAAACTTAGAAAACTTATGATTGTAATGATTAGGGAAGCCTCTTTGTGGAAATCTGTTTTTCTATCTTGATACTTTCCAGAAATGCTCTTAGACAAAGCACTTCTTCCCCAACTTAAAACATCAGGAAAAACTAGACTCTTGAACTTTGGGTAGCAACCAAACCAGGATAAAGAATATTTTGAAATCAAATCTTGAGAAGGCAACAAGAAACCACTGCACTATACTTTCCTAAGCTGATAACTCTATGAATCCAAGAAGGAACTCTTTTACATGCATTTTCCTAAGCTGATAACTCTATGAATCCAAGAAGGAACTCTTTTACATGCATTTTCCTAAGCTGATAACTCTATGAATCCAAGAAGGAACTCTTTTACATGCATTTTCCTAAGTTGATAACTCTATGAATCCAAGAAGGAACTCTTTTATATGCATTTTCCTAAGCTGATAACTATGAATCCAAGAAGGAACTCTTTTATATGCATTTTCTTAAGCTGATAACTCTATGAATCCAAGAAGGAACTCTTTTACATGCATTTTCCTAAGCTGATAACTCTATGAATCCAAGAAGGAACTCTTTTACATGCATTTTCCTAAGCTGATAACTCTATGAATCCAAGAAGGAACTCTTTTATATGCATTTTCCTAAGCTGATAACTATGAATCCAAGAAGGAACTCTTTTATATGCATTTTCTTAAGCTGATAACTCTATGAATCCAAGAAGGAACTCTTTTACATGCATTTTCCTAAGCTGATAACTCTATGAATCCAAGAAGGAACTCTTTTACATGCATTTTCCTAAGCTGATAACTCTATGAATCCAAGAAGGAACTCTTTTACATGCATTTTCCTAAGCTGATAACTCTATGAATCCAAGAAGGAACTCTTTTACATGCATTTTCCTAAGCTGATAACTCTATGAATCCAAGAAGGAACTCTTTTACATGCATTTTCCTAAGCTGATAACTCTATGAATCCAAGAAGGAACTCTTTTACATGCATTTTCCTAAGCTGATAACTCTATGAATCCAAGAAGGAACTCTTTTACATGCATTTTCCTAAGCTGATAACTCTATGAATCCAAGAAGGAACTCTTTTACATGCATTTTCCTAAGCTGATAACTCTATGAATCCAAGAAGGAACTCTTTTACATGCATTTTCCTAAGCTGATAACTATGAATCCAAGAAGGAACTCTTTTATATGCATTTTCCTAAGCTGATAACTCTATGAATCCAAGAAGGAACTCTTTTACATGCATTTTCCTAAGCTGATAACTCTATGAATCCAAGAAGGAACTCTTTTACATGCATTTTCCTAAGCTGATAACTCTATGAATCCAAGAAGGAACTCTTTTATATGCATTTTCCTAAGCTGATAACTATGAATCCAAGAAGGAACTCTTTTACATGCATTTTCCTAAGCTGATAACACTATGAATCCAAGAAGGAACTCTTTTACATGCATTTTCCTAAGCTGATAACTCTATGAATCCAAGAAGGAACTCTTTTACATGCATTTTCCTAAGCTGATAACTCTATGAATCCAAGAAGGAACTCTTTTACATGCATTTTCCTAAGCTGATAACTATGAATCCAAGAAGGAACTCTTTTATATGCATTTTCCTAAGCTGATAACTCTATGAATCCAAGAAGGAACTCTTTTACATGCATTTTCCTAAGTTGATAACTCTATGAATCCAAGAAGGAACTCTTTTACATGCATTTTCCTAAGCTGATAACTCTATGAATCCAAGAAGGAACTCTTTTATATGCATTTTCCTAAGCTGATAACTATGAATCCAAGAAGGAACTCTTTTACATGCATTTTCCTAAGCTGATAACACTATGAATCCAAGAAGGAACTCTTTTACATGCATTTTCCTAAGCTGATAACTCTATGAATCCAAGAAGGAACTCTTTTACATGCATTTTCCTAAGCTGATAACTCTATGAATCCAAGAAGGAACTCTTTTACCTGCATATATGCATGAATAAGAGCATCTCTGTATACACATGTTTATTTACCTCTTTTTATAGTTTTCCTATTTAGTGTATTGTCATTAACTAAGTTCACTATACTGTCATGAAACTATCTATCTCATGTCATGTACTTTTGTGGAGTAGTTTTCGCACTGAATGTTATAATTGTGCTATATCAGTTGCTAATCGACTTAACATACCCAAAATGTTTGGAACTTGGTAATCTTCCAATGAAAGCTGACTCCTTAGTATTCGGCTAACTGCCTACTAATATCAACCACCTGGTAGTTCTACTGAACTCCAACATAAATCTAAAGAACTCCCATGAACTTTCCAAGTACTTCTTATTAACTTTTATTAATATAGGAGGGAGAGTCCAATATCTGAGGAATAGGTGTGTTTCCTTATAACATGTACACAGAGTCAAATCATCTTCATTTCCTTCGTAATAATAATAAAGAAGTTTCATATTGACACATCTTCCCAAGAACTACTGTTTTCTATCCTACACATCCTCACAATCTGCACTTTTTAACCCCTCTTTTGATGTCCATAAAACAGTTTTTGTGGACAGCTCTTCTGAGTATAATCTTTCTTAATCAATACAATCTTAACCTCTTCAAGTCTTGAGTCAACTGTTATTTCTCCTACATATCCTCATAATCTGCATTTGCTTCCTCCTTCTATGTTCATTCAATAACCTTATTTAGTTAATCTCTTTCACAAGTAGCTCTTGGAATTTGTATCGGGGGAATATTCAGTAAAAGAAATGTAGTAACTCAACTCTATGAATTTTAGGTACAGTACTATATTGGCAGTTAGGTTTCACCATTTTACAGTTGTAATTGCTAGATATCTAAACTTTTTTATAAATGGAACTTTGTCTGTGTGTGTGTGTGTGTGTGTGTGTGTGTGTGTGTGTGTGTGTGTGTATCTGTTACCTATAGACTCCGAAACAGTTGAACCAATTTTCTTGAAAATTTACACAGTTGTACTATAAGCGTCTGCGAGTGTTCTTAGCTAGGTTTTGTGTCCAGGTACCCCCAATAAATATTGAAAATCGATAATCAAAAAAATTGGGTTATAGAAGGAGTGGTCCGATTTTAATCAAATTTGATACACTCATAGACAAAGACATAAGTAATGATATTCAGAAGTTTCAAGGTTGCAGTTCTTACAATAGTGCAGAAAATTTGATATTGATACCAGGAAACCAAAATTTGACTTACATCCATTTATTTTTCTTTCAGTCTACAGTTTAGCTTTAACTGGAAACAACTATTGCTTTTTAGTCTTTCATGCCAACGTCCAAAGAGTCCGAGCTCCAGGACCATGGATTAGTTTTAAAGCTTTTATTACACCCGAGCAACGCCGGGCTATACTGCTAGTAACCATATATTCTATGCTAACAGTGCTACTAGGTTTTTATGGTCTGGAGTTGCTAGCTCCACACCTAACAAGTTTTGAATTCAGAGTTTCTCTTCTCCTGACTGGATGCCAACCAAGGCTAATGAGCTGGAGGCAGAAGAGATGGATTTATACCTCTCTAAATGTATTTATTTCAAAATAAATGGTCTTGACTGGAATTTTAACTTGATGTAGCAATCTCACATTCTGAACTGATAATCTCTATGCTACAGAAACATCCAAAAATGCCTATGATCATTATAAATTTAAAAATTACTCATTACTGAATGTTTTTCTTTTCTTGAAGAATGTCTCATCAGGTTTTAAGTAATCATGATTGTCCACAATTTTTTTCTTTATTATCTGTGCATTGTTGGTGTTTTTTTTTTGTTTTTGTTTTTTGTTCCAGTTGCTTTCTTCATGGTTTTCAATTCAGAGTTCTCTTTATCTTAAAATGGCTGTCAATCAAGGCTAAAGAGCTCAGTCTACCCTACTATTTAAGCCATAGTTGATGTAGAACAGATGGATTC
The DNA here is from genome assembly GCA_037127315.1 of Ascarosepion bandense. Lineage (NCBI taxonomy): Eukaryota > Metazoa > Mollusca > Cephalopoda > Sepiida > Sepiidae > Ascarosepion > Ascarosepion bandense. Next base: position 3,087,803 of record JBBBDQ010000158.1, on the reverse strand, counting down.
ATGCTTTTCCCATGGACATTAGTGTGAAAGTGAGCACAAATGATGAGGATGGAATTTGAACTTGGCTTTCTAATTTCAATTTAACCATTATACAATTATATTAATAAAAATTTAAAAACAGACAAAAATAGAATATTGAACAATTTATAATTTGAAGAAAGTTGTTTATACTAACATTCTCCAGCCATGACTAAATCCCAGAATGACTGTCTCCACAAAAGAAGGGCTAGATTTAATTTGTAGAAGGTTGAGGGAAATAAAAACTTGGCTATGTAAAAATATTTAATTTGTTCACAAAAACAAAAAAAAACAAAACAAATAAAGACAAGAAGAAAGCAGAGATAGTGTAAATCCAAAATGTTTATATCCCAGAAATTATTGAGGTGTTTTACAAAAATTGTGTTTGTAGTTTTAGCCCAGTTTCTTCTTATGAAAACAGTTTTCAAGCAACAGGAAATAGACTAGACACAGGAAGATTTTTTAATGATTTCTCCTGCTATTTCGACACACTTTTTCTTGTGCTGTCACTCAGACTGGCTACTTGATATATTGTCCTTTAATTTATACATGGCACACGGACGTAGTAGTAGACACATGCATATGTGTAAATATTTAACAGAAAAATGCTCAGTACAATATGTGTTATTTGAAGAGTATAAAATTTTTTGGATGCATAGGCAAAAATGTATATTTTCAAGAAATTAAATTTTCAGCAACATTTTATTGAATTGGAATATTAACAAATAACATTTTCAATATTTCTATCATTTGTGATACAAAAATTGATGCACTTGACAAGATTCATGTGAACTTGATGCAATGTCACATTGCTGTCAGTTTTAGCACATTCACTCTTCATGACTTCAATCAAGTGTGTTGCATCTGTGATTTTCATTGAGTACACCTTCTCCTTGAGCATACCTCAGAAAAAGAAGTCAGTTCTTTCTTCTTTTGACAAAACCATGTTTAATCTGTGAAGATAATATGCATCATTTGGTCTAAGATGTGCCAGATCAATTGGTGGCTTCCCCTAAGTGGATAGAGGTGGCAGGTTTGAATTCTGCTGAATGACACATATTTTCGTAACAAAATTTGATCGTAAATAATCAGGCTGGTAGAAATAAATATATATATCGTTTGATTATAAAACAGATTATCTACTTAAATACGAGTATTGATAAAAAATAATGTTCAAACAAATCATTTCAAGTTGTCGATTGTTTAAAGACCGTTTCGTTAATCTTCGTTAATTTCCATAATATATCTAAACTTATTTATAAATGGAACTTTGTCTGTATGTGTGTGCATGTGTGTGTGTGTCTGTGTGTCCGTTACCTATAGACTCTGAAATGGTTGAACCAGTTTTCTTGAAAATTTACAGTTGTACTATAAGTGTCTGTGAGTGTTCTTAGCTAGGTTTTGTGTTGAGGTACCCCCGATAAATATAAAAAATCATAGACAAATAGACAAAGACATAAGAAACGATATTCAGAAGTTTCAAGGTTGCAGTTCTTACAATAGTGCAGAAAATCGATAATATGTATATATATATATATATATATATATATATATATAAAAGGCAAGATGTTTGTGTGTGTGTCTGTTTATCTGCCTGTATGTCTGTATTTTTTTCAACCCTTTTATTTTAGTTTTTGCTTTGGGTTTGGCTCTAAGTAGGTATAATTGTAGTTCTTAGTCTCAGCCATGATACCATTTACTCAGAGGACTTATTTAACCTTCAAAATTCAGTTTACGACAAAAAAACTTATTTGATATTGATACCAGGAAATCAAAATTTGACTTACATCCATTCATTTTTCTTTCAGTCTACGGTTTTGCTTTAACTGGGAAACAACTATTGCTTTTTAGTCTTTTGTGCCAACGTCCAAAGAGTCTGAGCTTCAGGATCATGGATTAGTTTTAAAGCTTTCATTACATCCAAGCAATTCCGGGCTATACTGCTAGTATGTATATATATATATATATATAGCTAGGTAAATTAGAATTAAGATTACATGTAGGTAATTGTTTAGAGTAAAAGAAAATGTAAGACAAAGACATTTGAAAGATCAGTTCAGATAAGAGCAAAACCGTACTTGAAAAACTTTCGGATTTTGTAATTTCTGATAAAAGTTACTGAACATGTATTTTATAAAAAAAATAGGTAATTCAAGATCTGCAGTGTTTCATGTACAGTAATATTTTAATAAAGAAATTTTAGAACTAAAAAAAAAAAGCAAAAATTTGCACCAAGACTTTCATCACTATGTCCTGTGTGAACTTCATGCTTTCAACCAAACCTCTTCTTCAAAATCTTGCATTTACTCTTGTATTTGAATCCAGTATTAGTGTCTATTTTTTGAGTTTCTACAGGAAGTGATAGATAAATTGTTGCCATTTTATGTTTTCAATTTAGTGTATGCGTGTTGTTTTTGATTTTGTTGATTGCACAGTATAGTAGGGTCAGTTGGGCACCGTCTGTGATAAAAGGAACACCATGATGCAATTCTCCCTGATAGACACTTGGAAATGGCATGCTGTACTGATTGGCATTTGTACCAGAATCTCCAATACAAACATTTCAGAGTGTTTGGCTGTCAATCTGAGGACAATGCAGAGGATTCGGAAAAGGGTTGGATGAATCTAATGAGAATTACAAAGTTACGGCAGCTCAGAACACCCACTCTGATCATTCAGATAAAACTCCCAAAATTTGCTGGTGAGGGCCTCACACTCAACACAAAGTCTTACACCAAGTAATTCAGGGAGGTAGCACTGACCTGGACTCTGCACCATGCTACACAATCAGTAGAACCCAGTCATGGCTATCAGACAATTTCTGCAATGACATCACCCCTTACATCTGGCCACCTAACTCCTTGAACAACAACCCTCTTGATTATTATGTGTGTGGCACAGTTGAGGGAGAGACCAATAAAATTCCATGTAGCACCAAAGATGAACTAAAGACAAGGATTATGGCAGTATTCACCAACTAAAACATGGAGACTGTCAAGAAAAGCTGCAGGAAATTCCAAAGTTGTCTAGAGCCTGTGTTTGAAGCCAATGGCAATTTTATTCAATAAATTTACTCTTTAGTATTTCAAGATATTTTTGTTTAGTTTTGGTAAATATATCTGTTAAAATGAGATGTCAGTGTTATTTTCATTTTCATGTAATTTAGACATTAATTTATTCATTGAACCCTGTATGTTAATTTCTTGATAGATTTCAAACTGTGATAGCTTGTATTTTGTTTGTCAGGATTTGTATCCTGTTCCAAAAGTCTTTCATTCTTTTAATTGACCTAATATTCTTCATACATATTTGTAAACAGTTCTCAATGTTGATACAACTCTTTGAAGCCATCTAAAACAAATATAAAAAACAAACCACTTTAATTCATATACATTCATGCTTATAGTTACTTTTCTTGTACTTCTTGCTTGTGAAACTCTCTTCCAGCTTCTTGCTTTTCTGGTCGACTACAATTTTCAAAAATTTAAATGCAATGTTAATCACCATTTTTTGTATCATTAAATCCTTGTCTTTTAATGTCTTTTCTTTTTTAGTTTCACTTTCAGTAACCCCCCCCTGCATCTTAGTGGCTTTATTGCCTTGCTTGGAGTGAAAAAACAAAAAAAGATTAGAGCTAGCAAAATAACTTGAAATTTGGTGGTTTTGTGAAACTGAAGATTGTTGTGTATCAATCAACTTTAACCTAACAGTAAAGCATCACTGTCTAAATTTTCCACAATGGTATCAAAATGCCAAACTTTACTATCTGCTTGGATTAACTCCTTGTAGTATTTGTACATTCACATTCTTGGATGTATTCAAACATACACTTCAGTCTTTTGTCCTCAGAATTTTAATTACTGTATTTTCAATTACAATATTTCTTTAAAGCTATTAGAACTTAATCAAAATAGATGACAGCATTTATTTGCCTGTTCAAAGTATGTTTGTGTATGTGAAAAACCAGGTTTGTTACATTCATTTACATACAAATACAAATGAGAAAAGTATGAATCTATTTTCTGTTCTGGGCTTAAATATTAGGTTGTGTATCTGCATAAGTTGTTATTCTAAAAAATTTGTTAATTTAATATTCATTTACAACAACAAAAAAAAAAGAATTATAATTACAATCCAAAATATTTTTGCCTTTAAATAATCCACAAAGGGTTGATAAACTGTAAAAAACAAATCAATTGTGTATGTGAGAAAAAGTCATCTTAATTGATATCTTACATTAACCCTTAAACTACCAAGCACTATTTATTATAATCTAGAAAACTGTTATATGAGAAGAGATGCAGAATTACTAAAGGAATGACGTGTTTTTCAAAGCTCCTCAGAATTTAACTTTTTTTAAGCATAGATATGAAATTTTGTTATTTTTACTGCTATTTTAATGTAAATGTGAATTTTTCTTCTTATTATTTATTTGCTTCTCTTTTAAGGATCTTGATTGATTAATCAACTAGTTTTCTTATCTATATTATTCATTAAAGACTATGATACAAGTTATCAATATTTTTTGGAAAAACTATGATGCAGTTAAATTTTTTAATTATTAATATACATACTTGTTTATATTTTTAAGATAAGACATAGTAACCATTGATTGTTTCACTGTTATTTTAAAAAAATAAGTGTTATGTCACAAGTTTAAAAATGATTATATTAAGGACATTCAAGACCTTGGATTTGTTAAATTACTTTTACATTTATAAATTGGTATGAATAATTCTAATTTATTTTATATTTTGCATAACATTTCTTTTTTTATGAATGAGGATGTAATTTTCAAAATTGTAAGGAAATCATTTGGAATCCTAATGTTTGTCTTGTTCATCTGACTAGCGTGTAGTTGATTTCCTTTCACTAACATTTATTATTCAAACGTTTTTTTTTTCTTTTCTTCTTAACAAAATTTGCCTATAAATTTCTGATCTAATGTCTGCAAGTAACATTTTTAATTTGGACCAGGACATATTTTCAAATTAGTCTGAGCGTTTTGAGTTTTTGTTTATTTTTTACTTGAATGTTAAATTTTATAATGTCATAAATAAGTTGTTTTTGTTAAAATTGAAGGAGACTCTTTTGTAAAGATATTTGTTTTTATTATTATTATCATTCTGTTTTTGAGATTTCAGAGATATTGATTTAGCTGTTTTTATTTTTTATCCTTTATTGACCCCATAATGGATTATACTAAATTTTCTTGACTCATACTAAGTTAAAACTAAGTATTTTTATTTTATTTTATTTTATTTATTTAATTTTTTTAATAGGAGTAGATCATCTGATCTGTACTTCTTCCTTTTCTATTGAATAGGAGTAGAGGCTCATCCCTTGTTTCCTGTTCCGGTCTTAATAGTGGTACTGTTACAAGATTTTTGTGATGTGTGTGAATAGTGGCAATGTTTCTTCATGCTGAGGGTACTGGATTGGCAGTTTTCTAGTTGCTACTTCTGACTGGCAGTTAGAAGCCTGAATTCTTGTGTAGCGTCTTGGGAGGTTGCTCTGATAAACAGTTGAATAATATCAGGTTCTTTTAGTGCTGTGTTGGGCATGGATGGATATCCCTGCAAGTGTCTTCGGTGGGCAACCCTAAGGCCACATTATTCTGCAGTCTGCAACAGTTTCCTGCTGACACATGTTGTGTTTGACAACCAACTGCTACTGCTACTCTACGCCTCTTCTTACCGAAATAACTCTAAATCATGACAGCACAAAATCAAAGATATAAAACTGAACCAGCCAAACCAGAAACACCTAAACCCCTCAATATCTCTTTCTCTAACATTCATGGTATCCATACCAACTTTTGCAGTGTGGAATCTTTCTTCTACAAAAGGTCCTGTGACATCCTAACTTTCTATAATTCCCTCCTCTGATTTCTTGATTTTTGGATACCTTTCTCTCGTTATGAAGGACTCTAAAGTCTACATGCATGGCCTGGGTGTTTATGTCAGTGAAAATCTCTCTCTGGCTAGGTAAAATTTGGAAAGATATTTATCTATCTCTTCTCCGAGAGCTACAGGTTAATAACAGGACAGACTGGGAACTATAACCTTGGTTAAAACCAGTCTAGGGGAAAGACAATTCTGAATTCATACTGAATGAGCTTGGACTAGCAACTTTAAACAGTAATTTTTTTTTAAAATAATTTAATCACCCTCCCTATTCTCCTGTCTTGGCCCCCATCTGACTATCATCTGTTCCCTAACATGAAAAACACTTGGCTGTGAACCAGTATTGCAGTGATGAGGATATCATATCTGTTGCTGATGACTTGACCAACAGGATAAAAGTTTCTTCATAAATGTTGATAAATGGGATCATGTCGAAAAATATGCCTCATTTGGTCACATTCCATTAGAGTATCTTAGTCAGCCTATGAACTTTTCAACCTACCCTTGTATGTGCATCTTATCCTGGATTAAAATGTTGTCCTATGCACTTCTATCTAGGATCAAAGTATATGTACATCCTAATCAGGGTTAAAATACTGCAGTGAGCACTTCTATCTAGGATCAAAGTATATGTACATCCTAATCAGGGTTAAAATACTGCAGTGAGCACTTCTATCTAGGATCAAAGTATATGTACATCCTAATCAGGGTTAAAATACTGCAGTGAGCACTTCTATCTAGGATCAAAGTCTATGTATCTCCTAACCAAGATTAAAATATTGCACTCTACACTTCTGACTTGGATCAAAGTATATATGCATCTTACTTAGGGTTAAAATATTGCACTGTGCAATTCTATTTTGGATCAAAATATATGTGCTTCCTAACCAGGATTAAGATATTTCACTGTGCACTTCTGTCTAGGATCAAAGTATCTGTGCATCCTACTCAGGATCAAAGTATTGCTCTGTGCACCTGTGTCATGGATCAAAGTTCATGGGCATTTTACCCAGGATTAAAATATTGTTCATTGAACTTCAGCCTATGATCAGTGTAGTATTTGTTTGCTCTGTGAAAAATATAACTAACACAAAGAAATGGATATGTTTTGTACTTTATCCCCTACATCAGATTTTATTATGCAAACTGATGTTTTTATAAAAAAATTGTTATTAACAAAAGAATTTAGTAGGATTTTTGTATAGACTTATTTTTATATGAATGATATATGAATTTCTGCTTAAAATGTCCATCTTTGTTAAAAATATTTGCAATTTTTTTTTTACAAAATGGTCAGGTTTTATTATACAAACAAATTAATTACAACAAATTATTATTTATAAATAAATTCAGAAAATATAGGCTAGAGAAACATAAATTTTATTAACACAATCCCATATACCTGAATAAATTATTATTGTTATTACTGATAGTCTGTTCAATACAAGGCCCAAGAGCCACTCAATATAGAGGGTTACTGAGTGAGACTGTAAGGGAGAGGGAAAGGGGAAATGAGTATTATGATAATGAGTAGGATAGATATTGGTTGACCCTTGACTTAATGAGATCAATATTGTAGTTGTCAGGGAAGCATTCTTGCAGAAGTTTGTTCCACAAAGTAACAGTTCTGGTGGCTGGTGGCACTAAAGAATGTAACTTATCCAAACATCTGCTATAAGAATAGTGATGTGGTATACTGCCATATCACATTGAATGCACCAGTTCTCGTTTGATCACTGAAGTTAAGCAACATCAATCCTGGTTAGTACTTAGATGGGTTACTGCTTGGGAATAGTGGTATTGTTGATTTTGCAGTTCATTGTAAATCGCAATATGAGTTGAGTTAAAGAAAACAGAAGATTTGTTACAAACTTATAGAATCTTAAAAACAGAAAAACTAGCTGAAAATTGAAGAGAATAGAAAGGGAAAATATATTTTTGCATTGTTTATTCAAAAGTTTATCAGAGGCTTTGATTTTTCGGCCGGTGGAAGTGAAAAATAGGAGTAATCAAAACAAGACTGTCAAAACTTTTGATGGGGTTAGGGTAAGGTCAGATACTTAGTTCTCAAATTTGCTGGGAAAGGATTTGAAAATTTGAAAACCTAAAATGATGTAATCAGAAGAAGATGAGAAATTACGTCAGAGGAGATATTGTTACCTCATTGGTTGAACCAAACCCCCACCTCGAAATGTGGAGGTGGAGGTGGAGGTAATCTCATTGGTCAAAGATTTGATTTGCATAGACACCTCGGGTCAACCATGCACCTCCCAAGAGAATTTGGGACAAGCATAAAAATCAAGACCAGAAAAGTCAAATCAGTTAGTTCGTTAAAGTTGCAGTCAACGTCCAGTTGGTTCTCGGCCCAGAGACGTAACGACTGAGGGAGGGGTGTTCCCAACCGGGAGCCATGCTGTTTGGGTGCCAGCTGTAAAGACAGTGATGGTTGCCTCCCATAGAGCTCCTGACTAAAAGATGTACAAAGAGCCAAGCGTAATTGTAGTTGCAGTTGTAGTTGCAGTTGGACTTGGGGCCAGTCAAGATGTAACGACTGAAAGAAAAGTGTTCCTAACTGGGGGTCATGACCAAGAAGACTGGTCGGTTTCCATAGAGCTCCTGGCTGAAGATATAAAGAAATGTAGATAAGCCTGCTGCCAACCGACTTAAAAGAGTTAAAGTCGAATAATGTGCCTCTGATAGAGTCCTGGCTGAAGATGTATAGAGACAGAATGAGCTGAGAAATAGTTAAACTAGTTGAAAGTTTTTTAGTTTTGGAGCTGCCGAGCGAAAGAGACAAGATGAATTTACTACCGCCATTGCTACCAAAACACCCCACTTTGGCTGTTTTTGTAAAGCTTTGGTAAAGTACCCTGAAAAGATTTTTTTTTTAAAAAGTAATTTGGAAAATTGAAAGCTCTGATTATTCTAAAATGAAAACTTTCGCTCCGTTGTGAAAATTGAATTCAACAACTGTATATTCTACTTCTGTTGCTAATTATTTTTTTTTATATATATAAAGACTTTTCCGCAACTACCCAGGTGTCTTCAAAATTATTTATTTTTTTTTTTGGTGCTGTGTTTTATTTTATCAACAAAAGTGTACACGTGTGTCCGGTCTGGTTTAGGGTGGTAGAGAAACTGCTACCGGGTTTTCAGCGTGTCTTTCTTGAGATCAAAATTCACAGCGTGGACAGGGAAGTTCACCATTGTAATAGATGTCTTGAAGACCAGGTACTGTGATGAAACCATCACGACTAGCAACCCAAGAGCGTCGTCATAACTAGTGCCATGTTCAACAGCATTAGGTTTTGGTCATCATTGTAATTGGCTTCCGTGACCGGGGTCAGCCAGCCGGCCAGACGACAGGTGTCACACAATCAGTTATTTTTAATGTTTGTCATAAAAAATGTAGTCAGTGAATATTAATGAATGTTATTGTTAATAATCTGATTTTACTGGGTTTAAACTGGGTTATAAGTTAAGAATAGTGGTTTATGGTTCATCAGTAAGATCACAGGGCGACCTTTAATGAGGTGGTTAAAATAATCACTATTAAATAGGTTTTGAGCAACTTTTCGTTAAAAATGCAATCAGTCAGTTAAGTGCCATACGTGAAAGACGCTTGGGCGATCATGTCTCGAAAGAGACAAGACTGACTGGGCAGAAGATTATCCCGCAGTAGGTTGCCATTGCTTTCTGTGGTAGAATGGTTGCCAGCCAAGGCTATAGAACCCAATCTCTCCTGTTATTTAACCCATAACTGGAAGGAAGAGACGGATTAATACCTTTCCCAAGGGTATTTGCGCATGAGTGAATTCAGCTGAAATTCGAACTTGGCTCTCCGATTTCTCGTTCTGAGCCGATATCCACTGCACCACAACGCACATCCTAACGTACAAAAATACAATACTTTGCCTAATTTTGTGTCAATATTTAAGAGACACAAACAAATAAGAATGGATATCCTAACTATTGCTTGGTATAATGCTGTACCAACAGCATATTGATTAGTTTCAGTGACTAGTTGATAGAGACTGGAGGGTAGGTGAACTAGAGCATTTACATTACAAAGTAGTTACACAATCATATTAAAGGTGTTGGCACTACTGTCTGCTTCTAAAAAAATAGGGAAAATGTTTTTAGGATTGATTTGTTTTCTACAGCTTATCAACCCATTGCAGGTTATTTATGGTCAGAAAATATTAGTAGATTGTAAGATTTTTGGGAGTGGGATGGGGGAAAAATAATAATTTTCTAGTAATACAAGTCTTACTGATTAACCCATAGCTGGGGGAAGAAGAGGTAGATTCATACCTTTCCCAAGTGTATTTGCATGTATGGGAATATAACGAACCCAACTGAAATTGGAACTTGGGTCACCAACTAACATTTCAGAGCTGTTATGCCACCTGAACATCCAAGCTTATAGTACCTGGTATTTGTCTATACTTCTGAGATGAGTTAGTATTTACACTATTTACATTACTATTGTCCTTATCTTTGTTGCCATGTTTATGACATTTTAGTCATTGTATGCTTTGGCTTTCTTCAAGTTACTGAAACATTAGGTTTACAAATCCTCAAGGACACATGGCCCAGTAGATATAGATGTTGGTTAGTTCAAGTGACTTGACCTAAAGAGTTGTGAGTTCAATACCAGGCTACAGCAGCAGTGAACAAATAACTTAGAGAGTTAAGTTAAAGGGGGATAACTCATGACTACCAGAATGGCTTTGCACAAGAAATGAGAATGATATACTCCAGTGATCATAATGAAGGGTTTGGTTTGAAACTCCTAGCACCTGAAGAAGGCTGGAGTGTACAACAGCCGAAGCATCATAAACATGGCAACAAAGATGAGGACAATAGTCTGAATAATATAAATAATGTACCTGGCATTTCTATGCGGTCACCCATCGATGTTGCTTAACTTTGATGATCTTATGAGGACTAGTGTTTCCTCGAGCCATGACATTTATTAAAAAATATATATATATTCATTTTTTTCATAATTTTAAATGGGGGCCATGTTCATACTGTGCCACATTGATCCCTAATTTCTTAATGATTTATCTGTACTTTGTTATTTTCTGTTACTATGAATTGAGAAAAAGTACAACCTCAGTAGTATGCTGTAGTACAATGATATAAGTACAGTTTTAAACTTGACATTTGTAAATAAAAGAACAAGTAACTCTTTATAGTACTGATTGTGAACACGGAAAGGAAACTACAAGACCTCATACAGAAAGTAGCACTGGAGAGTGACAAGAAGGGACTATAAATAAACTTAAAAAAAACTGAGTGCATGGTCATCAGCAAAAGATACAACCCAAAATGCCAAATACAGGTGGGGGATAACAGAATCAAGCAAGTACAAAAATTTAAGTACCTAGGAAGTGTTCTAACAGAAGATAGAAAGTGTGACATGGAGATCCGAAGGCGAATTGGCATGGCAAAGGACGAGTTCCAGAAGATGAGCAAAATACTGACACACAGGAAAATCTCAATAGAAACGAAGAAAAAAGTGCTAGACAGCTACGTGATGTCAGTTCTTCAATACGGCAGTGAATGCTGGACAATATCATCGAAAATGAGGCCAAAACTGGAAGCGGCCGAAATGTGGTTCTACTGAAGGATGCTACGGATATCGTGGACGCAAGCAACAATGAGGTGTTGGAAAGAATGGCAACAAAAAGGAAATTGATGCTGAGCATCAGGAAGAGACAACTGAAGTTCCTGGGACATGCAATGAGGAAGGAGAGCCTGGAGAACCTGATACTGACTGGTCAGATAGAAGGAAGGAGAGACAGAGGAAGGCAGCGAATAACATATTTGCAGGGTCTGATCAGGTGGATGATGGAACGGGGGTTGCCAGGAGCAACAGGAGAAAACATATTAAGAGCCACAAGGGATAGGGAGACGTGGAGAACAATGATCGCCTACGTCCTGAAGGGACAGGGCACATAGAAGAAGAAGAACTCTTTAAAAAGCCAGAAATCAATTTGACACATTATTGACATTACAAATGAAATGCTCTCTTCTAAACTGATAAAAAACCTATATTTTTTATTCTGATAAATATCATGGAAAGAATGGGTTTAATGAATATTGTGGTGCAGTGGATTTGGGCTCAGAAGGAGAAATCAGAAAGTTGAGTTTGAATTCCAGTTGAATTCATTGCATTCACTTACGTGCAAATACCATTGGGAAAGGTATTAATCCATCTCTTCTCCCTCCAGCTATGGGTTTAATAACAGGACAGATTAGGTTCTATAGCCTTGGTTGGCAGTCTACCACAGAAAGTAATGGTAACCTACTACGTCAAAATCTTCTGCTCAGTCAGTCATGTCTCTTTCAAAACAGGATTGCCCAAGTGTGTATCATGTTTGGCACTTAACTGACTGAATTTGTAAAACTTTTCCCTACAAATTTATCTGTAGTTTCTTTTTACATATGGACCAATTAACTTCAGTTGTGTCAAAGAGATTTTCTTAATAATTTGAAACAACAGTTAGTTAAGAAATAGTTTTATATGTTCAGAGAGATGTCATACAATTTTGGCATAACTGAAGTTCTAATCTAAATCAAAACTCTTTTTAGTCCTGTTGGAGGAACCCTCTCCTGATTGACCATGTCTTCAGGGGTGTAGCTGTACTCACCATCCTTGGCCAATTGTGAGTTGTAGCAAATCTTCTTGTCATATATTTGATATGTCTTCCATTGGCTCATTGGAACTGCAGTAATTCAGTTCAAATGTGGCTAAGAAACCATAACACAGCATCAAACTTCTGAATTGAAATATGATGAGAACAGAATTTCAATCTGGAAGTATCTTAATAATAAATATTTTCTATTTAATTATCAAAATGTTTTAATTCTTATTGGTACTATAAAGAGATTTTCAAAAAACTCAGAATTAAATACAATTTTCAATAGGAATTCAATCCAATTAAGTTATAGCTGTACTAGCAATTTAGAAAATTACATAAAAAAACAAAATGCCAGAAACCTTAATAACAACATACAAAATAACATCATTAACAAAGAATGTAACTGTAGGGACAAAACAAATGTCGACTTAACGGACTTTGCAATACAGAATGGGTTATTTACAAAGAAGAGGTACATGACATAAATGGTCAAAGTAAAACATATTTACGATTTACCAAAGACAGTTTTAAAATCAGATGGAATATTCATAAATCTACATTTAACCTGGAAAACCTCAAATATTGTACCAAACTGGCTAGCCACATATGGAAATTAAAATTGAAATATGGAAAAGACCTGATATAACTTAGAGCATAGTGAAAATAGCCAAACCATACAATGGTGGTAATGTATGCAGATTATACGAGTAGGAAAAATTAGCTATTATGCTGTCCCCAGAAAGAAAAAGATTACTAAATGAAAGATCAGAAATTATGTCCAAATGTAATCATACCCATAAATATCTACTAGGATCATACAAACATAGATGAAAGTTTCTAAGATTCTTAAATAACTCCTCCCTAATTTTGAAAATTTCTTGGTTGTTTGAAATACCAGTCACGCATTCATAAAAAATTCCTGTTTGCCTGAAGACCAAAAGGCTGAAACCTAGGTTGTGGAAATAACTCATTTCCAAGTGAAAAATATTCAAAAGTTCTACAATATAATTATATTGAACACTTTTTAATACAATTGTGCACTGGTCTAATTTAATTATGACCAAAAACTAACTAATTATATATATATATATATATATATATATATATATATAAAAGTAAACTTATTGTTATACTTGTTTCGAAAAACCCTCCAAGTATTTACGCAGAAGGAAAAAATGGTAATAAAAAAAGAATGAGCTAAGTATCCGAACAAAGTACATAGCCCAAAGAAAAAAACCTGAGACGAGTAACCTAAAACAAAAAGTGCTCAATACACAAGTAGAGCAAACTAAGTAAATAACTAAGAGAGCCAACGAACATACCAAGGTTTCACCAAATTGGATCTTCAGGGAAAGTTGGAGCCAACTTTCCCTGAAGATCCAATTTGGTGAAACCTTGGTAGGTTCGTTAGTTCTCTAGGTTAGTTATTTACTATATATATATATATATATATATATATATATATATATATATATATATGTATGTATCACTTTAAATAACAAAAATGAGTAAATTGTATTTTTAAATTCATGTATATGTGTTGTTTGATTTTGATTGTATCAACTGTACAGTATAGTAGGGTCAGTTTGGCACCATCTGTGAGAAAAAGAGCATGCAATTCACACCACCAGAAATTTGGAAACAGCATGTTGTACTGCTTGGCATTTGTGCTGAAAGCTCCAATGTGAACATTTCAGAATGTTTGGGTGTCAATCTGAAGACAGTGCAGAGGATTTGGAAAGATCTGGATAAGTCTAATGGTTATTACAAAGTTATGGAAGCTTAGAAAACTTACTGATTGTTCTGATAAGAAAAGAACTCTTGAATTTGTTTCTGAGGGCCTCAGACTCAACATGGAGGTCTATATCAAGTTCCTTTAGAAGTTAGTGCTCACCTGGGTCAAGAGGGTGGTTGCTGGAAGATCCCAAATCAGGAAACAGGATTCTGCACCACACAAGCAGGAGAACCCAGTCATGGCTGTTCATATATATTTTGTGAAATCTACTAAAAATAAATGCTAAAATAAAATTAGAAACTGCTGATGTAGCAGAAAACAGGTTGGAAAATAAAAAATATTATAATGTTATAAAAAGATTATTTTTAATCACTGGGTGTTGGTTTAAGTAAATTCACAAACCTTTGAGCCCGATATCCTGAAAACAGCTAAATACAAAACACTGCAACAAGCTGAGATTAGTCATCTGAAAATTAGAAAATATGTTCAACCCATCTACACAAATTTAAACCAAGTAACTTCTTTTCTTGAAGAAGCTAAGTAAATTGGAGAGAAAGAAATCTTTAGATGATATTTGTTTTGTTTTTTTTACTTTTGAAGCATATACTAAATTTTTTTAAAGTTACTAAATAAATTCAATTCATTTGACTCTACCAACAAAACCCTGTTCTTCAAAAAGATTTAAATTTCAACTTCTCACCAGTTAAAAATAATCATGATAATGTGCCTAAACAACTGTAAGCTATACCTTTTTAGACTATTTTAGTTTTTAATAATATTATTTTTGTTTTTCTCGCATTAAAAAAATTGAAAGTAACATTTCAACACTTTCTAAAAAAAAAAACTTTTGCTGCTGTGATCTATAAGTGGTGGTGATGATAACAACACTAACAATAAAAAAAATATGAAAATTACGTTTTACATCTTTTTCAACAAAAAAAAAAATTGTAAAGAAATTTTAATTTTACTAGTAGCTACTAGTTTTTTTTTTTTACAGATTTAAATTATTTTTTGTAACTTTTTTAGTTTTAACTAAAAAAAGTTTACTTGAGTTTCTTTTTAATCAAATGTTCAGTAATCATACTTAATATGTTTTTAATAAAAACTAAGAAAAAGATAAATAAAAAATACATTAGAAAGCTAAACAATATGCGATGAACTTTGTAAAGTTCTCTAAATAAATAAACATAAAACACCGCAAATAAAAAGTCAATTGTCATGCTGTTTTTCTCTTACAAACTGTCACACGTGGCTACTCGCACTTGATTGACGTCAACACCTTTGAAAACATTACATTTCTCAAGCCGTTTAAAAGTCACATTTTAGTCCTAATTTAGAAAAGCAGTTAACATTTCAGAGAAAAATTAATCTTTTTTTGCTAAAATTGCCTTTACTGAGTGTTTATTAGGCTTATCTATTTGGGGACTATTTCATTGAAGAAAAAGAGTAAAATAAAAAATACAAACAAATTATCTAGCCAAAAATCACTAGTATGCAACAGCGCCGTTGATTGGTTAAAAGTTTCCTTGTCGAAGGTTAGTCGTACTTGGAATAAAAAAAACAAGAAGCTCTACTACAAATCCTGGGCCAGTTTATGAAATAAAGCTTACTGATAACGCTAATACGAGATATTTCAGGTAAAATCTCATCTTTTCCTTCAAGAATAAAGCTTAATTGAAAAAGTAATCGTATTACTTTTTGTAATTGATCTTATTATCAAAAGAAAGTAAGTTGACTGTCTTGACCTAAATGTAAGAAGTAGCCAATGATATAACAGCTTTTATTGTGGTTCGGTTTTCTGCGTAATGACATGTGCGCAGGCCAATTCTGACTGTTCTCCTACTGACCGGGGTACGTATGACTTGTTTGATGCAGCTTTTCTTGCCTGCTGGTAGGGATTTCTCAGCTCTTAGCTCGCATTTTTCTTCTATTGAATTCTAAGTTATTTTCTTCAAACCTAGTTGGATGTCTTGAATGCTATCCACAGCTGGTAGATTTGTGAAAATTCATAGTTTTTACCTGCTTCTTTCAATCGAATCGTTGAGGTAGTCACATCATATACAATCTGTTGGGACCTACGCCTTCTTTCTCGATTTTATTTTTGAAATGTACTATATATTTTTAAAATTTGGACTTAGGTTTTGCTTTTGAAATTTTGAATTGATCTATTGTCAAGTTTCAGTATAAATTAGACATTTAAGACAACTTGATTTTTATTCTTGCTTTTTACATTTTTATTGTACTTTTTAGCTGTTGTAGAAGCTTTTTAAAACTGTCTTGCCTTTTTTTAGTTTTATCTTGTGATGTGAATCAGACGAGCCTTTTTCTATCCAAGAGGTTAACCCCCACATAAAAAAAAACAGTGTTATTGATTTTTCCTTTTTTTCTTGAACTGTTTGACAAGATGGCTTTTTTTTCAAAATAATATAAGAGATAATTACCTTATTTTAAAGCGATACTAATAAGCTGAAGCATCATGTTTCTTCGATTTTTTTTCATAGTGTTGTTAGTTGTAAATTCCTTAATATTAAGAAGGTCCATAATTTTACTTTACTCAGTTTTACTTTTTATTGTCGTTCGCTACATTCTTTTTTAAAATTATTTAATTTCTATCTTTCTCTAGTTTTTAAGGACTTTTTGCTGATATCGTCCGGTTATTTAGTTTCTCAACTTTCAATTGCATAACCCTTTTTCGTTTGTTCGCTATACAATTGTATTTCTGATTCTTTGATGTTTCCAATTTTTAATGTATTAACTATTTATGAAATGTTATGTTTGTATAATTTGGCTGTTTGTATTCTTTTTTTTTATTTTTAACAAACTTTCTTTCAGAACAAAAGCTAACCACACAGTGGAGGCTAAGAAGAGGTGTAAATAACACACTTAGGACGGATTTCTTACGGACGCAGTACAGTAAGTATTTATTTCATTTCGCTTTTGAATATACATTTTATGTATATTTATTTGAATACTATTTTTTAATATATATATTCGAGGATATATTTATATTCATGTCAGTGGATGAAGGAAAACAGACAACCAAAGCTAGTCGTTAAATGCTAAGGCAAGAAGGAGGCAGCCTATTATCGAAGTGGACACGTCGACAAGGCAAGCTTCGTCATCGTTTGCCTCCTGACTGGTGTTACACGTCGTCGTCTCCTTGATTTATTTAAGTTGGAGATTTGTCAATATTCATCATTTACATTTATTGTTGACGTGTCCAACGACCCGTGCTATCATCCTCTCTCTCTCTCTGTAGTTTACTTCCCCCCTTTTGAACATATTTTATGTAAGTAAAAACTCTTTCGTTTGTTCACATGTCAGTTGCCACATCACAAGGCGCACTGATCAGACTGACTTTTTTGACTTTTTCTTTTTTTTTTAACAAAACTTTTAAAACTGAATCTAATAATATTTCTAGTAGTCACTTAGTCTAATCTAATTATTCTGGAATATCTGCATTTAGACACAGGATTGATTTATTTTGATTAAAAGAAAACACTAAAAAAAATTCCTTAATTTGTGAAAGTAAATTTTTCCTATTAAAAAACTTTTTTATTCTATATTTTTAATTTTCTAAAATCTTTCATTGCCAATCACTTGAGTTAATAATAAAATGCTGTATTTTAATTTTATCATTTTGTTAAGACTTTAAATGTCTTGACTCTTGAACGTCCGTATCTTAAAAATACTTTTCTTAAATTAAATATATACAAAATACTTATTTTAAAATAATTTTAAATAAATATTAAAGATTTCCGATCGCCATTGTATTTTTCAATTTTTCCGTTCAAAAATTGATTGCGAACCATTTTTTATGTTGGAGAATTTTAGTCAACAAAACACGTACAATGAGATAAATAATTAGTAGTATTCATTGGTTGCAGTTTTAAAAGTAAATATCATATTGAGAGAAGGAATTCTTTTTATCACTAACGGATCTCTTATACTGCAGTGGTTTATTTTGCAAAAACTTGACGTATGAATGAATTTTTGACTTGTCATTTGGTTGATAACTTACTACGTGTACACAAATACACTGCTGTTGTCTCACAATGCTGACAGCTGACTCACTGTACATTTAAACTCCAAACATTATTTTTAAACACTTGTGATTGTACAATATTTTATATTTTTTATTTTGTATATATACCGAGCTGAATAAAAATTGGATTTCCATTTCATTTTACGGATGGCCATTGCCGATATAAATTTTTGACACACGAAACTACTTAAAACAACAGAAAGTAACGCTGTTTGTGTACAGTTCACAACGCTCATTAATGAAAGGGCTTCCGATCTATTGTGGGTGTGGTCTGAATAATAGGTCGATTTCTGACCCTATTTCTCTCTATTTACAATAAAAAACTGTTTTCGTTCCGTAATCGTTTTGTAATGTCTATACCCAGCTGCCATATCCCCTTTCTCTCACGCACCATACCACGTCGACACTTATCCTCCAAATAGACTAACACATGATTGTTTCTCGAAAATAGCTGACAAATCATTTTGTTGACTGCATCAACCATTATCGTTGCTGTTTGTTTTTATTTTAAGATTAAAATTGATATGAACGATTCTTGCTTCAATGTTCAATGTTTCACTTCAGTTATTTCTCGACTCTGACGTGTCCACTTTTTTAAGACCCACCTCCACTTTTATCCTAAAATACACTTATTCTTTTTATTTATTGTAGGTAAAATCATACCCATGAGAAAGGCTTTCCTAAAATATACCTTGGGATTATCTATTTCATCCACCCCTCTTTGATTTTTTTTTTTTATTAAAAATAACTGTGTAAACGTTCGTCTCGTCTGTTTGCTTTAAAAAAACACTTATTGTGACGTTGTTCATATTTTAGTCTTTGTTTCTTTTTTTAAAATTTTTCTAAGTCTGTTTAGCGATGAAAAAAGAAAAAAAAACAATTTGTGGAGGGGATCGAGAAGATCTGATCAAAGAAAAAGCCGTTGAATTATTTTTTTTTTTAGTGTAGGCGAGAGGAGTAACGTGGCCAACACAGTATTTGGGAGTGTGGGAATATGATAGGTTTTTCTCTCCACTCATATTGCAATAGTCAGCATTTAATTAATAATTGTACAAATTAAATAAAATTTACTAGTCTTTGAAGAAAAACATTCATCTAGAAATATTTTCATTTCTTGTAGTTCTTTAAAGAATTTAAAATAATTAATAATCTAACACTTATTATTTTTACATACACAATTTAACAACGTGATTTTTTTGTTTGTTTGTTTGTATTCAATCAACATATGAATGACCGTGATTTTATTGGTGTTGCTGTAGTTTTTAACGCCTGTTTTTAAAAGCGAACAACATCTCTAGTGGTGATTTTTATTTTACCTGTTCATTTCTACTCAAGTACTAATTTTTAATACACGTGTACACTACTGCGCTATGTCCCTTTCCCAATTACATAATTATTTACTTTTTTTTTTTTTTTTTTTTTTTTTTTTTTTACTAAAATACTTAAAGAAAAATATCAGCCCACTTCAAGCGACATTAATTTGATTTCCCTCTAAGATTTCATTTACCTTAGAAATGTTTCGACACTGATGGAATGTCTCGGTGGAACATCATATCCGATGGAATTCTCTACCTACAGAAACGTTCCAATGCACCAGGCTGTAATACACGATTAAAATGTAAATATCTTCCAAAGTATAACTGCTGGAAATTGAAATGTTAAATTAGTTCGGTAGGCCACAAAGATGAGGCACCCGGTTAGAATCGGACTCAAAACTTCTACATAATCAGCTTGCTGACAATATTTTATTTTTATACGACGATGAAGCAGCTTACTGGGAATTGAATGTTGCGTTGTGGTCTATCTATTCGAAGTTTATCGATTGCCTTCATTCTATTTGTTCTTTGCTAGGAAATTAGCCAGAATTAAGCAATCTTCATCGATGTTGTCTTATTTTCTGTCGTCAAAGGTTTTAAAATCAACAGAAAATGTAACAAATATTAATGCATTTTTTGAAATCGCCATATAGTCGAAAACTTGTATTGTACAATGTACATCTTTGTGCTGTTTTTAAAAAAATGTTTATCAGCAGTGAACTTTTTCTTTTTTTTTTTTTTTTTTGTCAATAAATTTGAATCATGTGATCTTTAGAATTTGATTAAAAACGGTAAAGAATTTTGCTTTTATTAAACTTTAATTTTAAAATGGTCTGGCTGGAACATATTGTAAACAGTAACAATAAAACACTGTTTTTTTTGCATGTCTTGTCTTTAGGGTCCATAAAACATTTCTTTTAAGTTGTTAGAAATATTCTCTGTAAAGATTTGTAATTTCAAGAAAAGTGGGCCAATAAAGATTGGTGTTACTATACGAATGCTTTTAGTAAAAGGTAGTGAGCAGCTGAAATATGGAAGCGTGGGATGATCATAATAAACATGGAGGAATTGAAACGCACTGTCCATCCGTATGGTATAAACACGTAAGCTCCTTGTACTCAATAAGTACTAATTTTTTTAATCTTATTTCCTTTTTACTTTTATTTTGGCCAATAAAAGTAGTAAAGCTATGATTAACATCGTATTGTTTATTTATAGTTTCTATTTTTGATTTAAGTAATGAAGTTTTATGAGTATTTATTTGAGTAACTTTTTTCAAGAATCTTGAAGTGTATATCAAAATTCTGGTAAAGGTACTGTAAAAAGTTTAGTTTTTTTTTTTATATGAACAACCGATGTCAAATTTTAAGTTTAATGGATGTTGTTGTTTTTTTCTTTTTCTTTTTTGCATTGGTCTGAAATTGTCTCCATCAGGTATAGATGGAAACGTGCAGATGAATTGCCCCCCCCTTTTTTACAAATTAGATTAAAAAAAAAAACATTGTTAAAATTTTTTCATAAAAAAAATAACATTTACTAATACGTTGTAGAGTTAATGATTGTTAATTTGTTAAAGTATTTTTTAAGCTTGGTTGTTACTGAATGGATGTGCGTTGTGGTCCAGTGGATATCGGCTCGGAACGAGAAGCCGAGTTCGAATTCCAATTGAATCCATTCCATTGTATTCACTTACGCGCAAATACCCTTGGGAAAGGTATTAATCCGTCTCTTCCTTCCAGTTATGGGTTAAATAGCAGGACAGATTGGGTTCTATAAGGCAACCAGTCTACCGCAGAAAGCAATGGCAACCTACTGCGGGATAATCTTCTGCCCAGTCAGTCATGTCTCTTTCGAGACATGATCGCCCAAGCGTATATCGCGTATGGCACTTAACTGACTGTTGCTGAATAGAATATTATTAATTATTTATCAGGAAAATGTTTTTGAATGTTTTTCGTTAAACGAGCAATAAACAAATTGCAAATATCAACGTAATTTTTATAGGTACCTCTACTGAGTACTCCATTTCCGACACCCAACTTTTAAATTGAATTTTTAAAAATAAAATTGAAACTTTAATTTTAGTTTAATTGAAAGCTAAATGATTAAATTTACTATTTCCAGTAAGCAAAATACTCTGGTGTATTTCAAACAAATTATATTCATTGAAATCAAAAATTTTGATCCTCTTCCCCGGCCAATATTTTTTTTTTTTTTTAAGAATCAAACATTTGTAAACAAAAGTTAATTCTTGGTTTTAAAAATCTTGCAAAAATAAAATACATCTCTCACTCATTATTTTTGGAAAATTATCAAATTTAAACTAATCTGATTTGAAACAAATATTATTTGTTTATGGCATGGAATTTAGAATAAAAGTATTTCTTAATCACAAAGGTCTGACTCATTGACCTTTCTGGTAGGCAATGATAGCACCTGTTATCAATCTGGAAGTATGGTGACCAAAAATTGACATAACCCAATTTAACAATTCGTAAGAGGAACAACCCTTAAAACATGTTACCATACCTTATAAGTTTCTATAGGAAAAGAAAATGTGCAGTTTAACATAATTTCTAAATTTTTATTTTAAAAATCTTAATTCTGACTGATTTGTGTTAAGCTTTTTGAATTTTCAATTTGTAAATAGTCTTTTTAATGAATTAATAACTGAAGACACTGAATAACGGGAAAAAATTTAAGTTGTTTGAAACTTTAATTAGCAAAGAAAAAATATGAAAACAATTCTTATAAAAATTCATTACTCATTGAATTTTTTTTCTTCAGAATATATCCTAAAATTATATTATAAAATCAATTAAGTTTATCTGCATTAAAAATAGTGTAATTTTAATGCATTTTTGATTTTACTATTTGGAACAGATTTTTGGAAAAATAGTCTTGTAATTAAAAGAAAAAAAAATTATTTACATTCCCCTATGAGTCCTGCATTTAACTAATAAAAAAATTGGTATAGTTAATGTATTTCTAAAAGCTTTGTGCAATTACTTGGAGGGAGGTTGTGGGGGGGGATAACAGATGTAAAAAAAAAAAAAAATTTTACTATTTTCTAAAAAATAATATAATTACACAAATAATTTCATTTGTGAATGTCCTAAAAGTTTCAGTAAAATCTGACAGTTGATTTTAGCAAAAATTTTCAAATTAATGTCTTTCAATGCCAAAAAATGACTTCCGCAATATTATGTTTTCCTTAATAGCCACATTATGTAACATTGTGTGAATTGCTAATGGAAAACAAAAAAAATTGCATCCAATTGAGTAAATATTTAAGTATTCTTTCATGATTGTTACACTTTAAAATTTTGAATCTCTTAAATATAGGTACCACCACTCATTTTTGATAACAAAATTCTCTTAAAACTTCTATTTTAGTTTTAATTTAAATTTACTATTTCCAGTAAGCAAAATACACTGGTATATTTCAAACAGAAATTATTGATTGGAACCTAAAATATTCAATTTTTTTTGCCATTTTTGAGTGATCAACACATTTGTAAATGAGTTAATTCTCAATTTTAAGTCTTGCAAAGATAAAGTATACATCTGTGACATTATTCTTGGAAAATTAGCAAATTTAATGCTAAATTAATCTGAATTACACAAGTATTTTATAGCGTGAAATTTAGAATAAAACTATTTCTTAAACACAGAGTTGAACTTTGATTTTTCCACTGTAGTTGAAATGTGATGCAAGATAAGTGTGTGGCGATCACAAGTGACATAATTGTACAAATTGTTTTCCTGTAAGCGAAAGAAACGTGATACACAGGACCTTTTTAATGTACACATAGAAATTACCATACACAAAAAATTTAAAAAATACAAAGGCATGGCAATTTGTATTAAACTTTCCAATTTTCGATTAGTAAATATGATCTTCACTTAATAAATTTAATAAAATAACGACAAAAATGTTTGGAGTATTTTGAAAATATTTTTAAAACTTTATAAATTACTTTAAAAATTTTAATTGAAAAAATATTTTTTTCTTCAGACTGATGTCCTTAATTTATATTTATTAAAGCAATTAAAAGCTTATCAAATTGAATATTGTCAGTTTTATTGCATTTTTTATTTTACTATTGGGAGCAGATTTTTGGAATTAAAGGTAAAATGCTTGAAAAAAAATAAGTTGGTTTACATTCCCCAATATGTCCTGTGTTTAACTATCCTCACTAATTTGCTGAAAAAACAGCATAGTATGAAGAAAAAAGGCTTCAAACTTAAAATTTCCCGTTAAGATTAGAATATTTATTTTAATGAACTTTCAGGACTTAACAAATATTTCTAAAAATTCATTGGTAAAAAATTTTTTTTATACACATCTAAATACTTCAGATTTGTTGGCGTTAGATTAAATGAAGACCATATTTACTAATTAAAAAGTTTTATACAAATTGTGCCTTTGTATTTTTAAAATTCTTTTAAGTCGGAAAGTTCACACTGCTTGAGAAATAGTTTTATTCTAAATTCCATGCTATAAATAATACTTATGTAAATCAGATTAATTCAACATGAAATTTGATTTTCTAAAAATGTCACAGATGTATATTCTATTTTTGCAAGATTTTTAAAACTGGGAATTAACTTTTGTTTACAAATGTATTGATTGCTAAAAAAATGGCCGAAAAATTAAAAAAAAAAAATTCAAAATGTTAAATTCCAATCAATATAATTTCTGCTTGAAATACACCAGAGTATTTTGTTTACTGAAAATAGTAAATTCATTCATTTAGCTTTCAATTAAAGATTCAAGAAAACTTTATTTTTACAAATTCAATTTAAAACCTAAATATCGCAAATGAGGGGAGGTACCTAGGATAATATTACGAAACATTTTTTGCTGTGAAAAACACATTAATTTGGAAATTCTTGCAAAGATCAAATAGTCTTAATTTAATGAAACTTTCAGGACTTTACACATAAATGAATTAAGTTATTTTTGAAATTATTTTTTAGAAAATCTTGGAAAAAATGTTTTTATTTTTGATTATCTTATTCTATGGTACCTTAACTCCATCCATGTAATTTCATGAAATTTCAAAAAATTGTTTTGAAAATTTGTTTTATTAATTAAATGCAGAACTCTTTGGGGAATGTAACCCCCCCCCCCCCCCCAAACTTTTTCCCCAAAAACTTTTCCAAAAAGTGTAATAATAAAAAAAAATAAAAAATGCAATAAAACTATAATTAGATAAGCTTTTAATTGCTTTTTAAATATATTACATAAAAAATATAAGCATGGAAAGTAATAAGATTATATTAAACCTGGAAAAGTGAAGGACAAGATATTCTAGTGAAGTTAAAAAAAAAAAAAAAAATCAAATTTCTTAAAATATTTCAGCTAAAAATAAAATTTGAATTATTTTTAGCTGCAATATTTTAAGAATTTCCTTATTTTTTACTTCCCTAGAATATCTTGTCTTTTACTTTCCCAGGTTTAATAGAATCTTAAGAATATTACTTTTCATGCATGCATTCTTTGTATGTAATCCATGATTTTTCCAGGCATTGCTATTAATTTAATATAAATTTAATGCTGAAAACCACATTCAAAAATATTAAAGAAAAAATTTCTATATGCAATTGATAAAAAAACAAAACAAAAAACAAAACCCCAGAATCTATTTATAATTAATTCTCATAATCAATTCTAATAAAATAAGTGATAAGCAAAGTTTGATTGACAAAAATAAGAGATCATAATTTAAATACTGAAAACTGCATGCAAAAATATTAAACAGAAAAAAGTTTTAAAGAATAAGATTTATTATTAGAAGCGTTAGTCACTCACTTATATACTTAGTCCCCCATTTCGGACTATACATATTTTGATGTAACTTTTTTTTCTACTGAACCAAAGTTCAAAAATTGTTTTTCAAAATGTACCTAAGGTATCCTATCTAACTCTGTAAACTTTGAAATTTGGTTGAGAACTGAATTAGTAGTGAAGCTTGAAAGCTGCCTATATTCAGACTTAAGAATATATTCAACCATTGGTTTGGTTGAATGATAAAGAACATTATAGTCTGAAGAGAATTTTTTTTCAGTGAATTATGAATTTTTAGAATTTTCATTTTAGTTTAATTATAACTTATAGTCTCAAAAATATTTCTAAAATTCTTCACAGCCTTGTTGCAGTTGGATTATTAAGTGAAGACTCAATTTATTAATCAAAATTTGAAAAGCATGATACAAATCTTTGAGCCAAAAGATTTGACATAACTTAATTTTTTTTCTTTTGTCTGTGTGTGAGATTAAAAGTACATGTTTTCTTCCTCTTAGTGGGAAAAAATTTTGCCAATTATATCAATTCTGGTCAACCATACTTATCAATGCATCTGGCTGTCATCAATCACTTCATGTGTCACAAAGATAAGACCTCCATGATTAAAAAATAGTTTTATTTTAAATTTCATGCTATAAACAAGTAATACTTGTTTCAAATCAAATTAATTTAACTTTATTTTTGGAAAATTAGCATTTTAATGTCTGAGATGTATATTTTATTTTTGCAAGATTTTTAAAAATCAAGAATCTACATTTGTTTACAAACCTGTCAAAATGGACGAAAAAGTAACTTTTGAAAACTCTAATAAAGAAAGTTGAGATTCCAATTAGTATAATTTTATTTGAAATTCACCAGTGTGTTTTGCTTAGTGGAAATAGTACATGTAATCATTTAGTTAATTAAAGCTATAATGAAACCTTCTTCAAGAAAGCTTTTCTATTAAGAATTCATTTTAAAACTTAGATATTGAAAATGAGGAGGTACCAACTTAAATGGCAAATGTTAATTTAAAAGTTAGTCTTAATAATCAAGTGACTTAGTAACTAAAAACTGCTTGAACAAATGAAGTTTAGTTTTTAGCAGTTTATTTTATTTTGCCATAACGTTTTCATAAATTGACTAAATGGGTATTTATAAAATTATTTTATGTGAAGATTAACTGATCAGAACATTTTTTTTTTGTTGATAATATTAAGTTTAATTAAAACAATTATTTCCTTATGCTAAAAACATTGTTAAATGGGATTTTGTCTTTTAAATATTACAATGCTTATAGATTAAAACATAACCCTTTCTAAATATATTAATATATCTTTTCTTTAACATAAAATTCTTAGTACAAAATGATCCTTGTAGCTGTCACTGTACCAAATGTCCTTTCTTCACTTTCCTTCTATTTTTCTTTAATGACTTAGGCTATACAACTTGTCTTGTTTCTCTACTCCCCTGCCTCGGCCTTCTAACTACTCTTCATTAACCTCTGCTAAACTTGTACTTAATTCTCTTACTTTGGGATAATGCCAAGAAGTGTGTTTTTATTGTGAGGGTGTTTTTTGTGTCATCTGTCTATGGGATATGAATGGCAGATAGTTGTACTTCTGAGGTGGAGAAGAATTGCACTGGCCTTTTGATGGTCTGCTTGAATGATTATTTTTAGCTTTGGGCTCAAACAGACCTATTTTGCACTTGCTGACTATGTGTGCATCTTGTAAAACTTAAGTGCTTAAGTACACAACTGCTGATTTTCTTTGAGTGAAATGGTTCATTTGATATAAAGTCTAAGACACAGATATTAAGGACATGTTTTGAAATTACAAGTTTTTTATTTAATAATTTACAATGACTGACATTTTCAATAAAAATTACAATAAATATTTAAAGACCTAGTTGTAAGATAGATTAATAAATACTACCATTTCTTAAATTTCATTTGCTCTGAAATATTTTTTGATCCTGTTTAAAGGAAAAATCTTTTTAGAATTCATAGGTTTATGTCTAGAAAATTTAGTCTTTGAACAACCCTTTAAAAATAGCAATAAAAACATGCATGGTGTGATATGCATATATTATGATAGTCATTCGAATAATATAAATGCAATTATAGTAGGTATGTAATTTTTAAAATGAATTAAAAACAAATGTATTAAGATTTTCTAAAATAATTTAATTCATTTGTGAATAAGCCCCGAAAGTTTCATCAAAATTGATTTTTGCAAGAATTTACAAATCTGTTTTTCATCACAAAAAGCTAAAATTTACTATACTAATTTATGGTCTTGTGTTGACACAATTTCAAAGCATTCTAAAAAGATTAAAAAATAATAAATCCTTTGATCTTTCCGCTTAATAATAATTTAAATATTTTGACATTGTCTATATATCTGAAATGAGGTATTGAAATTATTTACACTTTTTACATTGTTCAGACTGTTGCACCTCATCTTTGTTGATGTATTAATGATGTTTCGACTTTTGTATGCTCCGGCTTTCAGGTGATTGGAATTCCAAACTGAATCCTTTAACTTTGTTTATCAGGGTAGATTGTTCTAGTTCCCTGATCCATCTTCCAGATATCTCTATTGACTCGACTCTAAATGTTTTTTGTTCACCTCTTTTGCAATTGAACTCGCAACTGTCGAGTAACAGGATTTAACCAACACTTTTATCTACTGGGCCATGTCCTCAAGGACTCAAGTTGTGAGTTCAATATCTGGCTAGAACAGAGGTGAATAAAAACTTCCAGGGTTAATTTGAGATAATACTGAGACCTCAAAAAGAGTTATGGCTTGTGGAACTAGAACAATCTACCTTAGTGAACAAAATAAAGGGCTCAGCTTAAAATTCCAATCACCTGAAGAAGGTTGAAGTGTACAATACCTGAAATGTTGTGAATATGGAAGTGTCATCTACACAAGTCTGAACAATGTAAAAAAAATAGTTAGGGCATTTATTTTTTTTTTTAATTTTTTTTTTTCACGTATGCTCATTTCTAATGAATTTTTGTAAATAGGATATACAAAATGTAGTGATTTTATAAGTTATACCAGATAAGAAAAATTAAATAACTTTTAATTTTATTGAAAGATTTTATATTTTTTGAAGTTCAAACAAATGGATTTATCAACTAGCAATAGTGATTTTGATGTAATTTAAGCATTTAAATTTAAGAATTGAAAGCACACTCAAAATGAGCAATCTGAGAGCTGAGTTCGAATTCCCATTAATTTCATTGCATTCACTTACCCGCAAATGTCCTTGGAAAAGGTATTAATCTCTTCCCTCCAGTTTTGGGCTAAATAACAGGATTGGGTTCTATAGCCTTGGGTTGCAATCAGTTCTACTGCAGAAAGTAATGGCAACCTACTGCAGGAAAATCTTCTGCTCAGTCATTCATGTCTCTTTTGAGACATGATTGCCCAAGCACGTATCACATCTAACAGTTTCTACCATGCTTCTTGCTTGTTGAACTTTCTTCCTAATCAACTTTGATCTTCAAAAATTTGCAATGTCAATCGTTATCTTCTATCTTAATTCTTGTTCTTTTGTTGTTCTCAAGTTTTTTTTTCCTCATTCTCTATCACGCAATAACTCTTAGTGACTTTATTGCCTTGCTTGGGGTGAAATAATAAAAAAAATCTGTAAACAGTTTCTTTAAGTGTATTAAGATTAACAAAGTTTTTAAAAAAATAAAATTTCAGTATTCTGCTTTGACATTCATTTATGTAACTTTTTTTTTAAAGATAACTTCAAAGCTTTATAAATAATGAGAACAATTTAGCTGTATAGCAGGTGGGTTAGCTGTAATATACAAATGAGGGATTTCTGAAAAGTTCTAATCTACTTCTCAGAACTCTGGCCCAGACTCTTTTTTTGAGTTGAGCAAATAACATTTTAGCTTCGACCTTAAAGTAAATCCTTTTTCTTACTAAATAAAAATGGCATGAAAAATTAGAATCTTTACTATAAATGCTTAATTCATAGTGTTCTCTCTCTCTCTTAATTTTTTTTTTATTGGAAATGAATGTTGAAAATAGCAGTTAACCCTCTAGGGCCATTCGTATCATATTTGATACAGTATTTCCCTATAAGGAAACATTTGGTATTTCGCTATAAGGAAACATTTGGTATTCATTGACTGAGCAGTCAGTACTGCTTTCATTTGAAATTTATAAAATATTTCTCTTAAAAAATTTTTCAGGAAAATATTTCTTTCAAAGCTTGTTTTCATACTGTATCAAATATGATACGAATGGCCCTAGAGGATTAATACTACTGCTTTTTTAGCTTAGTTTATATAGTATCACCATATTATTGTTACTATAAAGGAAAAGGATAATTATTTCTAATGCTCTAAAAATTTATGGAATTAATAGATGCAGTAGATTTTGGTTGTATTTTTTTTTCTTTTTTTTTAATCATTAGCCATTGATTCAAAGTTTCTGTCTATAATTTCTTGTCATTGAATGTTTACCTAGTATATTTTAATGATATTCTTATAACACATTTCATGGCTTAAATGTTAAAATTAAAAATTTTAAATTAGGCACCTCCACTCATTTGTTGAAGAAACAGCATAGCATGATGTCAAAAGGTCCCAAACTTAAGTTTTATCAGCAAAATGTTAAGAGGAAAGATCAAACTATATTTTAATTAAATTTTTAGATCCTTTCTAAAATGTTTGAAATGAAAATTATGTAGAATAACAAAACTTTCAACCTTATCAGTGTTTAATTCACAAGCAATGAAATGTTCATAAATCATTCCTACTCATTGTTTTTAAAAATCCATTTTTATATTTTTTTAAGTTAAAGTAAATATTTGTTTAAAATTAAATTATAATTTAAATCATCTAATATTCCTTAATTTCAGAAAAGCATTTTATTTCTGGAAAATTTTTTTTAATAAAGAAAATTACATTGCGATGAAAGACGGCCAAAAAGGGCATTGATCAGCTGTTTTCAAGCCCCCTCCCCCAAAAAAAAGGAATTGATTGGAGTCCATATAATTTGTTTGAAATACACTATGGAGTATTTTGCTTACTGAAAATAGTAAATTTAATCCTTGCTTTCAATTAAAACTAAAATGAAAGCTTCAAGAAAATTTTAATTTTTTGAAAATTCATTTAAAAACTTAGGTATCATGAATTATTGCAAACAAGTGGTGGTCTTTGTGGACATTAAGGTTAACACCAAGCAGCAAGTCTGTTTCATGCTGAAATGCAATCTTAAGGCCCTGGACAGAAGATTGCATTTAAGCATGAAACACTGTCGCTGGGTGTTTACCTCACTGTCTAATTTATATATGCTCTTCTACCTTTGATATCGAACACTTTAACCTATAAATGTAGCATACCATAAAACTATATTTTTTATCTTGTCTAAAAGAAAGACATGTGTATGTATAGGTAATGTAGTTGCTGTTTGAATTATTACATTGCATATGGCTCTACCTAAAGGATTGCCTGTTCAGGTCATTTTTGGATGTGGAAATCACATCCTGTTCATCACTTATGATGCACAGGATAGGCAAAGGGTTAAGCACTATTAAAAGAAACAATGTCTGTCTGTGTTTGAATGAATTGTATCTCACTTGAAATGTTTGTGTTGTATCTGTTAATGTTGTAATCTAATAATGTACCCTTCTAATGAAGGTCTCTTGAGAACTAGGGAGCAAATAGAATAAAATAAATGAGGTTACTAGTTTGTATCATGAGCCTCTTTTCATTCCGAAGCTGAATGTTCATATAGCCTCTACATTTACTCAGTCAATTTGTATATTAGTTTTTGGGTTATATCTTGGTTTGCAAGTATGGATTGTTTTCTTTGCATGTTATTCAAATTTTATTATTTATCCTTAATTCCATATGAATATTTGTATGTCTATATGCATAAAGTAAATAATAATAAAAAAAACTAAAGTAAATAATAATAAAAAAAACTGAAAAAGGATACCTTTTTAAAATTTTTATTTTTTTTATTAAAGTTCTATTGCATTTAATGGCTTAAATTTGTTCAGATATTATCTATTTGGGCACAATGTATCAGAAATATGAAAGTGAATTTCAGCCTTAACTCGTGTTTTTCTTTTTTTTTTCCCCCCTAAGTCTTCATAGTTCTCAAGGATGAACAGTATTATTAAACAGTATCTTTATGATGAATTTCTGCTAACTTAAGTGAATACTCACCATTTTTAACTTTTCTACAAAGTCATGGTTTTACATTTAAATGACAAATACTTTCGGTTTACTGTGAATGTATGTGGGTGTTGTGTGTGTTCGGCTGGTTAGCTGAACAACACACACACACACACACACAAAAACACCCACATACATTCACAGTAAACCGAAAGTATTTTACATTTAAATGTAAATCGTCTGCACAACCACACCAGCATTGCCTGATGATGAGAATTAATCTCGAAACATAGAAATTTCCATGTAGCAATGAAAAATTGACATAACCATATAATTATATTATACTATATTATATTAAGCTCTATAATACTCATTATATTGAGCACTGCTTATAATAAAATAAATGCCAGAGAACTCAAAATATAAAAAAAACCTTGAGTCCTCTTCACTTGAAATATATATATATATATATATATATATATATGTATAAACAAAAATGCATTATTTTTGAATCTCCAAAAGATTAAATGCAACATCATTTGCCATTTTCTATCTCTTATCCTTTCTTTGACATACTTTGTACTTTGCTTGGGATGAAATGATTATAAATAAAAACTTATCTTTGCAAATAAGTAAAATGAAATAACTTTTAAATAGTTATAGATAAGTATATAATTTTTGTAAACTTGAATGTTTGGTTCAAGTACCTATTAATATTCCTATACTATAGTCACTTTTTTTATCATAATAGTTTGTAAGTAACCATGAAGAAAGATTTAAGCATTTTGTGAGCATTTTTCTCTGCTAATAACTGTTTGAAATTTTTTGTTTTACATGAATTTATATATTGAAATTGGTTATATATTTTTTGGTTTGTTTTTAACCAAAACTTAGCAAATGATTACCATGAAAGTATTCATAAAAAAGGCAGAGAGGCAGCCTTACAGTAGTGGGTAAGTGACTGAAGCCAAGCTGTTGGATCAGGACCAATAATGTAGCTGGTTCTTTTTTGGATCTTATCAAGGAGCTGAAGGTAAATAATAGGTGGCACCAGATCATATGTGGCAGCAGTATTCTAAGCATAAACGAATGATACTTATAGATATGTAAGATTTCAGAGAGAAAAATTCTCTTGCATGATATAGAGAACCAACTTATCAGCTGACCTAGCAATGGATTCAATATAGTGTTTCCACTTCATGTCAGCTGAGAATGTTAGCCCAAGAAGGGGCAACAAGTCACTTTTCTGGAGTTTAGCATCAGCCATAGAAGGGTTAGTCTCTCAGATGATTAATGGAGAGAAATTTAAATTTTCAAGGTGTTAAGAATGACAAGCTATCTTTTGCCCCAGTTAACAATGGTCTTGTGGTCCTTTTGAACATCTGCCATTTTGATCTTCTTGGACTGATTAATCTTACTATCGTGGAAAGAGCAAATGGTTGTCATCAGAGTAAATGCCAAGTTGAGAGTTGATGTCATTTGGAAAGTTGTTAATTAAAATTAAGAGCAGTATAGGACCAAGGATAATCCTTAGGGACACCCACATTAATATGAAAGGATCTAGACATGTGGCTATTCAGGATAAATTTAATTTCATGATAATGTGAGAGCAATGGGTAAGCAAGTGCTGAAGTTGATTATTTAAAATTATTACAAATCTTATCTTTTATTTCATTGCTCATTTAACTCCTTTGTTTGCTTCATTTGCTATCTTAGAGAAGTCAACTTTCAAGTTTAAAAATGTTTTCAAAATATATTTAATGATTTATTGCAGAATTGTAACTGCTTAGTAATGCATTTTTCTATCTAGTTGAAATAAGTCTTGATATCTTAGCAATTAACAAAAGGCTTAAAATCTTAAATTTTGAAGGTAAGTTAGGCTGGTTGACATGACTCTTTAGAAAGATGTATTTCGTTATAATTTTATGCATGAAGATCCTAAGACAAACTAGATTCTTAGAAAGATTTCTAATTGATAGATGTAATGTACAAACTTCTCTACTTTCATGTTATTGAGGAGTGAAAGTTACTCAAGTTGCTGGACAAAGGTGTAAAGACTGATAAAAAGTAAGCATCATTCATGAAGGAGTATTAAATTAATATTGAAAAATCAGTGAGTTTGTATTTCAGTCTAGTTTGTTACATTCACTTATGTACCAATATTTTTGGGAGTTGTCTCTGTCTCTCTTTGTGTTAAAATAAAACAAACTAGGTTTTTCAGCTTTGGTTGGCAATCCTTCTAGAAGTACAACTTTGAATTCAAAAGCTATGTTGCCCTGGTGAAGCTGCTCATGAAAGGATCATGGAATTCACAATGTCTATGACTACAATCAACTTTGTTTAAAAATAAAACTCTAAAAATATAAAGTCAATTCTAACATTTAATAACTTTGATATTAGCATAATTATATTTGGGACTTGTAAATACATAGAAGAAAAAGGATTTTAAAATTGAAATCAAGATGTAGCAAGAGTAAGTTTAGAAAACTACATAGATTCTATCTTCATCTTCTTAATGTATTTATTAATCACATATTTTAAAGAATATTTTTTATGTCATGATTTCGCTGTTTTTCTTTTAGGAAGAACCCATATAAACCAATAATAATACTTGTTGAACTAATTTTATACCATCAGGTTTTATGAAAGCCAATATTTTCACAAAAAAATTGATATTAACCAACTGATGTTGGTCAAATTTTCGGTATATAGTTATATGAATACTTTATCATGTGAGTATCAGCTTATAAGATGTATTTAAAAAAAAAAAAAAAAAAACTCTTTTAGGATATCTCCCAGCTATGGGTCAAATAAAACATGTACAAATAATTCATTGTTCTCAAAAAAAATTCTTACAAGTTCCAAAAAGTTTGTTTTAAATAACCTTAAAGAAAGTTTAAGCTGTGAAAAAAAATCATTTATTATGCTAAGTACATTTTTTTTATTTTTTATAAATAAATCCAAAAGATTTAAAATTTCACCCCAAGCAAGACCATAATGACTCAGAGAAACACATTTAACAGAATATCCTGTAAACCTGACTAAATTTTAATTGTAAATGTTAATAAGAGCTTCTTGCCATTCTATAACCTTCATTAGCTTTTCATTCATTGGTGTTTTAACTTTTCTACTGTTTTGATTACTCAGCAATTTTTTTTATACTTCTTACAGATCTTTGCTGAAGTATTGGTTTCTATATTCATATAATTCTTTTAATGATTAACCTTAAATTTTCTCTTGGATTATCTTGAGAGGCTGGGGGCCTATTGTATTAATTTCATGTCTTTGAAACTTTGTTTTTAGCAAGTTGAACTATAAAGGTGTATTTAAATGCAGTGAAACATTTGAAATTTTAATTAAAAAAAATTGTAAAATGAATAAAAAAAATGTCAATATGAAATTCAATGACTACTCTTAATGATTTTGTTAAAACATGTAACCTTTTTGTTGACAAGTCCTGCTGGTTATCTAGATTTTGTCTTGACAAAAAGAACTGAATGTAGATTCACACAAGGTGTTGATTTGTCTGTGATTCAATAAAATCTTCAACTTTTCATCATTTGACTTATCCAAATTGCAAGAATTTTATTAGTAAATTGACTAGACATCATAGGCAGCATCAGAGCTTGTGGTGACAAATTGATGGCAATAAACTGTCCTTAACCCTCAAGGCACACTGGCTGAATTATTCTTCTTCCATTAAGAACATAAGCTAATCTGTCACATCTCATAAAATTCCATCTTGAACTTTCTGGTGATTCTAGTACTTTATATTGAGTACTTTATATTGAGAACTAGTCTTAATGGTTTTTGGTTGTGACATGTGCCATGTAATCTTGTTAAAGAACTTTGAATAATTTTTTGAATCTGTCTTGACATCAAGTTTGAAGGTGCTTATAAGTTTACTACTTTCACTACTAACACTAAATATTGCACCACCTTCCTGTTGTTTTTTGTGTTGTATTCATTGACTTGATTCTATGAAGGACTGTTTCAAGCCCAGGTATCAGGTCCAGCTGATAGAGCTTGTTAACAATCACACAAAATTACAGTTGATAAATATTTTTTTGTATGTATTCATTTGCTCAATTTATACATTTTCAGTTTGTGATGTGTACTCATTTAATGTTGCTAGTTTTATTTTTATTAAATAAAAATCTTTTGACATTGTTCTTAATATTCAAGTGTTTTTCTTTTCTGTTTACATTTGCAATACTAGTTTCTTTAAATATTTTCTTCATGGTCAGTCCACTTTCTTATTACACTTAATTTTTTCTTAAATGCCTTTTGATCTTTTTAAAGTTAGATTTTTCTTGTCAATGATTTTGATTATTCTCTAACATTTTTGCAATTTACTACATTGTTCCAATCGAGTTATTTTCTCTCAAATCCATCATTCTTGCAACCTGTGGCAATAACTATACTATTATATATATATATAATATAAAAGAATATGAGCAACCTTTAAGTTGCAAAGTAGCCTCACATCACCAAATAACTTATTTTAAATACTTCTAATAAAAGTAAATATCTGAAAATTTTACCAGCATTGGTTGGTTCACATATGTTAGTTTGTGAAAACATTGACTTGCATAATAAACTCTGATAATGTAATTGTTAGATTGTTCAAGTACAACACACTGCACAAATTCTAACGCATTCTGTTACATTAATGTAAATAGAATTTATCTATAAATTTTCTTTTCTCACTGTAACCCTTGTGCACTAGTGGTTGTTCTGCCTTGCTGGGTGGGGGGGGGGAATGATTATAAAATATCCACATGTTACATTAGATATTAAAGCATGAAATTATTTAGACTTTAAGTAGTGTATGAATTTTCAGTTATTTCATTTTGAGTAGATACCTCTTAAGATTTAAAATTAGAAATTTTTTTTTTAAGCTTTTAATTTAAAACTAAAGTTTAATATTGCTAATAAGCAAAACACATTTGAATTGGAATGTTCTTTAAATTATTAAACATGCCTGATTTTAGCCATATGTTACAAATACAATGTTTTCTTTATTAAAAATCTTTAACAAATAAAATACTTTTCTGAAATTTTATTTGGGAGGGATTAGCTGATTTTAAAGTTTAATTGATCTAATTTGAAATATTTTAGCTTAAAATATTGCCATAATTTTTTTTAACTACCTAACAATGTTAAATATTTAAAATGTTTGTAAAAATCTCTTGCTTGCAGATTAATAAAATGTATTTGTTTGATTTGTATTGTCATAAAGGTTACATATAATATGAACTTTTAAAAGTTTGTCATGTCTAGTTCCTTTTTGTGATCCTCTACTGAAATTCAAGATAAGCATTTTAGGCTTATTTAAATTACTATCTTGATCTGATTTTATTTAATTGGTAGCAAAATTCTAGAAAGCTTTTTTTAAATCATTAAGTGAATCATTCAGTGAGCTTCATTGCTTATATTACTTTAAACCATTTAGCCATAGCATGTTTGACTTTGTGGCATATTTAATTGGCTAAAGTTTAATTTGAAAAGAGTCAATCAATTTATAGGAAATTTTGTTTAGATAAATTTCATACTTGAATTAACTTGAAAATAATCAATATTTTATTTACATTTTAAATGGCTGAGTTATTGTAAATTAATTTTCTTTGTGCCAAACTTATTAAAAATAAAGCCTAAAAAATCTTAAATCTGTCATCCTTACAGAAATACCATCACATACCCACAAAAATATGCATTGATTAGCTGTTGTCTGTTATTATCCAATATCATTTCATTTTCTAAAAATAATAAAAAAATAGATATGAGTTCCCATGTCTACTTTATCTCTACTTTATCTCTATTGGGTCATTTGTGATTCTAATTTTGCCTGGTAAGCAAATTCATCCAAGGTTTCACGTTTTCCCCAGTAATTATAGACTATCAAATTTGACAGACTGAACTCTCTTCTACAAACAAGTCAAATGTCTTGCTATTTAGATAATTAACGTTACTGGAATGGCTTCTCCCTTTCTTGCTTTTTTAAATTACAAAAGCAGAGCCATTTTTGTTTATTGGCCAGAACAAACAACTAGGCATTTTTATGAAATCTGTGAATATTTCTGTGTACATGTATTTAGTATAACAAAAATGTCTTTGCACTAAATACTTCTGTGTGAATTTAATGATAGCATTATAGCTCTCATTAACTACAACCAATAAGTTTAGTGCTGGTTTATAATAGTGCTTTTTCTATCACTTAATGTAATTTCCTCATACAGCTAAGAGGCACTTGTTTTCATAATGCATTATGCTTTGATTGTACTAGTCTTCATAAAGTGATAATATTTTTATTCTTGAACATATTGTTTTAATCTGATAAGCAAATTGTTAAATACAAAATGTTTAAGATCTACTTAGTAATTTTTATAATTAACTCAAATGGTAAACTAATTTCTATAAAAAAATCCATCTTCTATTGCTTTCAAGATAATTAGAACTCATGGCATACTCTAAATGATGAAAGCATATATGTATTTTGCCTTGTCTTTTCCCTTCCTCATGAAATTTATTTGGCTGTTCTAATCATTTCTAATGTATTTCTCTGTTTTATGAGAAAAATATTGAGATATGCCAGTCCCCACAAATAGTTCTCTTCAGTAGTTAGCAATATGCCAGCTACCTACTTACCAGCCTGATCTGAACATTAAACCTACATTCTATTTCAGGGTTAACTAATAATTTGCACCTTCATTCATTTGTCTCAAAAGATAACTTCTCCTTTTCTTGCTTTTTTTTTCTTTTTCTAAGCTTAAACACAGATCAATTTTTAAGAAAAATGTAAATTGTTTGCTCAATGTTTCTTGGAATGAGTTGAGTTTTTCTGTGGTAGTTTCATTTTCAAATCTTAGCTTTGTCACTTAAAAGTTGTATGTGTGTGGGGGAATCCCTTCATTAGTGTGGTTAATGTGTATATCGGTAACTATCAAAAAAAAAATCTATTTTCAATTACTACGGTTAAACTAAAGAATTTTACTACAATGATTGAGCATTATGCATGCACTAATTGAATTTTGGTATATAAAAATTTTTGCATCACTAGTGATGTCAGTCAGTCAACTTTTCAGCACCCATTCTACTTGAAATAGTTAACTAACCTCTTTCCTGTGTTTAATTTATCCGGCATTTGATGTTGGAATTGAAAATACTCTTATAGCTGATTTTTGTAAAGGTTTTATGAATTAGAATTATTTTTTTATAATCACCTTAATGTTAATACTGTTGAAACTTGCATTTTTGCAATATAATTAACTTGTTAATTGCGGCAGAAATCTACCATTCATAAATGAGCCATAGAACTCTAATAATGGAAATACCTGTCATCTGCAGTTAATGGATTAAAGTATATTTAAATTGTATGTGGCATTTAAAGCTGTTTATATTCTCTAAGTTTGAAACTCACCTCCTCCTAGTGCCACTCCCCTGTGGAAAATAGGGTTATAGCTTCACCATACTACTTGTTTTTCAAAAGTAGTTTTACAAGGTGGAATTGTCAGTCCAATGTCCAACTAGTTATCTGAATTTGGTTATCCTTCTCCTAGATTGGATGTCAACCAAGGTTAAAGAGTCTGCTCTGCTGTTTAATTCATTGCTGAGGGAGAAAATATGGATTCATCCTATCCCAAAGGTCTTTGTATGAAAGTTAATGTAATGAACTTGGTTATAATTAGAACCTAACATGCTGATTTTACTTTCTGTATCAGTGACTGCTGCTCTACATGCACATTTTGTGACAATACTTTAAATTAAATGATAAAAGTTTCTTTTGTAATTGTGTTCATATCAGGCTCATTCTTATTTTCTCACATGCCTTGAAGCCATGAAATTCATATTGTTGAACTTACTTCAGCTGCCTTTTATTTCTTACATAATTACTAAGCATTAATAGTTCTCAAAGTTAGGCAAAAATTTAAGAAAATGCACATGCTATTTTTTTATAGGATTGTAATATTGTTACAATGTTTGACCTGAATGTATAAACAGCTGACCATGTCTGAGCATGTTGTATTAATGACTTGCCTCTTTTTTCTTGACAATTTCTCTTGATGCTTTGCCTGACATCCTATTTATTTTATAGTGAGCTTGGTACTTTATATTGAATGGACATTACTATGGCTACTGTCTAAAGGTATATAACCTTGGGTGTTGGGGTTTCATTTACAAGCTAAAAATATTTTTCTTTTTCCCTTTAAATGTTAAATATCCAATTATCTACAGTATTTGTGCCAGTGAAAGGATCTTGTTTTACTTTAAAAAAAAAAAAAAATTAAAAGATGACAAAATTTGCAAGTTTAACATTACATGATAAATTACTTCTTAGGTGATGGTAAATCTTGTCAGTTAATTTTATAAATTGTGTGACAAACATTTCAAAAAGTGCACTGCTAAGTGAGTGTTATATAAAATTTTTTTTTCCCTCCAAGCTTTGTGATATATTTACAGACTAGGGCTGCTTCATATTTATTGCCATGTTTTTTTTTTTTTTTTTTTTAATGTGGGACACATTTTCTTTAGTTTTATTTTGTATTTTTATATATGCGTGCATGCTAAGTTAGCAATTTAATTTTTTTGCTGATTTTCTGTTCATTGTTCTGTGTGGAGAAGTGAAAATATCTATCAGTAAACAAATTTCTGTATTAATGTTTATTAGTGTGTACTTGTGTTTAGAGATCATTCTTGCAATTTGTTGTGCAATACGTATGGCATTCTTTTATCAATTGCAGTGAGTTAATAAATTTCAGTTAAATTTTTTAGCTTTTTATACCTATATACATTTGTGCATATATAAGTATTTAATTTTTTTTTTGTCTATAGAACATGAACATATGATCACTTGAAGTAAAAATGAGACTGTTAAAAGTATGTAGGTTTAAATTTGTTAGTTGTGTTTGCCACAGCAGCAGTTGGCCTTGTCAGCTATATGTCCAGGTGTGGAGGAAGAGGAGATATAAATGCTGGCACAGACAACCATATTGTTATCAATCAGCTTCATCTTACTACTGGCATCTACTTCCTCTCCATCTTGATCATCAAATGCACCTTTTAACAGGCTCTATTGATCTCTACCATCCCTCTCCCCATTTCTTTGGTTGCTGCTACCATCATGTATTTTTGAGGAGGTTAAGATTGGGAGGTCTACTGTTCAATAATTTGTGTATGTGTGGGTGCATTGTGTCTTTTGTGTATATTAACATATGTATATTATACATATACACGCTATTTATTACTGTTATGTATTGGAAACAAATTGATATTACTAGGTTACTTTTTTAACACTAGTCATCTATTGTGGGAGACTAAATTTTAGTATATGCTTGCCATTAATTCTGTTCAACTTTGTAATTTTTGAAATTACAATATCCAAGTATCTTTGTCATACAAATGTTAGCATAATTTCAGGATGTGCTTTTTAAGACAATGTATTTTTCTTGTTTTTTAATTTAATTGAAAATATAGCTTCTGGAGAAAAAAAATTTTCATCTCACTAAATTTCTTAAAATTAACTGAACAAAAGTTAGGGCTGCTGAAATTTTTTTTAGATATTGATTACCAAAATAGTGTATTAACTATTATGGCATGATTTTGAAGTTTATGTATACAAGATTGAATTGGTTAGTCTGTAGCCCATCATAACTGAATTATCTGAAAATTTCTTTGTATAATGGTTTGCTTTATGTGAATTAAATTCACTGACAAATTATTGAAAAATATTTGGATGAAATCATTTTTATTAGATTCGCCCGGTTCACACTCCACCCACGTCTATTGAACAGGTTAAGAGGCTCATCCCTTGTTCCCTGTTTAGGATGTGGTTTCCGGCTTTCTCTTTCCAATCTTCTCACCTTTTTTTTCTATTGGGGTGGATAGATCTATCTATCGCCTGGTTCACACTCCACCCACGTTTATTGTAGCCCCCTGCACATCAGTGGTGTTACTGCCTTGCTCGGGGTGATACGATTAAAAAAAAAAAACTGTAAAAATCGAAATAGTTAAAAGTACTTGAATAAAAATGTGAGCTTTGGCTATCTAAAATGTTTGATTTGGACAACTTATTTGAAAATTAAAAAATACAATAAATAAGTAGACAAACTTTGACTTAATCATTTGCATTTAAGAAATAAGATAATCTTCTAAAATTGTTTAAACTAGAAAATCAAATTTTGCAGACTGCATAAAATGATAGAATCAAGATGAATCTTAAAAATTTGACTTAAAAGACTAAGACATCATTTGGTTTCTTTTACCATGTGTTTGCATTTGGATCACAAGACCTAAATTTGAAAGGAAATTTAATAAAATTTTATTTAATGTGTATTTGTAAAAGTGGATGATTTTTTTTTTTTACTACCAACAAGCAGAACAAAAATAGTGAAAATGTTCTTGTAAACTTAATACAATTGTAAGTTATTTTTCTATGCAAAGAAAATCTTAAAATTAATAACTAGATAACTTGTTTCAAACTGTTTCAAACTTTCAGTTAATGTTTGTGTAACTCCTTTTGAATTAATGTTGTGAAATATGTGAATCTAATGGAATTTGAATGTTTTTTGTTTTTTTTTAATTACTAGGTTTTGTTTAAATTAGCTTTTGTCATTTCATAGCTTAACAATTAAAAGCATTTTAAAAATACTTTATACTGTGGTTGTATAACTTGAAATTGAAAATATTATCAGATTTAAAAAGTTTAAATTGACATGAAGGCAGTGCAGTAACTTTACAGCTAGCAGTGAGAAATCGGCAATTCAAGTTCAAATTCCATTCAAATTCATTACATTTATTTTTACACAAATTCCCTTAGAGAAGGCATGGATCCCTCCTTTCTCAGCTAAGGTTTAGATAGCAGGGCAGATGGACTCTAGCCATGATTAGCAATCCTCCTTAAAGAAAGCTCTGAATTCAAAACCCATCCACCTGAAGCTGTATAAAAATGGTTAAGATATGTCAAAAACACAGTGGTGAAAAAATAATTTAAAAGGATGAACAGATTTTCTTGTTTGATATAACCAAACACATTCTCTTGTGAACAATATAGATTTTTGTATTACATGATAGATGAATTTCATTCATTTTTTTTTTCTTGTCTAAATTATCTAGCTAGAAATTGGTAAGTTTCTTTACCAGAAGCACAAACTTAGTGCATCAAAACATTGGATATAGTTCTATCTTAAGATATGTTTACTTTATAGGTAAAGTGAATTTTATTTTTGAGTTTTATATTGCTTTTGATAGTTTCCATAATGCACATCCATAGAAGCCTTAAATATGTATAGCATCAACAAAGTTACTTTCATAGAACTTTTGATCAGCAGTTGTACCTGTCAATCTGGCTCATCCTAATCTTTATCTTATATCTCCCTCTCACCATGAATCCACATATTTTCTTTTATTTCCTTTTGATTCTTTAAACTTAACTAAAACATTTCAAGCTTTCTGGATTCTTCAGAATCTTATTTCAGTGTCTTTTCTTTTTCAGTTTGTACTGTACGACTCGGAATTGTCTACTGACCTTGAGTCTGGGCATGGCGACTGAGGTGGTTCCAAATATTGATGATGAGGCTTATGAGCCACAAACCTACGATGAAGCTTTTCCCGCGCTCCATTCTAATAGGAATGAATCCCCAGCCAGTGTCTCCCATGGAGACATTAAACTGGCTGTACGATCTACCAAAACTACTCAGGTAAATAACTATTCTTGTATATTAATGTTTCCTCAAATTAACATTTGTTATTCAAATCTTTGTAATGCTGAAGAAAAACTTTGTAGCAAGTATGGCCAAACTTGTCTCAAATATATAACAGAATTTATTAACTTGACATAACTTTTGTGATTTAGTTTTTATTTCTATCTCTGAACTATGTTAATGGGCCAGGATCAAATAAAGATATTAAATTTACCTGAACATAATACTTATGTTACATAAGCATTCTTATGTACCGTGTCCCTTCAGCATGTGGGTTATCGTGTCTCTTCACTATTTCCTACCTTTTGTAGCTCTTAGCAAAGTTCATCTTTTAACTATGCCTCCCACTGTTCTAGCATTCATTTGCGCAATCTTGTTAAATAGTTTTTCCTCTACCACCTTTACCTTTTAATGTCCTGTGAATGTCAAATTCAAACCTTTTTGTGTTCCAGAAATTTTAAATGTTTCTAAGTACAAGTATCCTTTTTGTTGCCACTTTCTTTAAAGCTTCCTCACTGCTCACATGCTCTATCCATTGCATGTTCAGCATCCTTCTATAGAACAATATAGCATGAAACTATTCATTTGATAATGTTTGTGCATAATTAGTTTCTAAGGTTCTTAAAACTAATCCAACTTTTTACATTCCAATTAAC
The DNA here is from genome assembly GCA_037127315.1 of Ascarosepion bandense. Classification (NCBI taxonomy): domain Eukaryota; kingdom Metazoa; phylum Mollusca; class Cephalopoda; order Sepiida; family Sepiidae; genus Ascarosepion; species Ascarosepion bandense. The sequence continues at coordinate 3,043,827 of JBBBDQ010000158.1, read as the reverse complement.
TTAGATGTTCAAAAATTTAAATGTAATCTCCATTAGATTGTCTTGATTCCTGTTCTTTTATTTTTTTTTTCCTCTTATTCCTTCATACTCAGTAACTCCTTGTCTTAGTGGCTTTATTGCCTTACTTGGGCTGAAATGATTTTAAAAGATTGTGGCATTTTAAGATTGATTTTTCACCCCTTTCAACATGTTCATATGAATCTTTCAGTAAATGTCAATGATTACATTGAGATTTTAAAAAAATTGTATAGATTTTTCACCAATTTCCTGAATATGACTTCCTATTACATGAAATAAGATGTCAAGAAGGTAGGGAAATCAGATATTTTTCTTAATAGCTACTTTTGAAGTTAATTTGTTTACTGTAACTTTGCCAGATGCAAGCATACTTGATAATTGTGTGCCACTAATTTTTCTTTGAAGTATGGCTGCCAGTAACTAACAAACATTAGACCAGCTCACTTTTTGTCGGTATAATTTTAGCATTATAATCTATCACATAACTAAAGTAGGGATTCTTCTGTAGGATTGGCAATCTGGTTATCAGAAAGATTACTGTTAAAAAAGGAAAAAAAAAATGTATTGGAAACAATTTTATTATTATTATTATAAATTGTTGGTATATTAAAAATTAAAAATGTGAGTTAATATATTCCTATTTATAGCCAGTTATTTTGACTAGCATTGAATTCTTTCTTTGTGTTTGTTAAAATTGTATTTAACTTTCCTTTGCATTCAGATTTTCACCGTTCCTCTTGAAGAGAGAAGGTTCAAAGAGATTAATGAGCATAGCTTTGGAGAGGAAGGAGAACAGGCAAAGATTTGCCGAGAGATCATGCAGAAAACTGGTAATTATCTTTCTCTTTTCTTTACCTTTTTTGTTAGATATTTTTTTTCTTTGTTTACTCATTTTTTTTTTCTTTAGACTTCAGTTTCTTAAATTCCAAGTAAAATGACCTTGAAAATTTCATTTGCTATTATTTAACTCTTCACTGACCAAATGATTTTTCTCATTATTTCATTATTTTAATCCTCATTCTGTTTTGTTTGATTCAATTGTCTGTACTTTAGAGGTAAGCCATCATTAAAACTGTGCTTTTTTATTAAACTTTTTTAATACATTATCAGATGAATTTAAAAATTCCAAATATTAAAATATATTTTTGATAGCAGAGGAATTATGCTAGATGTTGTGTATAAGCTACTGTGTTAAAATATCCTTTTTGCAACTAATTGTTGGTCATTGTTATTTAAGCTTAGCTTAATTTTAGCATTAGTTCACAGGTATAGCCATGTGAGGATTGAAAACGCTCCTCATTAGTAATAATCAACCATACTAACTTGCTAACCTGTACCCCAATTGCCATTTGTTGATCACTCAAAACAAGGCAATTATCTGCAATAAATTTCAAAAATATTAATTGAATTTAGATGATTTCATTTTGCATCAATTTTTTTGAGGCAGTGTTTATGCAACTCTGAATTTACTTATTGTATATATTACTTTCCTTTAACCAGGTTAACATACACCAATTGAGCTTATTCTAAGCTATAACAGTATAATTTACTTTTTTTGTGTTGAATTAATTTTCAGTGTTATTTCTGAATTGCCTATGGTACAACAATAGATTAAAGCATTGCTTCAATGAATTTGGTGACATAGTAATTGTCAATTCAACCCCTGGGCTAGGTCATATAAACTCCAGCTTTGGTGAAAACATGGCTAGCAATAACTGAGCAGTACTTAAAAAGAACAAGAGATCTGTAGACATGAACAGTGGAACAAGAACAAACTGTCTCCACCCCTTAAAAGGTTTTTAAATTCCTTGAAGGTTACCTAGATTGACTGAAAAGGGTTGGGAGTGGGTGCAACAGCCAAAATGTTGTATAATATCAAAATAATATGCATTTGAATGTAAATATTAATTTCATAGTGAGAAAAGGCATTGTTTCAGCTAACTTATTTTTCATTTTCATGCATTTCACCATTCTGTTCCTCTTTTCTTTTGAGATAGGTACTGACTACAAGCTCATAAAAAGCTTTTTACAGTATCTTTAAAATTAACAAATATATATATATATATATGTATATATATATATATTTTCTTTTAGTTCATTCTGTACAAGGCTTGGGAGCCACTCAAAGTAGGTGGATTACTGAGTGTGAGGCACATTTTAGGTGGAGAAGATAATGATTAATTCTAGACTTGAACAGGTTAAGATTGCAGTGATCAGGATAACATTGTTGGGAGTTGGTTTCACAGAGCAGTGGTTCGTGCAAAGAAGTTGCTTGAGTGGAACTAAGGAACGTACTTTGTCTGAGCACTTTCCATTGAAGTAGTGATAGAGCAGAGAGTCTTGTGACCACTTGTTGGTGAAAGTGAGGTTACAGGATGGAAAATAATTTATTACCCACAAAAACACAGATGCTGGGAAATGAGGAAATGGGCAGCTCCTGCACAAATATGAGAGCAGTACTCTATTTTAGTCCTGATCTGCTGCTTGTAAAGGTAGAGAATAGTATGAGGAGTTAGGTATTTTCTGGAGCAGTACAGGGAACTGGCCATTTTTTTCTGCATCTTTAGTAGATTGTATGCAAGAGTTCCACTTGATGTCAAGAGTTTGAGGCTCAGTAGTTACTCAAGTCAAGGGTCCTCCCTGAGGTAACAGCTAGTCATATTGTGACTGCTTGTTGTTTAGGTGTCTAATCGGCAGTAATGTAACTAGTTTGTTGGTTTTTTTTTTTTGTTTTTTTTTGTATATAGTCATTAAATGCAACCAGCCAGTTTTTTCCTGCCACAGATGTTAGAGCTAGATTCAGTAGAGATCAGCTGCCAATCTCTGTCCATTAGTATTGGAGGTGCACCCATATACTGTATCATTAGCATAGATATTCAAAAATGATCGGATTATACTCTTAGATCATTTATGTAAAAATGGGACTTGAAATAAAAAAAGTTAGTAAAGTTATTAAAAATTTACTGGAAGCCTGATACTCTCAAATGACATTCTAAAATCATTTAATGGTTGTTCAGTTGTGTAAAACATTTTTAAATATCTGACATCTTGTATCAGTGGTCAGGGCACATCACTCTAAATCTGATTAGTTGTTGGCAGGCAGACCACTTACAATCATTGGGCTAATAACTAGAAATACTATCCAGTATAATTACTTATATTTATTTTTAGTTTCCAGTCAACTGATGTAGAAAAATTTTATTGAAGTTGACTTTCACAATTTCATGCTGTCACTAAGGAAAAATAAGACTTGGTTATTTTGTATTTGGAAAAGAATATTGAAAAGTGTATTTTGTTTATTTTTTGACATTTAGTTTGTAAGTTGAACTAAGTGATGCCTTATCTGACTGATTACAAGGCAGTAAATGAGCAAAAGCAGAAAATTAACTGGATTGATGCTTACAGTGCTCAGTATCTACTTTAATTATTAAAATTTTATTTTAATATATTTACTTTTTGGATATCTGTAAAAAGGGTTATTTCATCATGTAACTTTTAAACTTTCATTATTTAACAATTTTTCATGAAGTAGAAAATTATTTTCAAGACAGAATGAAGAGGATATTTTGAAAATTTCTCTTAGGAAAAAAAATGACTTTTAACGTAAGTTGGCAAATAAAATTGAAGATTTCAGAAAAGCAATATTTTTTAATTTCTGAATAATTGAGCTCCTTTGAATGGTAATGATTCAGATTTATGGATAAAGCAATGTTCTATTAACTCTTAAAATTTGACTTTGTTTACTCTATTAGCAAACAAAAAACAAAAAAAAACCCACATTGCCAACAACTGATTTCATGGTAGAAATTTGCTTGTTTTTGATTTTCTTACACTAGTAATTAACTGGTGAGGGAAGATAATTTATATTGGATATTTTGATTGTCATCACAGTTTACAAGATCATTCCCTAAAATATGCAAACTATTTTAGTCAGTATTTAAATGTGATTAACTCGGATTTCATTAAATTATGGAAATATTAAAGGATTTAGTTTCCAAAACTTATGTAAAATAACTTGAAACCTTTTTAAGGTGTATCCATTGAGATGAGCCTGGCTAAAGATCAGAGTTTGACTGTTGTAATTAGCGGTAAACCTGAAGATGTCATGAAGGCTCGTCGAGAAGTGGTTTCCGAATTGCAGACACAGGTAAGTAACCTCCCACTTTTTCCTCCTTTGGTATTTAACAAGTTTCATGAATAAGAAACTTGAAAACTGGTTACTCTAAGATATTTGATATGACAACTGGGATAATGGTTTTTTTTGCAATTACTCATGGGGCAGTTTATAAAGCTCAAACTTTAGGAAGTGTTTTATTTTATATTACAAGCTTGTGAAAAAAATTAGATTTAACTTTTATGTTTACGAGATTGAAAGCACCATTTTGACTTGTAGATATGAAAGATTGACTGGAAACTAGATCACATGATAGTTTTAATATTAGCAAAGTTTAACTATATTAAGTGATAACATTAATATAGACAATTTGCTATTTGAATAAGCAGATGATAGGATGTGTGCTTAGTGTAATGGATTTCAGTGTAGAAAGGGAAATTAGTCCTGTGTTCACTTCATTCGCATAAATACCCTTAGGGGGAGAATTCATTCCTTTCCTATCTATGGGTTAAATATTATTGACCTAGTTTGCATTCTTATTTTCATAATATAAAATACTAGGTAAGATTTTTTTTTAATTGAGCTTACAACACATCACTCAATAAGTCCCGTACCTGACATATAGATAGCACCACTAATAAAAAATCAATATGATTTTTTTATGACGTACTAACCTTCAAATGGCCATGTGACAAAATTTGGGCCCAGTTGGATTATTAGTTTATGAATTTGTTATTTAAGTGAAGCTACTGTTGCAAATTGTCAAAACAATGGAAAAATCTGAATTTCGTGTGTTGATAAAGCATTGTTCTCTTATTGGGGGCGGGGAAATACTGTTCAAGCAAAGCAATGGCTTGCTAAGTGTTATTTGAACTCTGCTCTATCAAAAACCACAGTTAAGAGGTGGTATGCTGACTTTAAACGATTGTACAAACACAAATGATGCTGAATGCTCAGGTTGCCCAAAATCGGCAGTTGTCTCGGAAAACACCAAAAAGTCCAAACTTGTTTTGGCTGATCGTTAATTGAAGTTGTGTGAAATAGAAGTGTTGAACATTTGTCAGTGAGAAAGCTGTGATCCAAGTGGATGTCACATTTGCTCAGTTGATCAAAATCAACAAAGCGTTGACAATTCAGAGCTTTGTTTGCAACTGTTTCAACGCAATAAGGAGTTTTTGCTTAAATATGTGACAATGGATGAAACATGGATCCACCACTTCACTCTGGAGTCAAATTAGCAGTCAGCTGAGTGGACAGCAGCAGGTGAAAGCTGCCCAAAATGACCAGTCACAAACATCAGCAGTCAAGGTTTTGGCCTCCGTAGTTTATGCGCAAGGTATTTTGTTCATTGATTACCTTGAGAAAAGGAGAGCCATCAATAGCAAATATTATGTAGCATTACTGGTGTGTTTGAAGGAAGAAATCGCCAAAAAATGGCCACAAATGAAGAAAAATGGTCTTGTTCACCAAGACAGCGCACCATGTCACAAGTTGATCGCAACAATGGCAAAACTACATGAATTGCACTTTGAATTGCTTTTGCATCAACTTTATTTTTCAAATCTGGCCTCCAGCAACTAATAGCTGTTTGCAGACCTCAAAAGAATGCTCCAGGGAAAGAGATTTGACTCCAATGCAGAAATGATATCTGAAACTGAGGTGTATTTTGAGGCCAAAGACAAATTGTTCTATAAAAAGGCATTGAATTGTTAGAGAATCATTGGAATCGGTGTATCTCTTCCCCCACCTCCCAGGAGACTGTTGATGAATAAAGTTGAATTTTACCTGAAAGTTGTTTTATCAGTTAGGCCCAGGATTTGAGTGATGTATTAGCAGAGGATCTGGTGCTAAGCATAATTTTTTTTTTTTTTTAAGATAGTTTTAATTTTCAGTTGTTTCTCTTCCAATGTGTGTAATCTGAAAAAGAACTATTTGTAACTTAAAAGTTGTTAATATCTTGATCAAATTGTCATTTTTAGCATCTGTCTCTTTTGCAGGCAAGTTATTCGATAAAGATTCCAAAGGAGCATCATCGCTTTATCTTAGGCAAGAATGGCAAGAAACTCCAGGAGTTAGAGCTGAGCACAGCCACCAAGATCATCATTCCTCGCACTGAGAACTCAGATATTATTCGTATTGTGGGCACTAAAGAAGGTATTGAAAAGGCTCGCCATGAAATACAATGTACTTCTGATGAACAGGTGAGGTTTTTCATTTGTGAACTGGATAGTATTTTATTTTATTCATATTTACTAAGATTAGTTTAGTAGTACTTAATACAACTACTATTTTTGCTTTATTTACTGAATTTTTTAAAATTTACTTGTTTATTAGGGTAGCTATTTATAAATTATATTCATGCTGAAAACTGAATTGCATAGCTTGTCTCTTAATGATAATAAAACTTAATTTCAATGTATGCATCCCATTTATGATAAAATTTTATATAGAAGCTGATATGCACTGTAGATTTATTGAAAGTACAAGAAATAACTTTTCATATAAATTATGGGTAAAAAAAAAGTAATGTTTCTAAAAATTTATAAATTTTAGGCTAAATATGTACAATTTTGATTTTGTTTGACTAAATAAAAATATGTAAAGTGAAGGTATATATTTTTTATTTGTATTTTAGATTGAAATTGATATGTTTCTTTTCCCTTCTCCCAGGCTAAACTTGCTTTTGAGCGCCTGCCTGTGCCCAAGATCTACCATCCTTTCATTTGTGGGCCTCACAACAACAACATCAAGGCCTTGATAGAATCGACAAATGCTCAAATAAATGTACCTCCACCCAGTGTGATGAAGGATGAGATTGTTGTTTCTGGTGAGAAAGAAGGTGTAATGAAAGCAAAAGCCACCATCATGAAGATCTTGGAAGAAAAAGTAATTCTTAAACTTTATCATATGTCAAGGCTATTTTCTGATGTCAAATTACAGTTGGACTGCTCATTGTACATTATCAGTGCAGATTTATAAATAATGGAGAGATGTGTAAAATTACTTATAATTTAATATATTTTGCTCTGATTTTTAAAGATCAAAGCCTTGAGCTAATTTCATTTGACATTTGTTAAAATTTTTTAGTTATCTTAAGGAATACATATCTTGTAGTTAAGAATCTACAAAATATTTTGGAGCCTGAATAAAGCCAGTGCCTTGCCCAACACAACTGATTGCAGAAAACTGTAAAACCCACATGAGAAGTTTAATTTAAAAGTTATACTTTTATAAACTGACACTTCTGTAGTAAAACATGCAGGTAACACTAAGAAATTCTTAGTTCATTATGTAAATTGGCCAAGATTTTTTGAAGAACTTAGTTGACAGGAAAGCAAAAAGTTGGAAGAGAATTCTGTAAGTGAGAAGTGCAAGATAAAATATTAGCATAGAACTTAGTTACATCTACCAATTTCAACTCTGAGACTAGGCTACCAGTCTAGTTTGTGTAGTCACGGTACCAAAAAGGAAAGTATGTTGGAAGTTAGCATGAAAATATTTTTAAAAAGACACAGGTAAGGGTAGCCATTTTTTTTTTTTTTTTTTTTTTTTTGTGTGTGATCAAATTAAAGTGAAAATGGGGCTCCAGTTTTTACTAATTTATTGCTGGGGAAGTTTGGTTAGATAAGTATAATGGTTCATTTGCTTATACTTTCTTATAGATATATAGACAATATATTGTATTTCTAAAGAAAAAGAGCCATTTTGAATTATTTAAATTCTCAACATCAGAATAAAATTCAGTCAAGTATAAAAAAAAAATGAAGTAACTTAAAGGAACTTTGTATTGTCAAATTTTCATTTAGAACGTGCTAATATAGCTGATGTGTAAATTTTGAATTTTTTCTTTCAGAAAAAGAAGTGTCAGGCTGTCTCTGTTGAAGTCCGTAAATCCCAACATAAGTATGTGATTGGACAGAAGAGAGCTAATATTCAGGAAATTCTTGAAATGACTGGAGTTTCTGTGGAGGTACCAAGCCTGGAAAGCAATTCAGGAACAATCACACTGCGTGGCGAGGAGGACAAGCTTGGCCCAGCCCTTACAATGGTGTATTCTAAAGTAGGCTTTTAAGAAATGTTTTTATTTTCTGCTGTTTTATATCCTTATATATTTATTTTTTTTAACTCTTTTCAAATTTATTTAAAATTTTCAAAGCAGTCATTTTAATTTGTTCATTCAGTTAGCACATTTTATTTGATCAGTATCTTTGTATAATTATAAACATTAAAAGTACTTTTGATTGTAAACAGAAGTAAACTTTATGATTGCATTCCATGTATTCATGAAAATTCTAGCTACTACATTTAAATTTGAAAAAGAAAATTTAAATATTTTTTTTCTCTTGTATGTTTATTTTTCAATTTAAACACAAATATGAATAATTAATCAAACCATTTTAAACAATCATGTTAAAAAATATTCAGAAAGTACTTGTTTATAGTATATAGTGAAAATCATTTGCAAAAAGCAGTTTTATACTGTTACATTTGTGTGGAGGTTTTGTTCAAATATGAATTTACTTAAATTATAGTATATTTAAAACGTGTTATGATCCTTGAATTAAACAGAATCCTGTTCCTATAACATATTGTAATGTGATTTTTTTGTGAATAAGCTTATGTCACTCACCTATGCTAATGCAATAGTTAAGTAATAATCTAGGACATAGCACATTTCTATGACCCATGTTAACACGATTAGGAATAAAAAAAAAAAAAACTACGTGGAGCATGTGTTCTTTCACCATACTATTTGCCATGTATATGTCAAATGGCATGTGTTAAAACAAGATTAATGAAAATTCTGTTGTACCCCAAGAACTTACTGTGAGAAAGTGCAGGTAATTGAATGACAAAAATGTGAAAATCCTGTGAGGCATATTCTTCTTGAAAAACACTTCAGATTAAATATTTTTATTGATGAGATCATATATATGTAGAGGAAGGAAACTGTTAAAGTTCCCTTCGTTTTTAGAATTTCTCTATGTATAATTAAAAACGTTTGTCTGTATTTCATTCCCTCCATTTAGGTAAATGTGATCACATCAATAAAAATACTTCTTTGGAAGAAGTTCTTTTGAAGGATAAAACACAAGAATTTTCCACTTTGTCATTCAACTATACCCACTATTTGTTTAATCTATAGTTTATATCCTATACCCTCCCCCTGGATTGAATGATAGAATAAAGAACAAATAGGAAAGCTTTTATAAATCTAACATGTTTAGCATTTATTAAAGCTTCATCTGTGAATGTGATACATAAAAGATTTCTGGTATTTTTATTTTGATTTTCATTGATTAAGCAGACTTCACCTGCATTTGACTTGTTAGGCAGCATTTGTGTGTATAATTTATGTGTGTAAGTATTATAATTCTGATTTGTCTGTGGGATTTGGATGATAGTATACATTCGTGTGTTTGTTAGTTTTGTGTTGCTGTTACAAGTCCTATTTACTGTAGATGACCTTGTGATCAAGGTATTCTCTAGACATTTACGTTGTGAATTATTTTCTCCTTTTTTTTTATGTCAAAGTTGTGGTCTGGCTCATTATGATGTGCAACCAACACATTTCATGTTTTAAGTAAAATGCCCCTTTTGTATTCATATCTTTTTAGATTCTTTGAGGTTTCTGCTATGTATGTTTTTTTTTGTGACAGTTAAGACAATGGAGTAAACTCCTTCAGGTTTTAGCTTATGTTTTTTTTTTTTTTTAGTATTGACTTTTATTGTTTTGGATGTAGAAATGAATTTTATGTTGAGTTCAGATTGATTCTTTTTGATTGTAGATGTGATAGTTGGTAAGATAATGTATTTATTTATTTTTTATTGGGTTCTTCAGGAGGTGTCCCCCACCCCCCAACTGAATATGAAATTAGGGTATTGGAGAAGTTTGAAAGTGTTCTGGTGTATTTCTCTTCATTGGAAAAAAAAAAAAAATCTTGGCGGCATATTCCGAGTTCATAAGTAGTATGTGATGATTATATCAGATTTTATTCGGCTTTTGTTTGATTTCCGAATGACTTTGGATTTCTAAAAATCCTAGCACCCCTTGTTTGTGTGCATGTGTAATCATATCAGTATAACAAACTGAAAGACAAACTGCATCGCCAGTAAACTTTTTCCACTTTGTCATACAATTTCCCCATATATATGACCCTTTCTAAATCAATAATTAATACAAGGTGTGACAGAAAAATTGATCTTTATGTAAATAGACAGAAACCTACTTCTAAGCTGCAAATGTAATCTATAATTTCTTTAGTTGTAATGTAAACATGTTTGAATCACTCATCTTTAAGTTGGCTATTGTTTTTGGTTTGATGCTTTGAAATGGTTTTCAGTTGCATTTCATTGTTGTGCCTCCCAAGAATTAACTTCTGTTTAACCAATAAATTCTGTACTTAATGCCTCCACCAAAGGCTAAAGTTCAACATGGAAAGTTCAGGAAACTTGAGAAATGTCTGTGGCCAGATCATGGTATTTCAGAGTGAAACAAACACTGATCAAATTGATAGAAATTATCAATAATTACATGTGTAAGTGAATAAACCTTGTGAGTCTTAAAGGGGACTGACCTTTCTCCAGTCTTGTAGACTGGCACAATGAAATCACAAAGGACTTTAATAACAAATAACCAAATTCATATTTCAAAGAACAGCAGTGACTGCTAAAATGGATAGCACATTTAATTTGAAAAGAAAATAACTTTCCATATTACCTTAAACAAAGGACTAGGGAAGAAATTCTTGCCAATACTAGAAAGCACAAGTTACAGAACTTGAGAAACCTATTTCCTGAAAAACTGTTTTGATAAAAAGATTTATAGGTTTCTTCCAACAGCACTGGCTGGTTGGTCAAGGAATGCCAATTGTTTCCTTACCATTACTATTTGTGACTATAATGAAGACTTATTCACATGACATTCTAAGGATTCTAAATTGTAGAATGGAATTGTCTCAATGCATGTTGACTTGGGCAGGATTACAGGATCAAGCTTTTTAACACAGCATGTTATGGATAATTTTTTTTGTTTTTTACCAAAAAGTAATTTAGTTTTAACTTAATTTTAAAAAAATGTTAGTTCACATAGGTTTTGCCATTTTCTTATATAGTGTAAACAGTAGTTGTTGAATTAACTTAAAATTGTTAAATTAGATTTCAGAAAAATAAAAATGTATGTTTGGTACTTAATTTGGCTGACTTGTAGATGTCTCATTATTTTAGGCAAACAGTGTTATTGTGGAGGAAGTGACCGCTCCTGCTTGGCTTCATCGTTTCATTATTGGTCGTCAAGGTGCCAGTGTGAAGAAGATCACACAAAACACACCCAAAGTAAGTGTGAAAATAGTTTATATTTTTGTTTTTTTTTGTTTTTTGTTTTTTTTGTTTTATGAATATCAGAAGAAGCCTAACATGAAACCTTATTCTTTCTTTGATGATATATTAGGATCAGGACTTAGATGGATTATTTACCTATCCTATTCATTCAGTTTACTTGTATAATTGAATGATACTTAAAAGCATTTTGTCAATCTTTTTATTTCATAGAGGAAAATGGATTTCTTTAAAATTAAATCTTTGTTTATTAACTTTAAAGAAGTCTAAATACCAGAGACCTCATATAGTTGTCAGTGTAGTAATTATTTTCATTATTATTTCTAATAGAGTATCTGCTTGTAACAAACATTACCATAGAAACTTCATTACTTAGCATTATCTTTATATAAATATTATATTAACCCAAATCCATCTTGTATCAGACAATTATACTTAATTGGTAAGAATTTATATTTATTTTTTTGAAATTAGGTCCACATTGAATTCACTGATGGGCAAGACAAGATCATCATTGAAGGTCCTCCAGAAGAAGTTGAAGAGTGTGTCAACAATTTAACTGAGTTTGTTACTGATCTGGTAAACTTTTCTTTATTTTGAATTATTTTAATCTTAACTTAAAATGGAATTTGTATCTATTAGGTTGAATTGTAAATAATTTCCGTTTTTGAAAAATGAAGTCTGATTACATTTTATTCAATTCACCATTATTTGCAATGATTTGTCATTTAGCAGGCTACTCCTCAATACCCCCTTTTGAGTAAAATTTTACAATATTTTTGTTTTTAATCTGGTTTTCATTAGAGAGCCCAAATAGCTGGTGTGTAATAATCAGTTAGTGCAATGTCAAATGAATATGATGGGTGGGGTAGAGAAAACCTAAAATTTTCCTGTTACTGTTGAATGCAGCCTTGTTTACATGGAAGATCTTTTTCTTATTCACAAGTTAAGAGACTTTAAAAAAAAAAAAACTCATGGACATGTTGCAACTGCTGAACATTTAAATGTACATTTAGTGTTTTTATTGCATTTAAAAACTAAATGAATAATACCTTAATGATCACAACACATGTACAAAATTTCTTTTCATGGAGTTCAGTTTTTGTGGTTGGTTGTGAAGTTATTCTTGTCAATTTCTTGTGCATTGAACATTTTTGTATGCAACCCATTGTTCATCATTTGTTATATATTTAAGGAATGTTTAGGATAATATGCTCAGAAGTACACTTGGTTCCCCTAAAAAATTACATATGATTCAGGCTAATAATTGAAAGTTCATTTGTTACTTCATTACATTGTCACCAATTTACTAAATATGTAATTTAAGCTTTTGTTTATGAAGTTATGTTTTCATTTACTGTATTTTGTTTGATTGTTCTACATACAAATATATTTTAAATTTTCTGTTTTTATGTTCTTTCTCCAAATTTCTGTAAATTGATTTGAACATTTCCTGATAAAGTATTGTCATTATTCTACAAATTATCTGAACGTGTTTGTTCTTAATCTACTTCATTGTGTTCAAATAGACTATTTTCCACAAAACAATTTAAAACATACCATATACAATTAAAAAAAATATTTGCTAAAACAAAAGATGATCCTATTCTGTATAATTCATGGAATGATTACCACACACACACACCTAGAAATTTCCTGCTCACTCTATAGTGCATAGTTAAAAATTATACATGCTTTGGACATATGTTGATACAGTATCATGCTTTGAAATGTTTTTTTTTCTTTTTACAGGAAAAACGGATGGCATTTGCTGAAATTGAGGTGGACCAACGTTTTCACAAACATATCATTGGCAAGAATGGCGCTAACAGTAAGTTTCCTCTATGGTTAAGATGTAAGGAGTACAATTCATGTTAGTGATGCTGATTACTGGAAATAGAAAATGGGAATATCGAATTCTTATCTTTCTAGATGATGATTATAATAAAATATTCTGTGAAAGGTGCTATTTGTTTGGGGTTGTATGACTTGATGGAAACACCTATAATGCAAGATCTCTGGTTGGAAATTAAAAAACGTGGCAGATGAGAAAGTAATAGTAAAAAATTTACATCATTATTTTAATTGGACAATCATGAAGATATTGAAAAATAAACGAGTAAAACAATAATACATAAAACAATGTAATAGGCATAACCTTTCCGCCATTGACATTTAAAAAGGTAGCAGTTTTGTAGCTACATTTTTCCATATTTAAAAATGTTTGGAACTATCAAGAAAAAAACTTAAACATGGCCGAGAGAAAATATTTGAGACTTAAAAGAAAGACTTTTTTAAGAACTGGAAAACATTTAAAAAAATGTACTTTTAATTTTTTTTTTTTTGAAATCATATCACCCCGTGCAGGGGGCTACGTAATAGTGAAAAGATTGGAAAAGAGAAAGCTGGAAACCACATCCTAAACAGGGAACAAAGGATAAGCCTCTTAACCTGTTCAATAAACGTGGGTGGAGTGTGAACCGGGCGATAGATAGATCTACTCCAATTAAAAGAAAAAAACAAAACAAAAAAAAACATGGTAGTGAAAGTCCAGTCAAGAAATTTCTGCTAAAATCAAAAAAGAATTAAAGAAAACCAATTAAACATGAAAAGCTTAGAATTTAAACTTAGGCACAAGGTAAAAAAAAAAAAAAAAAAAAAGACTTACTTTAACAATATTTCAAATAAAAGATTCTCAACTCGACACCAGGGTCGTCTTTTGTTTCTACATTGAAGGAGCAATGTTTTATCAGGCAGTTAACGCTATTTAAAAAATAGTATTTGCTGACTGATTTATCAGAAATACTCAGATCTATTTCTATACTGAGCACTGTTCCAAATTAATGTTTTGAACATTGTTAATATTTTCTTCGTTCCTTATACATTTAGATATATAAAATGACTAAGTTTTAACTTAGAAGTCGAAAATGGCTGAATTCAAAGATTAACGGTCTTAGGAATTCTTTCCTTGGAAGAGGTCACTAGCAGAATAACAAATTTCAAACTATCTGTATCGAACGACCTTTAAACAACCGAGCAATTTAGTATAATTTAGTAACAAAGAAATGAATAACAATTATAAGTGAATACAATAAAAATTCAGTAGAATAAATTAAACAAACTCAAACTTACCACGTGCCGTTTACTGAAAAAGTTGATAAAATTTCAACATTTTTCGTTCTTCTAGTTTCTCGAATTAAAAGTGAAACTGGAGTTGCCATTCAAATTCCATCTGACAGTGTTAACAACAACGTGATTAGGATTGAAGGTGATCCAAACGGTGTGCAAAAAGCTAAGCAGGAACTCTTGGAGATGGCTCAAAGAATGGTAAGTTACCTAAAATCATTTTATGATCCCAATCTCATAACATGAAATTGGGTAAACATAATTAGGGAAACAAAAATTTATAACACTAAATTTTTACAACTTACAATTTGAGGTGTGTGTGTGTGTATATATATATATATATATATATATATATATAATACAAATTTTATGATTTTGCAATAAATTTTAAAATTTAATTGAATATGGTAAGTACAGATGATAAAATTGATTGGTGCTATATTGCCAAATATGCTTTTGCATTACAATGTTTTTATTGAGCAAGTTAATAACATTTTTTTTTTCCTAAAATTAAAAAAAAAAAATTTCATTAAAAAATAAATGTTGCTTGCTAAGGTAACACATGCATGTTTGTTGCCATAATGTTTAGCAGTTATTTACTAAATCTTGATCATAATTTTTTGTGATTTAGAATTAAGTGCATTGACAAAGGTAATTGTTGAAAAATAAGTTTAAAAAATTTCATGATACTGAGAATGAGCACTAACACCTAATTGGGAACCACTGACATATATGTTAAAATAATTGTCTATACAGATATGCATATTTTTTCTATTCTTCCTTCATTCCATAATAGACTTATTTTAATGTACATTTGCTAAAATGTATTAACTTGTGATAATCGTATTGTATGCATTTCTTGTTCTTTATTTCAGGAGAATGAAAAAAGCCGAGATATAGTCATAGAACAGCGATTCCACAAGACTATTATTGGTGCTCGTGGGGAGAAGATTAGAGAGATCAGAGATATGTTTAATCAGGTGCAGATTACATTCCCTGATGCTGGAAAGAAGAGTGATGTGGTTACCCTTCGTGGGCCAAAGAATGATGTAGATAAGGCTTATAAGCACTTGAGCCAATACCATCAAGAACTGGTGAGTTGATTTTGAAGTATTTGCAGTTAGGTGGATGCAATATTTCTTGATTAAATGACATAATGTCTTAAAAAGTATAGCAATTTGCATATAATAATGCTTTAACATTTTGGAAGTGTCAATTAGATGTGCTTTCTGGGGTAAAAAAAAAAATCAATCTTGGCATAGAGTACTCATTTTCATTTATAATTATTAAAGTACAGTTTTATCACTTTTAGGTTTAATTTTATTTTAATCTTGAATGTCTTTTCATTGGTTAATTTTTGTGAGTGTTGGTTTAAAGTTTGAAAACTTGAGAAAATTAAATTTTCTATTTGCTTTTTTTAATGGAATCATGTTTTTTTTTTCTCCAACAGAATAAAAAAAAACCTTTATCTTTTTGTTGAGTGATACTTTTTTTTACCAATGGTTACTTTCTTTTCAGGTGACAAACAACTTCCAGTCTCAAGTGCAGATTTTTAAAGAATTCCATAAAAACATCATTGGAAAAGGTGGAGCCACCATTAGAAAGGTGAGGGTTTTTATTACAGTTTATTTTATTTATAGATGCATTATTTGCCATTTTCTTCACTTTATTTGTGTAAATCAAGTAGTCAGTCTGAAAGGATACTTTGTTTTAAATGTTACATGAATCCCCCCTGTAATAAGCAGGCTAACCACTGCACTTCAGTAGTTCTTATTTGAAATTGCTTTGTTAAAAGCTTTTTTTGCACACTGAAGGCACAAAAGATAAAGATCTCAGTTTAGCACATCTTTACAATGTGTGTTTTTATATTTTTTTTTTAAAAACCATGTATTAAATGCTTTTTTTATTAGTCTTATTTTTAATCCATTTCTATATTCTTTCCATCTTGTATATGGGAAGATATGATATACAAATGTCTATATATCAGGACAATGTTAGTCAATTGAATAACACTGAAAATTCTGTGTAATGCACTTTGAAGTCCGAGATAACAAAATTTATTACAGAATTTTTTCAATTTGTCATTCCCCTTAAGTAACTGTGCCATATTAAAACAAATTCATAAATAATTATGATGGACATACCACTAAAAAAAAATATCCTTGATAATGGCTTATAGATTATCCAAAAGCTCTTAGATATATAGACCATTTGGACAGTTTTTATATATTTTCTCCAGAAAAGAAAATTATGATTGTAAGAAAAAATTGAATAAAATTAATTGCAGTAACTTGTCAATCCTTAAAATTTTTTTGCTGCTCATTGACCTTTTGATATTTACATACTCTTTCTGATATTGAGTACTTCCCCCACAAACATAGTATACTTTGAAATTATATTCTTGATATGAGGGAGTATGTGTGCATATCTATTAATGCATATATACTTAATAGCTTGGTTTCATTAATATCAGTACTGTTTTATATATATATATATATATATATATATATATATTCAAACTTATTTCTTATTCATAGCTGTTACCCATTATACCAGTGTGTGTATGTATATATATATATATATATATATATATATATACACACACACACACACACACACTGGTGTAATGGATAACAGCTATGAATAAGAAATCAATTTGAATTCCAGTTGAGTTCATTACATTCACTTATGCACAAATAGCCTTGGGAATGGTATGAATCCATCTCTTCCCTGAACAAGACGCTGTCACAAGTTAATACATTTCAGCTTATAAAACTTTGAATTCAAACCAGCCTGAACAGGGTTGGGCTTCGACTATCTTGCTGGAGATGCACATTGCTGCAGAACATATGGTACCCCTGTGATCCTAGTGGATTATGGGTTTTTGTGATCATGTGTGTGTGTGTATACACACACACACACACACACTTTAAAAGGACTTTCCAAATGAGGGGAAAAAATTTAATTCCTCACTTTCTATTTCTTTATATTTCCAAACAATATATATTAATGTATTTTTGGACAGTAGACTTTTTTAACAATCTTTCATTAATGATGGACAAAGTTTTTTTTTTCCCCCCTACATTCTTACATTTTTCTTTTTTTTTTCACCTCTGTGTGTGTGTGTGTGTGTGTGTGTGTATATATATATATATATATATATATATATATATACACATATAAAAAGCATCTTGCATCATTAAACATTCCTCTCCCTGTTATTTGAATTATTGTTTCACTAGTGAACATTTTTCAAGTGTACAAAAATTTACTGTATTCAATTTTTTTCAGATTCGCGATGAAACTGACACCCGTATTGACTTGCCCAGTGAGAACAGCGACTCTGATATGATTATTATCACAGGCAAGAAAGCCAATGTAGAATTAGCCAAGCAGAAAATTGAAGCTATTCAAAAAGAATTGGTGTGTAATGATTTGTAATCTTTGTAAGAACTTATTACCAAAGAAAAAGCATTTAATTTTCTTCCAAATTAAATCATTTAATAGTTATGTTTAATTTACTTTTAGATTGAATATTTTAAACAAACTTGATAGGTTCACCATTTATGAAGCTAAGAACAATTTTTTTTTATTGAAATTTTACTGTTATTTCAATATAGTCTCACCTTTGAATGTTTTAAAGACTTAACCAGATACTGGCTCCCTGTTTGTCTTTTTTTTTTTTGTATAACCAGTGTTACACCAAGCCAGGCAGTAAAGCCACATTAATAGTCAGCAGAAAGATAAAAAGTAATTAGCAGGACAGATACTGACTCACATTGCATTTAAATTTTTACAGAATTAAAGTTGGCTCGAAAACATAACTGGAAGGAAGTTTCACAACTGAGAAGCACAAGAAAAGCTGTTGGCATAGAACTAATGGCTACATCTATTCAATTCAACTGTAAATTGAGATCTCAACTAGGGCGTTTTGGACATCAGCTGCCATTATGACTTGTTGGGCTGATCAACCTATCTGTTTGTCATCAGTGTAGATGCCGAGTTGAGAATTGGTGTTATCAGAAAAGTTGTTAATGAAAATTAAAAACAGCATAGGACCATAGATAGAGCTCTGGGAAACACCATGATAGTATGAAAGGATCCGGACAAGTGGCTGTTCAGGATAACTTTCATTTCATTATTTGATAGGAAAGACTGGATCAGCTCAAATGTGTCCAGAGATATCTGCATGTGGAGAAGACCTGTGTACCTGACCCTGTCAAATGCCTTCGAGATGTCCAACGCTACATTCTGGGTTTCACTGTTTTTATCTAGAGCATGATAAACTCTTACTGCAAATAATTGTCAGTACACCAGCAGTTGACCTGGAGCAACAAAAACTGTATTGTTTGTCTGAGAAAGTCCTGCAATGAGATAAACCAATTCAGCATTAAGGCCTTTAGGAGTTTACCAAAAAGAGGTAGAAGGTTAATAGGCTGATAGTTGGAATTGTCAGACAACTCACCAGAGTTTTTAAAAACTTTAACAGCAGATGATGACTTGCAGGAGGCAGAGAGGCATTTATTATACAGTTTAGAGAGAATAGGAACCATTTCGAAGCCTGCTTAATTAATGAGCGAATTTAGATAAGAAATAATAGCAGACCTCATAGAAAGGGTTATATACACATTCAACAGAGACTTTATTCTAGGAGGAAAGTTAGGCAAGGATATTCCAGATGAGTTAAGAATTGAATTTAAAAAGAATTTACAGCCAAAGCATTTAATTTTTATCATCAGAGGATGATAACACCTGTGATGGGGGTGGGAATAGATTTTGTATATTTAATACCCTATTACGAGAGTCAAAGTTGTTAGAGGCTATTATTCTCTTGGCAAACAAGGACTTTGCTCCTTTGAAAACTCAGACTTATTATGAGCAGTAATGAATAGACATCTGTTATAAGAGCTATCTCACTAGTATAGCTGAAAATAGTGGTTCCTATGCGCTATAGTGGCCAAGCATGCTGGTGTGTGAACCATGGAAAGGATTGAGGTTTCACCTGGTATTTTTGAGAAGGGATGTATGTGTTCATCCTGGCTTTGACCTAAGAAGAAACCTCTGATGCAGTTTTTGATTAGGAGTTTGAAGATGTCAGTCTGAGGTGTCATGAAGAAAATCAGTCCTAATCAATATGCTGGTAACAGAAAGATCTTATGGAATAGGGGCTTCCTGTTTGATAGATGATTGAAGCTTACCAAGAGGCCAGTATTGCAAAGCTTGGCAAGAGTGAGGAGAGAATAACTCGAATGCCCAAGTACTGCATGTATAACTAATAGTCAAATTTAGTAATTTAGTCAATCAAGAACCATATGTGATTCTCTGTGGCAGAAGTTGGAATGGATATCACATATTAGTGAAAGGAAGACTGAAGGTAGAGATTTTATGGTTTACTGGTTTAGTTGGATTTCTTTTTGTTGTTTTCCATGAGATTTGTTTTGAGGGGAGATAGTGACAATTACAGTGGTCTTTTCTGTCTGTCGTCTGTGGCAATACAAACCATTCAGAGCATGGCCAAGAACAGTTCATAGTGTGACCTCAGGGTTGTCTATGGGGAATACATATAGGAACAAATATCCATGCAAAATATGGCACTACAAATGTTTTGATATTATACGACTGTTAATCAGAGCAGCCTCTGTAAGTGCTATCAAAGAGTTTGGGCTCTTAATAGCCAGTTAGAAGCAGCAGCCTGCAAACTGCCAACCTGGTAACCTCACACTGGAAAGTCACAGCCATTGGGTAGTCAGATTGCTAAAAAGTTAAATTAGTATAGCCCTAGTATAAGAAAGATCCAGTAAACCACACCCTGAACAGGGAGCAAGGGATGAACCTTCTACTTCTTTTCAATAGATATGGAAGGAGTTTGGGATGGGTGATAGGCTCACCTATCTGAACTTGTTAGCTAAGAATAAATTACTGAACAAGTATGACTTACAGCATGATGTCAGATATTCAGAATTTGTAATGAAAATATTTTGTGTAATCTGGTAATTTATAAAGATTAATTAATAAATTCTTTGGATTGTTTTTAAATTAAATTGTAAGAATCAAACCATGTATTTACATGTGATTCAATTTGCCACTTTTAGATCTGCCAGATTTTAAAAAAATATATTAACTTTTTTATTTTGTCTAGGCTAACATCAAAGAAATCACTGTGGAAATTCCTTCCAAGTTCCACAATTCCATCATAGGTGCCAAAGGTCGTCTGATCCGTGCCATCCTTGAAGAATGTTCTGGCGTCTTGATCCGTTTCCCTCCTGAGGGCAGCTCTTCTGATAAAGTTGTCATCCGTGGCCCAATTGAAGATGCTGAGAATGCTCGTAGACAGCTGCAGGAATTGACTAGTGAAAAAGTGAGTTGCAATTTGTCATTAAGTTTTTATTTGTAAGTGGGGAAATGAAGGTCAAACAGAAAATGTTTCATTAAATATAGAAATATTTTTTCAGTTTAGAAAAATTAATTTGAATGTTAAAAGCAAGTTTTAGGTTACAATAGAGTAACAAAATAAGAATTCAAATATTTTGTATAAACAATGAGTCACTAAAAATGTTATTGTATGACTTCTTTTTTCTTATGCAAAATATATTATTGCATAGTAATCTCTGAAGTTGATTCCAACTGCATTTGTTCTATGGAAAGTTCTCCAGTTAAAGAAATGCTGGGATTTGTAATGTCAAGTGGAATTTTTATATTTGCAAAATCTGCTTTGTCTTTAGCCATGAAAGTTTTGGACAACCCCTTTTCATGTAGTATGGTTTAGAGAATTGTGTTGAGGCTTTTTGCATTGGGGATTATTAACATTGCATGTCCTAAGGTTAATCATTAGTCACTTGACTTGGCTTTAACAAAACCAAAATGGAACATGTACATTATAAAATGATAGTGATGTTAGTATGTAAAGGAATAACTTTTTCAATGTTCATTTGAGTTTTTTTATTTTTTTATTTTTTTTTAGATTTTTCTTTTATTAAAAAGAACTAGACAAAATTAAACTTTTTCACTTTAAAACTAATTTTTATCCAACTAAGTATATATTTTTTTTTCTCCTTTCTTTCTTTAGCAAATGTCAAGTTATACTGCAGACATTAAGGCCAAGCCAGAATATCACAAGTTCCTTATTGGTCGTGGAGGAGCTAACATTAAAAAGGTGACATTTCACTGTAAATTATATTTTTTGTGTAAATTTTATTTTTGTTTTTGTAAATTAGGTCAAATAAGTAATTATGCTATGGTCTTTTGTGCTTAATGCTATACAACCAGCTCAAATTACAAAGTATTCCATTGCTGTTGTGATGAAAAAAAAAATGTATCGTAGGTACTATCTGGTTCTAAAGGAAAGAAAAATAAAAAAATGAATACATCCAATAAAATTTAATTTGTATTATCACTTTTCTTTTTAGTTAGCTACTTTTTATGAAATGACACTAAAACCAAATGAAGTGTTTAGTATTGAAGAGAGGAATTTCAGTTTTCTTTAACCTTTATCACTTTGTACAGCGTATGAAGTCATAAAGTTTCTTTTTACTGAAATTAACTCTGATCACTGAACAATAGTGTTTTAATTTCATAGATGTGTTGTCATATCCTGCTATAGCAACAGAAAACAACTTTGAGTAAAATTAACAATAAGGATAATGCTAAAGCTGACCAAGTAAACATTGCTTCTGCACTTGGAAAGGATGTCCAATCTATGATGAAAAAAATGGCTCATAAATTTTTAATGCTTCCAGAATAAATCTGCTCTCCTTAGCCACTATAACGAAGCTTTCCTACCTTCCATCAGTATGGATCACATTAGTCTCCCAAAAAGCAATACAATGCGCATCCTTGGCCTCACACTTTCAGCCGATCTCAAGTGGGATGACTACACTGAATCAATAGCTACATCTACTGCTAAAAAGGTTGGGTCACTGTGCCAGGCCAGGGAGCTTTTCTCGTCAGAATCATCTTGCATCTTTAAAAATCTACCATTCGCCCGTGTGTTGAATACTGTTATATCTGGTCAGGTGCTCCTGCTATTCATCTCAGGTTCTCGAAAAAATCCAAATATCTGCAATGTAATTAATTCTGATTTGGCAGCTCGGTTTCTGTTACCTTCTCACTGATGGGGTGTGGCTTCCTTCTGTTTTTTACAAATATTTTCACGGTTTCTTCTCTGATGAACTTCATTCTCTGGTGTCTTATCCACATGAATTTACTCATGCTATTAGATTGGCAACGAGGTCCTGCCCTTTTGTCAAAATAAGCAAATGCAACTGCCACTTCTACACTATCAGTTCCTTTTCTTGCACTTTCTGCCTGTGGAACTCCCTTCCATATACTTGCTTATCTGATAGCTACAATCTCCAAAGGTTTAAGTGCAATGTCAGTTGTCATCTATCTCCTTGACTCTCATCTTTCTCTTATCCTTTCTTTGATATCGCCTGTACCTTCCTCTTTTTGCCTTCTCTCTCCTCTCACTGTAACCCACTGCACACCAGTGGTAATAGTGCCTTGCTTAGAGTGAAATGACTATTTAAAAAAAAATAAAAATACAGCTGAAAGGCCTTGAAAAAAGAATTGAAGTAGAAAGGGAGGGTTAGTAACATTAATAAGGTACTATTTACATTGTTCAAACTATTTTCCTCGTCTTTACTGCCATGTTTACAATGTTTCGGCTGTATGCTCCAGCCTTCAGGTGCTAGGGATTTCAAACCAAACCCTTAAGCCAACCAAGCGTAGAAATGAATACAATATGGGAG
Organism: Ascarosepion bandense; assembly: GCA_037127315.1. Lineage (NCBI taxonomy): Eukaryota > Metazoa > Mollusca > Cephalopoda > Sepiida > Sepiidae > Ascarosepion > Ascarosepion bandense. The sequence goes on along the minus strand of JBBBDQ010000158.1, from coordinate 3,020,484 downwards.
CCAGTAATAGTGCTAGAGAAAATCATTAGCATCAAAGATTGCAATCTGAACTCTGGTTTAAAAAATAAATATGGTTACTGAGACATTAAGTTTATAAAGTTCCATAAATTCACATGGCCCAGTGGATATAGATTTGGTTAGTTCCAGTGAGTTGACCGAAAGTTGTGAGTTCAATACCAGGCTGCAGCAGTAGGGAACAAATCCCTTAAAGTTAAAGGGAGATAATTACATGGCCACTACCAGAAGTGGCATCACACATGGAATGAGAATGATATAACCCCCAGTGATTGTAATAAAGGGTGTGATTTAAAATTTATGAAGAAGGCCAAAAAATCGTAAACATAGTCAAGGCAATAGTTCAAACAAGGTAAATAGTGTAAATACTACCGCATCTCAGAGTATAGACAAATATTAAGGTTAATTGATGTACATCAGCTTTGGGGAAGTTATCAACATGCCATGATTAATAAATTAGCAAAAAGGGGTCACAAATTGACAATGAAGCTATAAGGGACACATATCACTAAGAATATTATCTTCAAAGATTACCTAAGATTTCATGGTGCTGCCTACCAAAAATTTTAGTTTTTAAAATAACTTGAATGTCAAATACTGCTAGCATAACTAACAGTTAAGTGCCATATGTGATACACACTTGGACAATCATGTCTCTTTTGATCCATGACTAGGCAGAATATTTTCCTGCAGTAGGTTGTCATTTCTTTCTGTGGTAGACTGGTTGTTAATCAAGACTATAGAACCTAATCTGTCCTGATGGTCAACTCATAGCTGAAGGTAGAAGTGGTGGATTAATAGCTTTCTCAAGGGTATTTGTGTGAAAACTAGAATGATATTGAAATCTCTCCACTCCTAATGAATAATTCTTTTCTTACAAAGATTTACTGTTATTTTTATTCATTTTCAACCTTTATTTTTATTTATTTTTTAAATTGAAATATGGATAAGAACTTGAGTGGCAGCTCTGTGCTAGAGTTTCCAGATTGGTTTAATTTTGAAAGTACTGCTCCTTGACATATTTTTAAAATGAGCTGGGATAACCTGTACTAACTTGGAAAGCACTAGGCTTTCAACTGTAAAAATTGTTGGTAACCTTACTTTTATGTTACTTTTTAAGACCATCAGTCAGTTAAGTGCCATGCGCGATACACGCTTGGGCGATCATGTCCTGAAAGAGACATGACTGACTGGGCAGAAGATTATCCTGCAGTAGGTTGCCATTGCTTTCTGCAGTAGACTGGTTGCCGACCAAGGCTATAGAACCCAATCTGTCCTATTATTTAACCCATAACTGGAGGGAAAAGACGGATTAATACCTTTCCCAAGGGTATTTGCGCGTAAGTGAATGCAAGGAATTCAACTGGAATTCGAACTCGGTTCCTCGATTTCTCGTTCCGAGCTGATATCCATTGCACCACAATGCGCATCCATTTAAGACCATATAGTGCTTTAAAAAGCATATGCTTTACAAATATATTTTAATTTAGGATTCTGATGACTAATGTAGAGCAAAATCAATTGCACATATAAATTTAAACTTTTCTTTGGTTCTAGGTTCGTGAAAAAACTGGTGCACGTGTTATATTCCCAACTGATCAAGACCATGACCCCGAGCTCATTTCTATTATTGGAAGGAAAGAAGCCGTAGAACAGGCTAAAATAGAACTGGAAGCACTAATTCAGAATTTGGTAAGTTTTTGTTTTTTTTTCTTAATTTTTTTCTGAAGCTTTGATTTGATATGCATAGATTTTGTTTTATCATAAAACCATAAACATATTAAATAGACCCTCTAATTTTTTTATTTTATTTTTTCTTTCTCTTAGGATAATATTGTTGAGGGAGAAATCAGCGTTGATCCAAAACATCACAGATATTTTGTAGCTCGCCGTGGCGAGGTGCTGCGTCAGATTGCCGATGAATATGGTGGTGTGACAGTCAGCTTCCCTCGCAGTGGGGTCAAAAGTGACCGCGTAGTTATCAAGGGGGCCAAGGACTGTGTAGAAGGAGCCAAACGCAGGATCCTTGAAATCGTTGCTGATCTGGTAAGTGTCATCCAGTTCTGATTTTTTTTTTTCTCCAGAAATATCTTATAAGATAGATGAGTTCTCATCTTATTATAGTTGCTATATGTTTATAACATAGGATGGCAAAACTCTTTTTGGAAATGGTGTTTAGAATGTTTTGACTAATTTTGGACAATTTTTGGATGCTTGAACTCCAAAAAAATTCATTTTCTAATCACTTTACTTTCCCTGTTACAGAATATTTCCTATGTAACTAAAGTTTCTATCAAATGTTTCATGCAAATATGTCAAGTGATTATATTCAAGGACTTTGTTGTTTTCATTCATAACTTAGAACAATGTAATTTCATTTATCATGAATTATCATAATACAACAATATTTTGGAATTCAATAACATTAGTTTTTTGCTGGAGGCATTCAAAATTTGAACATTATATGAAATTTAGCTATTTTTCTTGAAAATATGCCAGAGTTCTGTACAAAATGTGAAGCTAATCAGTAAAAAGAAATTTTTGAACTTGGCATTGCAAAATTAAATGTAATTTTTGGGTCCAACATCCCAAAGCTGTATGGCTTTCAGCAAAGCATGTCTAAACCAGTGGAATTAAGAGAACAATAGTTAAAAATAACTGGCAATATTGACAATTTCTCGTCTCAAAAGCAATTTTTTTTTTTTTGTTATAAACTTTATTTAAAATAAATTAAAAAAAAAAAAAATCTCTTAACTGCCAAGTTATTGAACAGAATCAACATAACACATAATAAAAATATCTGCTGATTCCTAGCCATATTAACATATGGAAACAATAGGATTGTTACGTCAGCAAAGGAAGCCTTAGAAACACAAATTACAAATATGAACATCCATTATACTGACATAAGGCCAGATATAGATTTCTTTTATATTACATGTCCCTTCAGGATGTAGTCTATCATAGCCCTCCACATCTTTCTCTCCCTTGTAGCTATTAAGTTTCTTTATTTCTCCCAATCCTGTTCTGCCATACATCCACTCAAGCCTATCGAATATGTCACATGCTGCTTTCCCCTGTCCCTCTTACCCTCTGTTTGCTCTGTGAGTATCAGATTTTCCAAGTCCTCATTACGTGTCCTAGAAATTTCAACTGCCTCTTCCTAATAAGTATGTCCCTGCCCTCCATTAAAACCTTATTATTGCTCACATGTTTAGTCCATGGTATTCTCAGGATCCTTCTTTTGAACTACAATTCTGTTGCTTCACGTCTCTTCTTCCTTTCTGAAGAGATTGTCCAGCATTTGTTGTCATACAAGAGGACAGATATCACATAAGTTTTAGTGCTGAGTATGACAACTACATCCAGCAGCAAGGTTTCTGATTGGTAGGTTGTGAGGAGCATAGAACCACCTCTTAATTGCTGTTGTTCCAGGTTCACTCTGGCCTAGGGTGGTTGGACCTGTTAGGGTCCTAGCTATGGGCAAATAGTTTATCCTCAAATTGGGGTCAAGACACTATGAAAGTATGAAAATAGACTTTTATAGTTAAAATTCCAGGGTACATTTTTGAAGGAAAGAAAAAAAATTATCAGCAATACATTTTTTGAGGGAAAATAAAATATCAGCAGTAATACATTTTTGAAAAAAAAACATACATACCAGCAATACATCTCAACAAAAACCACTTTACAAAAATCTCAAAAAGCTGATCTACAAACTTATTTCTTACAAAGAATATATATTCTATTCATACAAATCTGTTGTAAAAATCTTGTTGGTATTAAATTACTCATTAATGTTGATATACTGTAAACCAAACATAAGTTTAGTATTTTCTTTTGTTTCCAACAAAATTTTCCTGTCTCTTAATACTCTGCTTAGCTTTTGAAATGCATCTCTGGACATCCCAATACATCTTTGGATCGCTTTCTGTTTTCTGTTAGAACACTTTCCAGATATTTAAATTTCTGTACGTGCTTGATTTTAGTGTCTCCAGCCTGTAATTTGCATTTTGAAATATTTCCCCCCCCCCCCCGATCATGCGTTCAGTCTCTTGCTTTCTTTTGCTACCTTCTGTAGGATGTTTTGTAGTTTTCTTTCTTTGTCTTCTATCAGTGCAGTGTCATCTGCATATCTTATATTTCCTTGCTATATAGGTTGAATAAATCTGGTGAGATAACACATCTTTGTTTTACACTCCTTTCTATTTATGTATTTCTGCTGGACTCATTTCCTGTTCACATACAGATGGTTTGCCACCAGTTTTGATTCTTGATTATTCTAATGTCTTTCTTGAATATGTCAAGTTTGCTGAAAAGCTCCAACAGACCTTTGTGGTGTGCTTTGTTGAATGCTTTATGTAGTCTACACGTCCTTCTGCATTTGTACTTTTCTGATAACATTTTGAGCATAAATATCGTGTTCCTTGTTTCAGTGTCTTTGACCAATCAGCACTGTTCTTGTCCTATTTTGATTCTACTGTGCACTCTATTCATCAGAATCTGGATGAGTTTTGTTATGTGGCTCATTAAGTTGAGATCATATTTGTTTTCGCCTGGTTTCTTAGCCAGTGTTATAAAAATTGATCTGCTTAGGTCTTCCAGTAAATCACCACTGTTGTAGATTTCATTTATTATTTCTGTTATCTTGTTTTTGCCGAAATTATCTAAGGCTGTCAGCATATCTATTACAATTCTGCCTGGGCCTGCCTCTTTGTTTCTGTTCAATTTGTCAGTGCAGCTTCCACTTTGATTTTTAATATTTCTGGTCTGTCGATATTTTTGGTGTATTGCCTGTTATTCTTTGATCATGGAAGAGATCTCCAATGTAATATGAGCATTCCGTCCTTGGATTTTATGTGTCTTGTTGAGCATGTCCTCCCTTTTTCCTTTTCTTTATTTTTAATGCATATCTTCTTTGATGACAGTAAAGCTTCTCTTAGTGTCCCATTTTGAGTTTCCATTTTAATTTTTTTTTTGTATCTTTTCACAATAGTTTTTTCATAATCTTTTATAATTTTCCTTCAGATTTGGGTCATTCATGAGTCTATTGCAATTTAAATGCTGCGTTATGCTTAAGTTTCTTTTAGTTTCATTCTTAGTTTACATATAACAGGGAGGTAGTCACTTTTGCAGTTGGCACTTGAATAGGTTTTCCAGTGGACAATGGCATTCCTGAATCTCTTGGTGCTAGTTATGAAATGGATTTGATTTTTACTTTCTTATCCTGGGCTTCTTCGTGTCCATAATCATATTCTTGAAACCAGGTGTCAGCTGTTACCTAGTCATTTGCAGTGTGCCATTGGACCCAAATTTCTCTGTTCCTTGTAGGTTCCTAATTTAAATTTGCCAGCTATTTCCCCTCCACTCTTTTTGCCTGCTTTGGCATTCAGGTTTCCATTGTAATTTCTTGTGATTTACACTGAGCTTTGGCATTGTCTAGCATGGAGTAGAAAGATTAAATTTCTTCTGTACTTTGTGTTGTCAGTGCGTACACAATTATAATAGATATGTTGAAATACTTTACTTTCAGTTTGACTATAAGAATTCTTTCAGATAACTGACAGTATCACAGAAGGCAATTCTTCATATCTTGATCCAGCATTAATCCAACTCCTTTTTCATTTTTCTCTCCACCTGCATATATAACACAGTGGTTGTCACTAACAGTCTCTGTTTGGCCACCTACTTTCACATAAACCTAAAATGTTGACTCCTGTCCTTACGTTTTTCAGCTGGCCACAGTTGTTTAATGTTCTGATGTTCCATGTCCTGAGAGCAATAAAATCAGAATCTGAAATGATACAATGTAACCTGTTGGTGTTGAAGTGTCATTAAATGCCAAAAGCCAAACCATAAGATAAATAAACTTTAAAGTATAGATATTTGAATTGGCTTCCAATTTTGTAATTGTGGAATTTAAGTTGTTCCTAATTTAAAACTAAACTTAGACTGTTCTGCAGATTTCAAAACAGGCTTCCATTTTAAAATGGCATACTAATTTGGTCATTTACACCATATTTTTTTTTTTTTTCTTTAAGTGAAAATGCGGCAGTTCTTTATTTATGGCATGATTGCTGGTGCCAGGATTATTTTAATTTTGTATTTATCTGGTCATGAACAAAAGTTGGAAAGATATAATCTCGTTTGTGTGATTGCACTGAGGTCCAAGTTTGTATCACACTTGGAATGCCTGAAAATAATTGTATTCATATGCTTTTTAGTTATTTACATAATTTGAACAAAGACTAATATTAGAATAAATTGTATAGAATAGTCACATTTAGTAATGATACAGTTGAATATTTCTAATTTATGTCGATCTCACTTTGTCAGTCATTGTAGAGACACACTTTCAAAAATAAAAACTAATAAAAAGGTCAATTTTCAATTGAGTGTGTTCTTTGGTTCATTCTTTGTTTTTATTACCACAACCTTCTATCGAATCCATTGCCAAGCTTTCGTTATAGTAGACTTTGTATTAATGTAAAAGGTGGTATCTCTTCTTTCAGAAGAGGTTGGTTGGCTCAGCTCAATGTTATCAGTGAAGCATATTTTCATTTGTCAATCAAATATTTATAACAATATTTTGGTGCTGAGTTGAGGTAATTAATTTTAATTAATTATTAGCTATAACTGGAAAATCTTCTAATTACTATTATAGATCAGAAGAAAACATACTAAAAGAAATTTCCTTTATTCTCCGAATATGAGCGAAGGAAAATGGAGGTAATTGATTTTATTAATTAACAACTACAACTGGAAAATCTTCTAATTACTATTATAAGTCAGAGGAAAACGTACTAAAAGACATTTTCTTTATTCTCCAAATAGGAGTGAAGGAAAAGAAAACAAAAAAAGATAAATAGTATTTCTCTGTTATTTTAAACCAGAGGAAGAAAGAAAAGACTTAGATATGTTTTAATGTCAGGAAGTGCCACAAACAGTGGATGCTGGTTTCGGCCACCCAAAGAAACTTAACAATTGTTATTCTAAACCTAAAAGAAAGATAAATTAAAAAATTATTTTTTCGCCGGGCATTAGTAATAGCCGAAAGAGATTTAAGAATTAAGATAACAAATATCTGATTCTGAGTTGAAGTAATTTAAAGAAGACATTTTTACTTGATATCAGAGTAGACCAGATAATGAAAATATTTTCCATCGGTGACTCAGAAATGGATATTAAAAACGCAGGTGCAGAAAACTCTTATCTAAGTAATAATGTCAATAGACCCTTGTCAACTTGTTTTGGGCGAAGCCAGTTCAAAAAGGTTAATAGCGATTGTTTAAGAAGAAAAATCCCCAAAATTGTTTCGTGAGAAAGAAAATTCACCGGTTAAGTTCAGCCCAGAAAAGGTGTATGGGAAGATGGCGTCATAAGACTGAGAGGAATCTCAATGGTCCTGTAAACCAGCGCCGAAAGGGGGAAATGATCAACAATTGACGTCATGGAAAGAAGACTAATCCCATTGGATAAACCAAAGGCACCAATGAGTAGCAGCTATTGGTTGGCCGAGATGAGGGGCTAGACACCCAGAGACCGTCGGCCCCACACCATGGCATGGGCATAAATACAGGATCCCAAGGGACCAAAAATCAGTTCAGGTCCAGTTGAAGTTTGAGTTGGATTGCAGTTACCAGTTGAATTCCAGTCAGCTCTCGACCCAGAGATGTAATGACGAAGATAGGTGCCATGATGATGGGCACCAACCACAGAGCCTGCCAGCCAACCAAAGATAAAGACAGACGAGAAGCAATTTTGCAGACAGTTGCAGCTCGAGTGGCAGAGAGTTCGAGTTCCCGGTCCAGAGACGTAATGACAAAGAGATAATTGCCACACAGTCGGGTGCCAGCCATAGAAAATCGCCAAAGACAGTTCCCAGCTAAAGTAAAGAGACAGATGATGGCCATGCTGTTGGGTGCCGACTGTCGCCAATCAACCAATCAGAGTTGAGACAGACAGAGACTTTGCAGACAGTTTGAAATTGTCAAATGAAGAGTTTTTGGTGAGTGATCCAACCCAGAACAAGAAATCCAACTCGATTCCGAAGATGAACTGCGCCAACCTACCCATAACCCAGCACTTCGGCAATTTCTGTGACATTCCGGAAAACAAGAATCAAGTTAACTAGACTTATAACAAACTTAGAACTCTGTTCAGAGTAGCGAGTTGCAGCCAGCCAGATTTCTTGTTATTGCTTAGGAGAATAATTCGATTTACTTAAGAAACTTCCGTTCCGCTACCAGTTTGATAGAAGCAGGGATTGGGAATTATCCAAGAGACTATTGTGTATATTCTGTATATAAAGACGTTATTTTATAACACTTCAGACGTCGGTCCACTTATTTTTCTAGGCGCAAGTTTTTCTTTCACAATTGTGGTGACAGTGTCCTGGTTTGGTTGACTGACTGGGTAGTGGCATATATTGATTAATTGAAAGTTTTTTTTTAGCCAATGTTTTTCTTGCTTTCAGGATGCTCAGGTCGTGGTAGAATGTGTGATCAGCCAGAAGTACCATCGTACTGTAATGGGAGCCAGAGGACAGAAAGTGCAAGAGATCACACGAATCCATGATGTGGCAATCAAATTTCCTGACCGCCCTGTTAACGGAGGTTAATACTTTTTTTTTTCAAGTTATTTACATTATTTATGTAGACTATTATCTACATCTTTATCTCATTTTGACTATTAGTGTCCTCTAGCCTTCATGATGTTTTTTGTGGATGTGCAGATTGTGTAATAGATTGTGGCTTAATGAGAAATTGGAGTGCAGTTTTAATTGCAGTTGGGTTTGCTACAATTGCTTATGTACAAATATCCTTGGGAAAGATATGGATCCATTCCCCATTTCCAGCTATGGCTTAGATAATAAGACTTGTATCCAAAAAAATGTGTGTTGTGGTACAGTGGATATCGGCTCGGAACGAGAAGCCGGGGAGCTGAGTTCGAATTCCAGTTGAATCTATTGTATTCACTTACGCGCAAATACCCTTGGGAAAGGTATTAATCCATCTCTTCCTTCCAGTTATGGGTTAAATAGCAGGACAGATTGGGTTCTATAGCCTTGGTCAGCAACCAGTCTACCACAGAAAGCAATGGCAACCTACTGCGGGATAATCTTCTGCCCAGTCAGTCATGTCTGTTTCGAGATATGATCGCCCAAGCGTGTATCACGCATGGCACTTAACTGACTGATCCAGAAAAATCATTCTCAAAAATATTAATGCAAAATTTACTCATTAAAAAAAAAAAAAAAAAAATTCTTACAAAAATGTTTTCAGTAATCTACAAAAGGGTTGATAATTTGTAAAAAGGAAAACAAATCTGGTGCTTGCTGATCTGGATAACCTTCAGAGAATTATTGCTCATCCTGTTTCCATGGAGAATCCAACTACATACTGCCTTGCTCAGTGATTGCACTTGAAATGCTGTCAGCAAATTCAAAAACAACTGCTTTAAGCCACTATTACCCATGGGACATAACAAAGATGACCGTAGTCTGTATGTAAATAATTCCTCAACCCAGAAATTGACAAATATTTGTATTTACTAGAAATACATCATGGTGACTTTGACAATCAAATGTTTATTACTATTTTCTAATGCTCACTGCACATCATAATTTTAAGTGGCTACATTTTCTTGTGGCGCAGTGGATATCGATTCAGAACAAAAAGTCGGAGAGACGAGTTCGAGTTTCAGTTGAATTCCTTGCATTCACTTACGCGCAAATACTCTTGGGAAAGGTATTAATCCGTCTATTCCTTCCAGTTATGGATTAAATAACAGGACAGATTGGGTTCTATAGCCTTGGTCGGCAACCAGTCTACCGCAGAAAGCAATGGCAACCTACTGCGGGATAGTCTTCTGCCCAGTCAGTCATATCTCTTTCGAGACATGATCGCCCAAGCATGTATCACGTATGGCACTTAACTGACTGACATTTTCTTAGCCTTCACTTTCTTTTTTATATCAGAAGTTTCTAGAAAAGAATTGGAATGTAACTATGTACTACACTTTGCATACAAAAAACTTTTAATCACCTGTTTGATTCAATTTTTACTTTTTAAAATGTCACAATTTGGCTGCATTAGTCTCAGTTAATTTGTTTGGTCACTATTCGAAACAAATTAATGTAGTAGTTAATGAATGGTTAGTAAAATATGGCTTTCATTCTGTTTGTAGCTATTTTGTTACTGTTTCTTTATATTCTGATGGTGCACAGAGAAGAGTTTGGGAATTTCTATTTTAATGACGTTTCTGTCATTGTTTGATTTTTGTGCAGAGCGTTCATCACAGCCTCCCACTGAGGAAACTGATTCCTCCACAGCTGCTGCCATTCCCAATGGAGATGTCAGTCCTGAGTCAGAAACTCCTGCTGACATTAATAAATCTGATATCATCCTCATTACTGGAAAACCTCATAACTGTGAAGAGGCAAAGAAAGCTTTATTGGTAAATTTATACATTTAAATTCTTCGTTTCTATCTAAAAATTTTACTCTTCTGACATATTTTTAATTTGGCTATTATATGAAACATTTAAACCCATAAATTCTTAGAATATATTTGAAAGTAATATAAAATGCTAAAATATAAGCAAATTGTTTACAAAATATCGATTACAACTAACAATTGTCATTCATTAATAACTATATTCCAATCTTTATAAACTGTTTTCTGTTTTTGTATAGGCTTTTTAATATATTATTTTACCTTACGTTCTGGGAATTTATTAATTTTCTTTCTTTTTAACTTGCAGGCCCTTGTTCCTATCACTGAGGAAGTGGAAGTACCATTTGAATTCCACCGTTTTATTATTGGCCAGAAAGGAAAAGATGTTCGTAAAATGATGGAAGATCATGAGGTGAGCATCACGGTGCCACCTCCTGAGGAGAAGAGCAACATCATTTCAGTGACTGGCCCACCTTCCAATGTGCAAGGAGCTAAGGCGGCTCTTGAAGAGAGATGCGTCATATTGGAGAATGAAAAGCAAGATAAGGTGAGTTTTATAAACTTAGCAGAAAGGGCCACTGTGTCAGCTTTTCTACTAGTCATTCCATGTCAATTCACCAGGACCTTACACTCACCTACACCAAATTACTTGAGATTGGCAAAATGTTCCCTTCATGGGTTTGGAAAGTGTGCCAAATTATTTTGTGCTAGACCTTACTATTCTGATTTTTTGGGGTGGGGAAATACAATTTTGTCACTAAAGGCTGCAGAGCATTGCAAAATCTGAGTTTTTTTAAAGAAAACTTTTAAAATACTTCCATGGATTCAATATTTCTGAAATTTAGTATGTAGGTCAAATAATGACTGTAAAATCCAAATATCTGACTATTTTAACCCTATACCTGATAAAAAATTTTATTTTACTCACCCAAATGCATGATTCCAAAATTAGAAGATATAACCCTGCCAAGTTTAGTTTTTTTTTTTCTATGTATGTGTAGGATTTCAGTGAAAGATTATAATTAAAGACAATCATCCTAATGCTTCATGACTCCTCAAATGTTGATATTGTGCTAAGTGACTCTTTATTATTCAATAAGATTTTTATTAATTTGAAAAAAAATATATTTTGCAGATATTGCTTTTTGTATAGATAGTCTTTAACAAGTGCTAAACAATGTCTCATGCAAGATAATCAACTGTGCATAGAATATTTGTAGATGGCACTAAACACATGAAATTGAAAAAAATTCTTTTTGTTTGTGTTTTTAAAATTTTTTGATTATTTTCATGAAACATTTGATTTTTTTTTTCATTCTCAAAAAAGTGATAATAAAAATAAATGTGACTCTTTAAAACAATATTTAGTTGGCACTAAACATATTTATATAGTTGAAGGAAATGCTTTCATCACTTATTTAATAAGTAAAAATTCTTTTTATTTTTCAAAATTATTTTCATGACACAAAAACCTTTGTTTTTTTTTTTTGTTTTTTTTTCCACTCTGCTGATGAATTATAACCTTCCCCCCCCCCCCATACTTGAGAAATATTCCTTTCTCAATCAATAAACCTTTCATCATGACTTTTAAAAGCTTCCACTGCTTTGGATGTACTTAAATTTCAGTGACATTGCCTGCTGCTGATGTATATAGGATGTGATGGATAAATTGTCTAAATTATGCAAAAATGAAAATAACTGACATCTCATTTTAACAGATATTTATCAAAATTAAACAAAAAATATTTTTAAATACTAACAAGTAAATTTATTCAATAAAATTGCCATTGGCTTCAACCATGGCTTTCAGATTACTTTGGAATCTCCTGCAACTCTTATGGTTGATCTCCTTTAAGTTGGTGAATGCCACCATAATCTTTCAGTTCATCTTAGGTATTACAAGAAGTTTTGTTGGTCTCTTGCTCAACTATGCCCCCACACATAATCAAGGAATCCAGTATGCTGCTTCCATATTTCTGGTGGAGTGAATTTTATCATGGTGATTTTTTTTTCTCACAAACAGTGCCCAACTGATCCTACTATGCTGTGCAGTTGATAAAATCTAAAAAATACATGCATGAAATTAAAAATATAAAATGGTGACAAATTACTCATCGCACTCTGTATATACGTTTTCAAGACATTGTGAAATGTTGGTCCCTAGTGTTTGTGTCATAAATTAGCCCTTAGTGCAATTTATAAACTAGCATAACATATAATAGTGTACAAAATTATGTACTTTGCAATATATTTTTTTATTGTATTTTGTGTTGTCATTTAGTTTGGTATCTAGAATCAGTCAGTTAAGTGCCATATGTGATACACGCTTGGGCGATCATATCTCGAAACAGACATGACTGACTGGGCAGAAGATTATCCCACAGTAGGTTGCCATTGCTTTCTGTGGTAGACTGGTTGCTGACCAAGGCTATAGAACCCAATATGTCCTGTTATTTAACCCATAACTGGAAGGAATAGACGGATTAATACCTTTCCCAAGGGTATTTGCGCGTAAGTGAATGCAATGAATTTGGCTGGAATTCGAACTCGGCTCCCCGATTTCTCGTTCCGAGCGGATATCCAATGCACCACAATGCACATCCGGTATCTAGAATATCTAACTTAAACCAAAATGGCGGTGCCCATAGGATACCATTGGTCTTTTTTAGTCCTTTATTTCCAGTTAACAGCATTTTATTTTTTCCCAAAAATGGGCCAGCACATCCAGAACACAACAGTGAAAGTGTTGATTCATTTGATATCAGTGGATCTGTTTTGATTATATATTCTCTTATATTTTTTTATTTTTATTTTTTTTAAATTATATATAACAAAATGAAAAATAGCTTACAAAATCAACACATGTGGTTTAATTCTTCATTTTGTTCAATTTATAAACTCAAAAATATAAATAATAATGGATTAATAGATACAGGGAATGAAGAAATGGGTAGAAATGTTATGTATACAAAACTGACTTTTAATATTTGTACCTAAAAGCAGATCAAAATAAGTTTTTTTGTTTATACACTTTTGTATTTAAAGGTTGAAGAACAATGTTCATTTGCATAGTCATAATTTCTATTTACTTTTTAGCCCTTTATCATTCAACATGCAGAAACCTGGCTTATATATATTGGCTTTCAATGTTCAATCTGTGTTACCCACCCCATGTATCAGTCAGTTAAGTACTATAAGTAATACCTGCTTGGGCAATCATGTTTCAAAAGAGATCTGACTGAATGGGCAGACTATTTTCCTGCAGTAGGTTGCCATTATTTTCTGTAGTAGACTGGTTGCCAGCCATGGCTATCAATCTGTTCTATTTGACCCATAGCAGAAGGAAGAAGCAACAGATTAATACCTTTCCCAAGAATATTTGGCTCTTCAATTTCTTGTTCCGAGTTGATATTAACTGCACTACAATGCACAATGTATACGCTACCATAATGACATCTTTTCAAATAATGCAAGAAGTCACACACAATGAAACTTTGAAGGCTGATATTTATGGGGTGAGATGGAGCGTGTTGAATGCTAAAAGGTTAATCTGGTTTTAGCATCCAAAAAAAAAAAAATTGCTTTATATTTTTAGATTATCATTTATGTATAATTATTTTCTTAATAGAAAGATGTATTTAAGTAATTTTCAAATTATGAAAACTTTTTTATATTATAATAATTCAGCATTTAATCTGGAGATTCTTTTGTATGAGCTTGAACCTGAAATGGTTGGGAATTTTCATACAAAGGGAACATGCTGTGAAGCAACCCCCCCCCCCCCACCTGTATTACATTAACAAAAAAAAAAAATGAATAAAACCTTTTTATTTATTTTTTCTTTCAGATCTTGCGTAGCTTCAAGCTGGAAATTGAGGTGGAACCGACATATCACCCAAAGATTATTGGCAGGAAAGGTGCTGTTATTTCCAAAATTCGTGCTGACCATGATGTTAATATTCAGTTCCCAGAAAGAGGTGATGCTCAGAACATAATTACCATTACTGGTTATGAGCAGAATGCAAAGAAAGCAAAAGAAGCAATCTTAAAGATTGTCGAAGAACTGGTAATTTTCTTTAATCATTTCTTTTTTGTGACCTATTTCTGAAGTATCATTAACTTATCCGGATGTTTTAGTGGAAATCCTTGAAAAGATTGGAAACTAAACTGATGTTGAAAAATATTTAATAGTTTTTAGAAATTGATTTATTTAAGCATCAAAGACCAGTAATTTTGCTGTTGAATAAAATGTCTTTCTCTACTTGGATAGGTTTTCTCATTATTAATGTTATCAATCTTGAAAGAAAATCTCTTCTAAAAGTCATTTTATAGATAAGATTTGATAAATTTAGTCTTATTTTTGCTTTCTATGAAGAAATCCAAGTAAACAGTAAAGTATTTTTGCGTGAAGTTACTTGGATCTGTGCGTTCCCATAATGCCATTCGTTTGACACTTAATATTACCACATGAGGAGTTAAGACAAAACAAAAAAAAAAACGCCTTAGTATTACTATACTTACATTTCAGGCTTCATTAAACTTGTCAGGGATTTAAAACATTTAAGAAAAATAAAGCATTTCTAATGTCAACAGAAAAATGCATTTGATTGGTGCAAGTTGTTAACTACATAATCTCTAATGTAAAATTTTAATGTTACTTGTAATTTGATGTTAAATGCAAATTTTTAGAAGTTATATAAGGCATTGGTAAATGTTTTTCAAAATATTAAACATTTTCAATAAGTGCATTTGTTATAAGCTGTGAATATATTCAGATACTATCAATTATATATTATTTTTATTCAAGATAAAACAATTTCAGTCTTTGTTTTTCTCCCTAGTTGACAAAAATTTCCATAAGTTAAAATTATAAAGGTATTCTTAACAATTCTTGTCAATGTTTCAATTTGTTTTTATTAATTTCATTCCTTGAGAAAATTTAATTTTAATTGTTAGATATGATGCATTAATAATCTAATAATTTATATATAAGCATGTTATTTTTTAATGTTAATGTGGTGTCGTATGATTTCTCAAAATTTAAATATTTTAGAAGTTTTCTAAATTAGAAGTGATTGTTTATTGGTTTTAACTTGAAATGATAATCTAAAACTTGTATTCTCATCTTACCCTATTGATTTTACTGAATGATATTATTTGCAAAGAGCTGTCTATTATTGTAATATTTTATTTATCTTGTCATACTGAACTTATGTTCGTTTGTCATTAATTGGAGTAGATAGACTAAACTATTGCCCGGTTCACACTCCACCCACATCTTTTGAACAGGTGAAGAGGCTCATCCCTTGTTTCCTGTTTAGGATGTGGTTTCCAGCTTTCTCTTTTCCAATCATTTTACTCTTAAGTAGCCCCATGCGCATCAGTGGCGTCACCGCTTTGCTTGGGGTGATATGATTAAAAAAAAAAAAATATCCAACTAATGAGAAATGTTTGTGGTTATATATCTGAAGTTTTTATTTTTAATGAAATAAAATTTCCAATAGCACATGTGAATTTGCAAGTAACATTTTTATGTTTCATGCACTATACAATTATCAGATGTATATACCTGATTGTATAGTGCATAAAACTGAGTCATGCTATAGATGTAGGATATGTATATTATAGCTCTGTTATATTACATTGAGCACTTTCAACACCCGAAAAATATTTATATGTGTGTGTGTACTTATGTATATTTATTGATATCCATATTTAATATATATATATATATATATATTAGAGTAATGGTTACTAATGGAAGTATGTTCCACAGTTAGATATTTACTTTAAAAAGTGTTCAATACAAAAGTAGAGCATAAATATATGGTAATTATAATAATAATTACAAACTGCAACTTGATAGCTATAAAGTCTCAGTGTTAAAACACCAACAGGCAGTAAAATCTGTTTCTATTATTTCCTAATATATAGATAAGATTTTAAAAAATAAAATTGAAGAAATAAAAACAAGGTCATCTAATGAGAAGAATTAAGTGGATTGGGAGGTAATGATTTCAAAGAACGGTGCATGTATGATTTGCTAGCTAGACAGCAATGTAGTGAATGTTTAAAATCCAGACATGTCAAATTGGAAGAAGACTAAAAGATAAAGCAGAAAAATGAATAAAAAAAAGTAAAAGGAAAAAGGCTAATTCAAACAATGGAAAAGATAGAAAATAAAAGAATCAAAACCAACCAAAAGATAAGAATAAGGAATTGAGATATTAAAATATATACTTAAGAGGATTTGTTTATAAGTACAAATGAAATAACAATATTAAAAAAACTACCAGTTGGATATGCTAATATTTTTAAAAATTATCAGTACAAATAAAATAGTAATAGTAACTTAAACAAATAGCCAGTCAGTTAAGTGCCATACGTGATACATGCTTGGGCGATCATGCCTCGAAAGAGACATGACTGACTGGGCAGAAGATTATCCCACAGTAGGTTGCCATTGCTTTCTGCGGTAGACCAAGGCTATAGAACCCAATCTGTCCTGCTATTTAACCTATAACTGGAAGGAATAGATGGATTAATACCTTTGCCAAGGGTATTTGCGCGTAAGTGAATACAATTCAGAGCCGATATCCACTGTACCACAACGCACATCCTACAATGAGCTAAATTTAAGTTACATGGGGATTTGTTCATATGTATAAATAAAATAATAAAATTAAAAAAAAAAATTGCCAGTCCAATAAACTAAATCTTTTTAGAATTACAAGTGAATTATTTCATAAGTACAAAAAAATAAAATAATTTCCAGTTCAGTATGCTAAAATTATTTAAGTAATAAAATGAGTAAAAATATTGAAATAAATTTGAGATAATTTCTGATATATTTAAGAGTATGAAAAATTTTATGATTACAGAAATTAGTTTTCATTACGTTGGTTCAATGTCAGTTTTTGGGAATTTTATTTTTTGGATTTTTTTCTTGTAAGCAAAGGAAACCTATTTCATGTAAAGATTTACATGTTCTAGCTTTAGTTAATATTTTCCATTTAACTTTAGGAGTTTTATTTGCATTTTTCAATTGCCATTAGTGTTTAGAGAGAGTAGTAGAATTTCTATATGCTTTATTATTGAAATACTAGCAGTGTAGCCCAACGTTGCTCGGATGTAATGAAAGCTTTAAAACTGATCCATGGTCCTGGAGCTCAGGCTCTTTGGACGTTGGCAAGAAAGACTAAAAAGCAATAGTTGTTTCCAGTTAAAGTGAAACCGTAGACTGAAAGAAAAATGAATGGATGTAAGTCAAATTTAGATTTCCTGGTATCGATATCAAATGTTTCTTTCGTCGTAAACTGAATTTTGAAGGCTAAATAAGTCCTGAATATCATGGCTGAGATTAAGAACTACAATTATAAATACTTGAAACTAAAAAGGGCTGAAAAACTGATTTTGATCAGACCCGGTAGGGGTATCGATTTCTGATAACGGAGTCATATAAGTCAACCAAGGATAGAACTGCAACCTTGAAACTTCTGAATATCGTTTCTTATGTCTTTGTCTACGAGTGTATCAAATTTGATTAAAATTGGACCACTCCTTCTATAACCCGATTTTTTCGATTATCGATTTTCAATATTTATTGGAGGTTCCTCGACACAAAACCTAGCTAAGAACACTCTCAGACGATTATAGTACAATTGTGTAAATTTTCAAGAAAATCGGTTCAGCTGTTTCAGAGTCTATAGGTAATGGACACACGCGCGCACACACAAAGTTCCATTTATAAATAAGTTTAGATAGATTAGATTAGATGAGTTATACTGGTAAAATCAAGACTAAAAATTATTCTTAGTACATCTGATATAATGTTTGGTAATATTGGAATTTTCATTGGTAGTGATGATAGCTTGCTATATGATGGAATCTGTAATGCATTTATTTTGTATAGGACATAAGTTAGGGTTATGACAGCTGCAGGAATTTGCATTATCATTATTTATGGTACGTTGGTTATAATTAATATTATGTTTTAGAATTTTATTATTGCTTTTTTTATCATTTTGAGATTATCGGTGCAGCTATGACTAAGTTTCAGTGTATTTTTATTAAAAATTTTGCTAAGTGAATTGTTACACCAAAACTTTATAGTTATCAAATTGCAGTATGCAATTATTATAATAACCATGTATGTATATGTGTGTGTGTATTTTTGAGGTTTTAAAGGATGGCCTAAGTTTTAAGTCTTTTATAATTGTTCAATATTTGACTCCTCTCTCTCTCTCTCTCTCTCTCTCTATATATATATATATATATATAATTAATGAATTTAATCACAGAAAGGCAACACTAATAATTACAGACTAAACATCTGAAAATAATGCTAACTTAACGGTAATTTAAACTGTCTTGTAACCTGGCGAGAACTACCTCATGGGTTAAATAATGGGGGAGAAAAAAAGAAACAGCGCACAAGAACAGTCTAGTGCCCGTTGGGGGGGGGGGGGAGACGAAACCTTAACAATAAAGTGCTCTATATGAAAGTACGAAAGAACCGTTGTGTGAAACCGCGATAGGTGGTGACTCACTTCTAGATTTCTTGTATTGTGTGTGTGTGTGTGTATATATATATATATAATCTTTATTGCTTAAGTGTATCTGATTATAATAAAGAGAATTATTGTTCCTGCTAAGTTTGATGCTTCTGTGCTACTAATCTTTAAAAATTTTGTAAATTTTTCATTTTTGTTCATCAAAAATATTATTGGTTAGTAGTAATTCTTAAAAAATTTCTTTACAAGATATTAATTTAGGTTTATTATTTTTACAAAGGATATTTTATATTGAAGAGAGCCTTTATTTTTGTAGTTGAGGCAAGATTTAGAACAGTTATATATATATACACACACACACACACACACACGTCTCCACAAAAACAAAGAAATTTTAGATTCACTATATGATGAAAAAAAAACAAATTTAGTTTGAACACCACATCTAACTTTTGTTTTGTTCTGTTTCAAGCTACTAAATTTCTATCCTTTGCCTTTGTTTCAAATAACAAAAATTAAATTGTACCAATTGTTTTTTTACTTTATAAGGGCACCCTGTAGAAAGATAAAATTGACCATTAGAATTAATCAGGATGCCTAAGGGGATTTTTTTTCAAATATTTACACATATATAAGTTAAGAATTGTATTCAGATATTTCTTTTATTTACATTGTAAGCTAAAATGAAAATATCTGGCATATATGATTGTTATAATTATTTCACTGAATGTAATTTAAAGTGATCATTCAATGAAACTTATATATTACATGTCAATAAGTTATACATGTAATTTGCAATATTTATTGTCTTTAGTAGAACATTTGTGAATAGATTTTCTATATCTAATGAGGATAGTGTTTTGTTAGGTTTATTGATTTCCAAATTGTGATTTGTGGAATTATTATATAAGTTGGTGAGATTAAACCAGATTGATGAATTTTAACATTACTATATAGATAACCAGGTTAGTAACTATTTTGGGAAATTTGAATGATTCTATTTTTGTGTTATCTTTAGTGATAAGATTTTTGACGTTGGATCTTGATCTTTTATGTGGGTATTGAGAATGGATTTCTGAAAATGGATAGTCCCTCTGGTGTCTGCCTCCAATGGTAACTGCATCATACTGAGTCAGAATTGAGGAGCAAAAGAAACTTTAACATTTTGGTGTAGCAAAACACCCCCTATGACTAGTGCTGGGGTAATCTATCGCCCGGTTCACACTCCACTCACGTCCATTGAACAGGTTAAGAGGCTCATCCCTTGTTCCCTGATTAGGATGTGGTTTCCGGCTTTCTCTTTTCTAATCTTTTCACTATTATGTAGCCTCCTGCACATCAGTGGCGATACCGCCTTGCTCGAGGTGATATGATTAAAAAATAAAATAAAATAAAATAAAATATAATATTTAGCATTATTATTACAGAGCTGTTTAAGGGCATTTCCTAACTTATTTAAGTGTTTTTGAAATGTTATATCTGTTAGGGAAAAAAAAATAATTAGCAGATAAGGTTTTTTGATGAGGTACTCAGTGGAGGCTTATAAGTCTTTCATATTGGCTTGAAGATTGATGCAACTGAATTTTTTTTTAATTTTATTTTATTTTTTTATTAATATACAGGATAGCATGTCTGTCGTCGAAGTAAAAGTGGATCACAGAGTCCACCCTCGTATCATTGGTTTAAAGGGCCGTATGGTGCGACGCCTTATGGAGGAATACAAAGTAGACATCAGGTTCCCCCGACCAGATACTGATGATCCTGATACAATAACCATCACTGGTGCTGAAGATGATTGTTTGGATTGTCATGATTATCTCATGGCTATTGAAGAAGAATTCGTAAGTTTATTTTAATCTTAATATCATTAAACTGGTTAGATTGAACGGACATGCCTCCAGATACTATCATACAGATGCAGGTGTTCCTCAAGGCTCTGTTCTATGTCTTACGCTTTTTCTGATCTTCATCAATGATCTTCTCGATGTAATTAGATCCCAAGTAGGCATCTATGCTGATGGCATCATTGTTTACTCTCACCTCGATCAAAAATCCGCTGAGGCTGACAAAACAAACCTCATTGCTGAGCTTGAAAAGGACCTCCAATCTGTGGTGGACTAGGGCAAGAAATGACTCATGAATTTTAATGCTTCCAAAATGAAGGCGCTATCTGTTAACCATCACAG
Organism: Ascarosepion bandense; assembly: GCA_037127315.1. Lineage (NCBI taxonomy): Eukaryota > Metazoa > Mollusca > Cephalopoda > Sepiida > Sepiidae > Ascarosepion > Ascarosepion bandense. The sequence continues at coordinate 2,999,313 of JBBBDQ010000158.1, read as the reverse complement.
ACTATTGCTCCTACCTCCCATTAGCATGGATCAGGCTAGTCTCCCTGAAAGCAAAATGTTGCACCTCCTTGGCCTAACTCTCTCAGCAGACCTCAAGTGGAATGACTATATTGAATCCATAGCTTAATCTGCTGCTAGGAAGGTTGGTTCACTGTGTAGGACCAGGAAGTTTTTCCTATCTGAATCCATCCTGTACGTATATAAATCTACCATCTGCCCATGTATTGAATACTGCTGCCACATCTGGTTGGGTGCCCCTGCTATTCACCTTGGGGTTATTGACAGAATCCAATAGAAAATCTGTGATCGATCCCAAATTGGTAGCTCAGCTGCAGTCACTTTCTCACCGGCGTAATGTGGCTTCCCTATATCTCTTTTACAAATACTTTCACAGCTTCTGCTCTGATGAGCTTTGTTCACTGGTGCCTCCTCTGCATGAATTCATTGGAGTGAAACCAATAAAATGTAATAGCAACTTCTACTCTAGTAGCTTCTTTCCTCACACTTCCCGCCTGTGAAATTCTTTCATATTCTTGCTTTCCCGACAACTACAATTTCCAAGAATTTAAATGTAAGGTCAATTGTCATCTCCTATCTTTCTAACTCATCCTTTCCCTCATGTTCTTTTCTCTGTCCACTCTCATATCACACCAGTATTCTCATCCTTCTTTTACCCATTTCCAGACACCCCTTATAACTTGTCCCTCTTTCTCATGACTTTTCTCCTATGTAACCCTCTGCACACTAGTGTTAGTAAAACTGCCTTGTTCGGAGTGAAATGATTTAAAAAAAGTGGGCTGAAAAAAAGATAGCTTTAACACTCATTTGTCAACGATCATTTTCATCATCTTGCTTTAGAAAAAACGTACGCATGATACATTCCTTTTTTTTTTTTTTTTTTTTTTTTTTTTTAGACTTTCACAAATTTTATTTTAATGCATCCATGTAAATTCTTTGTATTTGGTTTGAAATTGCATGTTTATTGTCAGAAAGTTGACACTATAAATAAATTGTTCATAGTTTTCTAAATATTAAATTTTTTTGAGCATTCTGGATGCTTATCAATCGATGCCATAAGATTTTAAAAAATAAAATGACCCTAGTTTACAGAATTATTTAAAAAAAAAATGTTTTTTTCCCCCCCCTCATCTATTTCAGTTGCAAGATGTCATTGACCAGGAATATTTGGAAAATCTGAAAGCCCCTCCTGCTCGTGCAGAAGTAAATGGAGCCCCCAAAGAGTCAAAGGGCTTCTTTGTCAAGGATGCCCCTTGGGATAAAGTACCAGATACAGCCAGCACAGAAGAGTTCCCTTCTTTTGGAACTGTGGTAACCCCAAAACCTTCACAGGCCTGGGGTCCCTTGAAACGTAAATAAAGTTTTTCCATCAATATTCATTTAAGTCCGTTAAAGACTTTAAAAAAAAAAATTCCTTAGCATTTTCTTTTGATTTTCTTTTTCTTTTGATTTTCTTTTTCTTTGTTTCCTGCATTAAGGTTAATTTCTAAATTTTTTCTATACTTAAAATATTTTTCATATAGACTTGATTTTATTGTTTTTATGCATGTGTCCATGAAAAACAATAACTGGACAAGTTAGACTGTCATTTGAAAGGACATTTTATTTTTTTTCTTAATATATAAACTTCTTTTTTGGAAGAAGTACTCAACACCAGTTGGTAGCATAGTCTTGTTTTCTGCATAGGATTTTCATTTGTCTGCAAGGGATCTTCACTTTGTGATAACTTGCTTTCATTTTAATTGCTTCCAGTAGAGGATTTCTGTCCTTAAAATCCAGGGATATCTATTTGTTGATTCCTTAAAGTGCATTCTCCCCTAGACACTGTTCCACTGGTATTGACAGACTTGCTGACAAAAGTGATATAAAAGAAAGAAAAAAAAAAATTTTTTTTTCCTAGTCTTTTCTCAACTTGGCACATGGTTTATATACAAATGGCTAAGGAAAAAATGAAACCTCTTGCAAAAGTTCCTTTTGAGATATATAAATAAAATGCAAATGGTTACATTAGATTTTCTCTACTGTGTGCGGTGATTGGACAAGCTGGTTCAGTAATTGTCCTACTCTCTCTAATATCCCAGTTCTTCATTTTTCCCAATCTTTAAACTGTCGCATGATAGTTTGAATTTTTAGACAGGCACTTTTCTTCTGTAACACTAAGTCAGAGAAAAAAAGTAAAAGATATAATTTCAGCCAATCAAAATTGTCTGACAATTCACTGCTGTCTTTTTTGTAGTGAGTGTCTTTTTTTTTTTTTGTTTTTGTTTTATAGAAGTGTTAACTCACTTCTAGTATTTTCCGCCCTTCTAAGCAACCACTTTCAAATATTCTTATATTTCCAGCACCATAACACATTTGTAGCCCTTAAATATGAAATTCAAGTTTACAGTTTTAAATTGTAAGGCATTTGAATCATGAAATGAAGTGAGCCCTCCAAATGGGAAGAAAAGTAGGTATTTTTTCTTTTCCAATGCTGGAAATGAAGTCCTTTATTAGCTATTAATTAAAAAAAAAAATGATACAGAAAAAGAAAATTTTCCTTGCACATTTATCAAAGAAAGTAAATCCTTTTATCAAAGAGGAAAAAAGGATGTTATTAACTGACTAGTTATTCCCGCTCTCTTATCCCCTTCATGTGGGCTGCTTTTCATGTATTTCAGTTTTGGGAGGTTGTGGGAAAATTTTTCCACTCTTTGCTCTTCATTTGACTGAATTCAAATGATATTGTAAATAAACTTTCTCCTCTTCCTCCATTGTGTGAAAGTTTCAATTGAAAACAAAAAATAAAAACAAAATAGACAAATCTTCAATTACCAGCCTAAGTAATTCAGATTGTCATCAAATTATTTTTACATTTTTTTTTTTTTGAAACCAGATACAATTAGCATTAAATTTTCTTCCAATCACTCTGAACTTGGCAGATTTCAGTTAACAAATTTAGTCTGTTTACTAATGATACAAGAGCTTACATTATGAATGTTCAAAAGGGACATATTTTTAATATCAAACTGATATTTTTCACCTCTACAGACCTGAAACTACACAATTGTTATTGTTTCATGATTGTCTAATGTTTGGTAGCTTTAAAGAGAATAACAACATTTTAAAAAATGTATTCTTTAATCTTTTTGTTCTTAAGATTAATTTTTCTCTATACATTTTTTTATTTTAAAAATATAACTAAAATTTTCTGTTGCAGAATTATTTTCCAAAACTATTGGAAATGATTCAATTATTGAAAACTGTTATAAAATCCTCTTAAAAATAAAGTAAAATAAAAAAAAAAAACTTTAAAATATTATTTTTTAAAAAGAAATATTGTTTTGTTTTTTGTTAAAAGTAAACATTATGTGGGGTTATTTGTTTTCATGCAAAAATTCTAAATTGTCAGGTAAAATTACCAACTATTCCCCACTTTTCAGGATTGAAGTTCTTCAAAGATTTATTAACCAGTTTAACTGCTAAACCTTCCAAACTCCTCACAACATTTTTTACAACTGATTTTGGGAGATTAGGAAGACAAAATTATTGCATTGTTTTCTTTTTTGTGTTCTATTAAAAAAAAACTAAAAAAAAAACTGTTAAGATTGTTTTTTGTATTGGCTGTGGAGGTTTCATAAGGTGGTTAAATCTTAGTCTATTACAAGAGAAGAAAAAAAAAAAAACAAAGCTCAGAATTGTGTGGATGAGTTTATTCAGTATTATATATATATATATATATATATATATATATATATATATAAGCAAACTTCCTGAATTATTCTCCTCAAAAACAAAGCAAAATGGATTTAAAAAAAAATCCCTCTTCAAAATGAGAAATATTGTTTTGGAAATGGTTAATTGAAAATATGACAATGCAAACTATTCAAGTTATCACTTAATTTTTAATGATACAACCAAAATTGTGAAAAAAGGAAAAAATTGTTGGGGGTGGGGAAACTAAAAATATGCAAAATGTGAATATTTTTTTCTTTATAGGAGTCCTTTTTTATCTCCCTGCTCCATTTCCCAATGACTTTGGGAATGCCCAGAATTTTAGACATTTGATGTCATTAATATGTAACTGAAGTAGACATCACACATACACACACTTCAAATATGTATCTGCCCCCACCCCCGGAAAAATTGCTCCATTCCAATGTTTTTTTATGTATTACAACTTTTTAATAAAAAAAAATTATCAAAATGAAGATAATCACCATGCTACCAATATGAATACCACTACTATCACAATTATTACATAAGAAACTGGTACAATGTGTTGCCGTTACATCACAGGATGTTTATTGAACTTTTGAGAGATGGCCAAACTTTGACGGTGTTTAACCATTACTCTTTACAGAGCTGCAGTTTCTGTGTACTAAAAAAAATAAAAATAAAACTGAACTGTACATTCATCTCTATGATGTTATCAGAAGATTCTCACAATTTACTGTAAAATAATAAAAGAAATTGCAGAATTTTTTTAATTTTTTTATTTTTTTAATTTTTTTTTCTTTTTATTGAGAATCTTCCATCTGGCGCAATAAAATTGAGAATATATTCTAAGAATTGTTTACTATTTTTTTTTCTCTCTCTCACATTATTGTAGACAGTTTGAATTTTAATACTTCCACCGCTGTGAACGTACTTAGTCATGTCTTTACAAAACTTACATTGTCTGCTGCTTTGTGTGTGTATATATATATATATATATATATATATATATATATATATTAAAGAGATAGGGGTTCTTGTACACTTTTTCTTATACATATGTGAGTGTCTTCATGAAATTTCTATTGCCTCTCATGTGCAATGCAATAGTGTCATTCATATATATATATATATATACACATATATATATATATATAGGTACCTCCACTCATTTTTCGATACCTAAATTTAAATTTAAATTTTAAAAATAAATAAGTAATCTTCAACTTTAAAATTAGCTTTAATTGAAAGCCATAAGATTAAATTTTAATTCCCCAAAGAAAAATACACTGGTATTATTTAACCCGAAATTATATTGATTTTAATCTAATTTTTTTTTAAATCGAAAGTAAAAAGTTAAAATTTCCCACCATTTTTGATTTATTGACACATTCTGTCAACACTGTCAACAGTAGCCCAATTTCTGTTTTAAAAATCTTGCAAAAATAAAATATACCTTGCTAACACGTCATTTAAGTCAATTTTTAAAGTTGAAACTTACCTTTATCTGATTTCAATCAAGTAATAATTCCTTACTGCCAGAAATTTAGAAAAAACAACAACTTTTTAACTGCGGTAGCCCTACCTGTCATCACCTCGATGACGCAATGGCAGGGTGTTAAAAGATTTACGAGCTCTGGAAGTTGTCAGACAGAAAGTATTGCGACCATACGCGCCAAAAAAACACAATTTTAATTTCTTTTTTTTGGTTTTTAACTAAATAGTAAAATTTAAAATAATAATTTCAGCAATTTTATAATATTTAATAGAATTTTAGTTTACATTTATAGCCAGACATCTGAATATGCTTTCTGAATTACTGCAGATGTTAGAATTATGTAAACATGTTATGACTCTTATGGAACACTGTACTTACTCAAAAAGGGGAACGTAAATGAACATATTTACACAGAAAATTTTTTTTAAAAAATTTAAAAAAAAAAGGGCTCAACGATTTTTATTATACTTTTCAATTTTAGATAGGCAATATGATATTCAGCTATTAACTATAAAGAAAACTCGAAATAAAGTCTTTGGAGATTTAAAACATTTTTAAAAGTTTTTAAATTATTAAATTATTTTAATGTAAAAAAATTAAAAAAAATAAAACTATTATTTTAAAATTTTAATATTAATCAGAAAAAATTTTCTTCTTCAGAGTATAATGTCCTCAGTAGTTGTGACTTATTCCAGTAATTAAAAGATTATCAAAATTAATTATGTCGGAGTTTTATTGCATTTTTTATTTTACTCTTCGGAGAAGGTTTTCGGATAGTGATTGCAAACTTAAGATAAAAGAAATGGGTGATTTATATTTCCCAATGAGTCCTGCGTTGAAGTAATTAAACAAAAGTTGGCAACTATTTAAAAATTTTTAACAGTCAGGGATTTATGTGAAGGGGGGTTAACAGAGGTAAAAAAAAAATATTTTTACCAAGATTTTAAAAAAATAAAAATTTCAGAAGTAATTTCATTCATTTGTGAATGAATACTGAAAGTTTCATTAAAATCCAACAATTATTTGATTTTTGAGAGAATTTCCAAATTAATGTGTTTTCAAGCTAAAAAAGTGGCAAATGCAAAAAATTGGCGTCTATTGTAAAACAGTAGTAAACGTTTCTTAGCCGCTAAAATCAATCGAAACAAAACTTTGACAATATTTCGAAAATGTTAGAAAGGATTAAAAAAATTAAAAAAAAATTAAAAACTACTTTGATCTTTCTTCTTAATAATAATTTAAACATTTTGACGATAAAATTTTATTTTAGTGAAGTTTGGGGCGTTTTGCATTACGCTATTGCTGTTTTTCCGTGCAAAACTGGAGGTACCTATATATATATATATATATATATATATATATAGTTCTTTTTGTTAATGCTGGTTTTCAAGTATTCTTACTATCTTCTATTAGGACTAAGCCCATGTATGAATTATCTGTTGCTTATCTCACCTGCTTTCAGCTTATATATTTTAGCATTATTCAACAGTGTGAGTTAATTTTTGTTAGTATGTTTAATTTATTTTTACTTTTCAAGACCCCATTAATTGCTGGTTCAAAGCATTTACTATAAACTAACTATTGCTGTTTCCAAACTAACATGAACCTAGTTATATGCAATGCAACAAATTTTGTAACATTTTTTTATTATATTGGGTGGTGTTTAACCTAATCTGTATTACAGAATATTCAATTAAAACTAAGATGGCTGCCAATAACTATTTGTTTCCAGTGAATGGCAATTTCCTATTCAGCCCCCACACCCTCAAACTTGCCAGCACAGCCAGACAATAATGCAGCAGTGAAAGTGTTAAGTTTATATTTTACATCAGATATAGTTTTCTAACATTGTATTTGTATTATTTGCATGGGGTTATTGGTCTTGTGAATGTTTATTTTATTTCACCCAGTATGCAGAACTGATAAAATTTGAATGCTTGGAAAAAATGTTTTCTATCTTTGGCTTGACTGCCATTTACTTGGCACATAGTTATGGTGGTAAACTGCTTGAATAAAACAGTTGACTAAATAGAATAAACCTTATTGATTAAAATTGATGCAATCTCCTCTTAATGTTGGCTAGTGCATTTCCAGTCTCATTGATTGTGAACTAGTGTTGCTACTTTATCTACCGTTAATTAGGTTGAATATAACTGTTTATTAAAGATGACTCTAGCATAACAATAGGCCAGATTCTTATTTAAATTGTTAGGTTTTCTTTGAATTCATTCTTTGTTAGACACAGTGCAGGTAATTAAGCTATCAATTCCATTGTCAACTTTTATTAAATCTTCTTTCAAGGCTGCCCAATAAATGATAGTCAAGCACCATCTTCTGCAAGATGCTTTTGAAAGTGTTCCAATTGGAAAATTAAAATTCTTCTTTAGAAGTTAGTGGAATTAAGAAAGCTTGGTCTACACTTGTACTGATAAAGTTAACTAGAATGAAGTTAGTTGATATATTATCTGTCTGAATTTCTGGGTTGAGAAAATCATTTACATGCAGATTATTGTCCTCCCTTTTATTACATTTTTGCTATGTTGTACCTTCTGACCTTCATTGATTGATGTATGTTGATCTGGGTTTCCTGCAGGGAATTCCAAACTGAACCCATTATTTAGCCTTCAGGAGTTTTTTTTTTTTTTTTTTTTTAATCATATCACCCTGAGCAAGGCGGTAATGCCACTGATGTGCAGGGGGCTACATAGGAGTGAAAATATTGGAAAAGAGAAAACCGGAAACCGCATCCTAAACAGGAAACAAGGGATGAACCTCTTCACCTTAAACTGTTCTTATCCCTAGACATAAGCAATGGAATATCTCAAGTCTCTACATCTAGATTTCTTTTCCAGCTCCTAATATTAAAAAAAAATCATTAAGATTTTAATGTCTACTGAAATACAATATTTCCTATTATATATGGTGTTCTTCCTACTTTCAATAAAAATTACCCACCCCCAATCAGTGCTGTGTCACTAATCTCAACTTAAACAAAAGTGTTCAGTTATAAGTTAACACTCATCACCTAATGAACTATATGTAAGTGATTAAATCATTACACCCACAATCTTTATATAAAGTTGAATCTAATTTACTGAAATATTCCTTGCTGATTAAAAGATGTTATATAACTGGATTAGAGTGCATACTCTCTGCCTTTCAAGCTGGGGTGAAAGTGTCTCTTTTCCTTTAAAAGTTAAGGAAACAGTCATTTTCCTGACAAATTTACTATTCAAACTTAGTGTTCCGGTTTTAAAGCAAAAGTTCTAATCTATCTTGGACACTAGTTTCATTAAAAATAAGCTGAGCAAAACCTTGCACAAAAGGCTTGAAAATACTACTTAATATGTTAAATTTTTTTCAGAAAATGATTATGCCCACCCAAATCTGTGTTAATTTAAGCATTCAACTATTGGAATTTTTCAAAAAATTACTATAATTAATATATTATTTATCAATAATAGTAATATTTTGGTCACTACCTCAGTGTATGTATCATTGAAGTGCTTGTGACCTGGATGCTTTTGTCACTTAAATTTTTGATTTCTTGAGTTGAGTCTTTCTGCCTGATTGTGTTGAATCAGCTTGTAGTAGTGTCAACTTTGCTGAGACTGAAAGTTGAAATCAGGCAAAAGAACAGGCATTTGTCAAAAAATGAAACTTTAATTTTACAAACCATAAAATCAGTAATTTAGGAAAAACAAAAAACAAAAACAATTTGCCACTCAGAGCAATATTTTTATTTTCTCTTGGTAAATAACAGTTGGTGCTTAATAAAAACGTTCTTTTCTTTCAGATTTCAAGTAAAAAAAAAATATTTTTGTATAAAATACTGAAACTAATCTTGTATGTGTTCCCTGGATATGGGCTTAAACAATGCATAAAACTTGCCAATTTAGGAACATATTGTAACTTGGATCCCCTGCCAAGTGCAATACCAAATTTTATTGCAATTACACTAAGGGCTTTTATGGCTGTTAGTGATTTTTAAAATAGTTATAGTAATTAGTAAATACATTAGATTGGGTCACAATTTTTTTTCTTTTTGTTTTTTAGTTACATAAGGAAAAATCCATGAGCATACTAACCTTACCAAAAATTCAATAAAACTAAAAAAAAAAAATTCTGTTGAAAACTGGTGCTTAAATAAAACATTTCAAATTAATATTTTGGTGCAAAGTTTCTTTATAGGTAAATATGGATCTAAATATGAATTTAGATTATGCTCTTTTTTTTTTTTTTCCTTCATTTCACCCCAAGCAAAGCATTCTACTGATACTATTGTGCAGGAGGTTAAAGTGCTGAGAAAGAGTGGTTAGTTATAGGAAATGTCGGATGGATGAGGATACTGAGAATGGGGGTTGGGTAGAGTGTTTGAGGGAATGGATGCGAGTTAGTGTGATAGATGTCTTTGGACCTTACATTTAAATTCCTGGAGATTGTAGCTGTTGGGGAAGCAAGTATATGGAAGGGAATTCAGCAGGCAGAAAGTGCCAGAAAAGAAGCTATTAGAGGAGAAACTCTATTGATAATGGCTTCGAACACTTTGCCAAAGATGGGAAGGAGGCTGATATGGCGGTAATCAGAGGGGTCCGAGGGTTCTCCACTATTCTTAAATATAGGAACTACAGAGGAAGACTTCCAACAGGCAAGAAAGCAGGAAGCAGATAGACAGGAGTTGTAGAGTTTAGAGAGGACAGAGGAGAGTTTAGGGGCACATTTCTTCAAGACTATGACTGGGATTCCATCCCCTCCGCTCGCTTTGTGTGGGTCAAGTTTAGAGATTATGTTAGAGACCAGCGAGGAGGTAATGTGGACGTCATTCAGTTGAGCCTCAGTTCTAGGTGGGAAGTTGGGTGTAGGTGCTCCAGACGAATCCAGTCTCGAATTGGTGGAGAATCTGCGAGCAAAGCATTCAGCCTTGTCCGCTGAAGAGGTGAGGACCTCAAATTCATTGATTAGTGGGGGTATTGAGGTTTTACTCTTGTTAAGCAAGCTTTTACAGAGTCGCCAGTAGTCTTTGGTGCTGAACTTACAGGATGCTATGCGTTGCTTCATTCTGACAGCAAACAACATTTTAGCTTTGTTGAGTATCTTTTTACACTTATTACGAGCTGAGGCGAAAAGGCGCCTGTTATGGTCCGGCGCATGGCTTCGATAGAGCCGGAAAAAAATGATTCCGGTGGGCAATGGCGGCCGAGCAAGCTGGCGAGAACCAGGGAGACGAATGGGATTTATGCTGAAATTTTCTGGCTGGGATGAAAGCATCGATGCTAGCCTTAAACCTTCGACGGGAAGACTAAAAACCTTCCAAGGGACGTCACACAGGAAGTCGCGGAACGAATCCCAGTCTGCTCTTTGGTAGCAGTAGGATATTCTGCTGGTCTGGGTTTCTAGAGTGGGAGTGGAATGAGATGTTGACGGAAACTACGGCGTGGTCAGAGTTTCCGAGAGGGCAGAGCTGCTTGGTAGTGCAAGAGTTTGGGATGGAAGTGAAGCAGAGGTCTAGTAGTGAGTCCCTTCCTTTAGGGTTCTTGGAGAAACGTTAGGGAAATATATTGTGGTGAAAATTTATTTTTGTTGAAAAAGGAATAAACATTTTTACATAGTTCAAATTTGTATTACTAAGAATAATGATGAATAAAAATATTTTTTATCTTGCTTTAATATTTCCAGTAAGCAAAATCCTTTGCTGTATTTCAAAACTAAATTGATTGGAAGGGGTTTCTGTTTTGAAATTGCCAAAATCGTTGATTTTAGTGCCTTTTTTTTTTTATCCACCTGCCATCTGTAGGGATTAAATAAAAACCACTAAATAAAATAAAAACTACGAAATAAATAAAAATACAAAATAAAATAAAAAATCTCCCAGGAGTCCTCTAACAGGAAAGACAATTGACGCATGTGCAAAAGAAATAAACTCGAGTTCTTTCTCTGATGGTAAAGACGTGCCAAACTGTTCAGGAAGGAATTTCCCCAACAAGAGGTCGTTGGAACCAAAAATAAAATCAGTGTCCAAACTGTCCCTCTAGTGTCTCTGTATCTTTCCTTTTCTTTTTGCCTATTTATTTCAGCGGCGAAGACCATTCAACAAGTTTTGGATGTTTAGGTGAAAGAACCAAACCAGCAGTAATAGCCATAACATTCCATACATCACAATGTAAGTTTCTTTATTAAATTCTTCGAAAACAAAATATATTTTTCTGAAATTTTATTTTAGGATTACTAGCTGATTTAAAATTAATCTGATCTGAAACAAAACATCGCAAAAATGCATTTTTTAACACTGCGTTAGGTTCCTTTTAAGGTGATGGTAGCTTGACTGATAGACGGAAGGTCATCTAATTTTTTTTCTATGGTGGATAAATATCTGTAAAATTAATTGAGTAATATGTGCGTTGTGGTACAGTGGATATCGGCTCGGAACGAGAAACCGGGGGGGGGGGGGCGAGTTCGAATTCCAGTTGAATCCATTGTATTCACTTACGCGCAAATACTGTTGGGAAAGGTATTAATCCGTCTCTTCCTTCTAGTTATGGGTTAAATAGCAGGACAGATTGCGTTCTATAGCCTTGGTCAGCAACCAGTCTACCGCAGAAAGCAATGGCAACCTACTGCGGGATAATCTTCTGCCCAGTCAGTCATGTCTCGAAAGAGACATAATCGCCAACGCGTGTATCACGTATGGCACTTAACTGAATGTGAGCGTCACTTTTTTATAATTTTGAACTCAGTAATCTTTAAAATTTTCGAAAGTATTTTAAGTAATCTATTGTTCTTTCTTCTTCTATGTGCCCTGTCCTTCAAATATGTTATCCGTTGCTTTCCCCTGACCCCTTTCCCGCTCTATCTGGCCTGTTAGTATCAGATTCTCCAAGTCCTTCTTCCTCATTGCGTGTCCCAGGAACTTCAGTTGTCTCTTCCTGATGCTCAGTATTAATTTCCTTTTTGTTTCCATCATTTTCAAGACCTAATCATTGCTCACATGCTCGATCCATGAGATTCGCAGCATCCTTCTGTAGAACCACATTTCAGTTGCTTCAAGTTTTTTCCTTCATCTTTGATGGTATTGTCCAGCATTCACTGCCATATTGAAGGACGGACATCAAGTAGCAATCCAGTACCCCATTCATAGTTTCTAGCGAAATTGTCCTGTTTCTTAATACTTTACTCAACTTCTGGAATTCTTCCTTCGCCATGCCAATTCGCCTTCGGATCTCTGTGTCGCACTTTCCGTCTTCTGTTTGGCTTTTAATTAAGTTACCACTTATTGTTTTGATAATTTCAGATTCTTATTCACTACAAGCATTAGCAGACTACAGTCTCATAGCAGCAACAGTTGATTGGTGCCTTAAAAACAAACTTTTTTCCTTTTAACCCCTTCCCGTTTGACACTCATCACCTAATCACCACATAATGGTAATTTTTCTATGCGCAGCTTAGATGTGGCACAAAACTGAAAGTATGGAGAGCCTAGTAGAGGGCCGAACTTACAACTTAATTCTCATAGACTCTAGTGAGACAAGCTCACTAACCATTACACCACGCCAAGGTGCCCATAAAGAACTATATATGTGATTAAATCAGGATCACACACACGCACACACACACACTACAAATGTGAAATTTGGCAATTAACTGACTGAGGTTATATTCACTACCCCGACTTCAGAGTTTCGTAGGATGATTTTAGTGATTGCTCCATCCACTCGTCAGGAGTTACTGCAATTGACAGCTTATTTTTCGCATCTTCATTTTTTTATATTAAGCTAAAAAATAATTTATGCTTTTTTTTATTGGACTAATATATCTGTAAAAGGAAAATATGAACAAAAACAAAAATCTTAATTCACCAAAGGGCAAAACTCATCGGCTATCAAGGCAAATGTGTTATTTACGTTGATAAAGACAAGATCTGGGAATTCTTACTCTGTGGCACCACCTATCTCATTGCACTAAACAGAGAAGGTTGGTGGATTTTGGTCTCATCACTTAAAGTTGTCGCAGGGACTGGGCAGTTTTGTCCTTGGCCAATATGTACGCATATGGGTACCCTCGGATTAAATCAACCTTGTGTCACATCCTGCCATTGTGGTGAGGTATTTAAAATACCAAGTGTACGTCTCCCGGTCTTCGCAAAGATGCATTTCTTCACAGTCGGTTATGTAAGAATGATTTTTCCAAGTGTAGATTAGATGTGGCACAAGAACGAAAGTGAGGATCATACTTAGTACTCGTAATAAGTTCTAGCAAGACAAACTTGCAAAATATTACAACCCGTCGAGGTGCCCAAGTCGCTCATGTAAGTAGTACTTTGCTTGTTTCTGTAATGCGGACATTCAAACTATGCAGTTAACAACAAGCGTCTTTTTCCAAATCCGAATTTTTATTTTATTATGTGGAAAAATATTTCACACAATCTCAGCTTGTCTTGTATTCTTATTTGGTTCTGTATCATTTCGTTGTTTAAAAAAAAAAAAATCTAATCAAGTGGTCTGGATACCTGCTCTGTAGATATCACAAGTATCAAACAATAAGAAATATTAAAACAGGAGGAACTTTTGAAAGTCGAAAATCTTGGTTTATTTAAAAATGTGAAATGGTGATGATAAAACGAAAAGGAAAACTTTTATTTATTTTTTTCTTTCACAGTTCTTTATGAGAGCCGATCTTTTTTTTCTTTTTTCGTCTGGGATTACCCAATTCATCGTAGAACATCTCATCTTTTCGGTGAATACGCACTGGTTTTGGAGTTGTCGTAGAGGCATGCAACCGGGCATATAATTCCTCTTTACTCATGTCCATCACGCAGCGAAAACCAACATTTCCAGATGAGTATTTTGGTTTACGACCGATCCTTACAAAAAAAAAGAAAAAGAAAAAGAAACTAATTAAAACGCCAATTAAATTAAATAACAATGACTTAGAAATTCTGGTGGGGAAATGTTGCAGTGGATATTTTGGATAATTTTAAATAATTTTAGGATACTGAATGTAAATACTGGACTATGTTTACAATGAACAGTGAGCTCATTTCTCTGATTTAACAGTTTAACCTTGTCCTTAAATTTGGTAATTTCTAACTTTTCCTTAAGACAGGTAACAAGGTGCACGGAGAGAGTTACAAGTTCGGGATTTGTAAGGATTTTCCATTTAACAGTCGTGCTTTGTTTTTTTTTCTTTTAAAGACCAATAGTACTTGGATAATGAAGTGCTGTATTTATAAGAACTATTGTTGAAAGATAAAGTGTGTCGATACCAGTGAGTTTTGAATGGGTTTTTAGTAGATCCGATATAAACCATTTTAGTATTATGATTGTGTCTGTCTTGAGCTCATTCATTCAAGACTCTTGTTATCTTACGAATTCGCTCTTACATGTATCCAATATAATGTATATAATATAATGTAGCCTTTATAGTCGTTTTCCAAACCTGGCTTTAAAATTTAACAGATAAATTGACACGTTGATAAAAGCAAAATTTTAAAATTTATGTATGTATATATGCGTGCGTATATTAATTTGTATATATGTCTGGATGCCAGTGTATGTGTGTATACGCGTCTATTTGTCCATGTGTGGATGTGGATGTTTGTAGGTTTGTATGTATGCATTCATGTGTTTTCTTCTTTGGATACGGAATATTATTTCATCCATACCTACCATATATATATATATATATATATATATATATATATATATATATATATATACAAAATATATGTAAGGGAGAGCACTCAATTCGCTTTTATAATGTAAGGGAGGTAAGCTGCGAGGAAAACTTTTTTTTCAAAGCGAGTAAATTGTCGATTTATTAATATAAAGAAAACGTTGTCATGTTTAAATATATTTTTTGAGATTACTGAGACATGGTAGTTTTTAAAAATTTAGTCTTTTAAAAGACTAAAAACTATGTATGAGATGGGCGTGTGGTAAAAGACTAAAATTATTATATATAAATTCCTTCACACTCACGTAATGAGAATCTGTTTTACACGAAGTGTGTGTGTGTGTGTGTGTGTGTGTGTGTGTGTGTGTGTGTGTGTGTGTGTGTTCGCCTTTCATTTTCCCCGTGGATTAAGTATTTAACTTATTTGTTAGGGTCGTTTCTCTTTTTCAGTCCGTTGAATTGTCCAAGGATCACTTCATCGTGTAACTACTAGTAACGGTGATTTGTCGTCAATATAGTCTCTCTTTGATTGTGTTGGATTGTATTCTCACTCTTTTCTAGACTGGTTTTCTCTTTTACGTTACTGATCTAGATTATTGAAGACACTTTATCTAACACATTTAAGTAGGTACTTCCGCTCATTTTCGATACATAAATTTTAAATTGAATTCTTAAGAATAAAAAAGGTTTTTTGAAGCTTTTATTTTAGTTTTAATTTAACGCTAAATGATTAAATTTACTATTTCCAGTAAGTAAAACACTCTAGTGTATTTCAGTCAGAAATTATATTGATTAGAATGTAAAATATTTTTTAATCTTTCAATTTTTCGATCATTTTTGAGCGATCGACACATTTGTAAACAAAAGTTAATTCTCGGTTTCCAAAATCTTGCAAAAATAAAATATACATCTGTGACACGTTATTTTTGGAAAATTAGCAAATTTAAAGTTAAATTAATATGATTTCAAACAAATATTTGTTTATGGCATGAAATTTAGAATAAAACTATTTCTTAATCACGGAAAGTTGATCTCTGATCTTTCTTTTACATGTTTGACATGCGATGACAGACAGATTCGAGATAATCTAAGTGTATGACGACCAGAATTGACATAATTGTCCAAATTTTTTCCCTCTAAAGGAATGAAACGTTGAAACTCATAATCTTTTAATGTACACATAGAAATTACCATACAAAAACCATCACACACACACACACACACACACGCACACGCACACGCACACACATATTATTTTAATAATACGATGGCTAGAAGATTGGTATTAAACTTTTAAATTTTCGGTTAGTAAATATATTCTTCACTTAACTTAATAATATAACACCTACAAGTCTTTGAAGTATTTGAACATATTTTTGAAACTTTATAAATTATTATAATTAAAAAAATTAAAATAATTCTTTCAAAATTTCATTATTAATCGAATTTTTTTCTTTTGGTTATAATGTCCTTAAAATATATTATTTATCAAAGAAATTAAAAGCTTATCTAATAAAAAATAATGTCATAATTTTATTGTATTTTTTATTTTACTATTAGGAGTAGATTTTCGCAAAAAGGGCCATATGTTTAAAAAAAATAATGATTTACATTCCCCAACGAATCCTGCGTTTAACTAATAAAAACAAATTTTCCCTACAAAATTAAATTTCTTGAAATTTCATGAGTTTACATGTAGAGGTGGGTAACAGATGTAAAAATAAAATTACCAATATTTAAAAAAAATAATTTCAAAAATAATTTAATTCATTTGAAAATAAGTCCTGAAAGTTTCATTAAAATCCAACAGTTATTTGATTTTTACAAGAATTTCTAATTAATTTTTACCGAAAAAAAGCTGAATTACGTAACATTATCCATTGTAAACTCTCGTAACGATTTGGTTACTTGCTAACGAAAATCAAAACAAGATTTTTACCAAAATTTTGAATGTATTAGAAAAGGATTAAGAATAAAAACAAAAACAAATACTTCGATTTTTCCTCTTAATAAAAACATAAACATTTTGATGAAAAGACTTAATTTTGATTAACTTTGGGGCTTTTTTTCTTCACACTATGCTTTATTTTTCGGTGAATTAGTGGAAGTACCTACATTTAAGCTAGATTTCTTAATGTATTTTTCGTTAGTTGCTTAAACCAGGTTTTTTAGTTGCTTATTTGATTTCCTTTATTCTGGTTTTATATGCACATATAGATACATATATTATGCGTAAATATAAATGTATACACAAAAGCGTTTGATAAGATATTTACACAAAGACCTATGTGAATTTCTTTTTTAATCGATTCACACCAAACAAGGCGAAACCATAGCATGTCGAAACTAATGCTGATGAAGTTAGATTTGATTTCGGTAACATTATGATCTACACAAGTGTCACACAACGAAACAATGCGAAAATGAATTCTGCCTGTATTTCTGGGATAAGGTGTTGTCATTATTTAAATTATTTACAAGCGAACTAATGTCTTCATCTTTGACGTTTCAGTGTTGTGCTTATCGATCCCGGTAACCTCCTGG
The DNA here is from genome assembly GCA_037127315.1 of Ascarosepion bandense. Taxonomy (NCBI): domain Eukaryota; kingdom Metazoa; phylum Mollusca; class Cephalopoda; order Sepiida; family Sepiidae; genus Ascarosepion; species Ascarosepion bandense. The sequence continues at coordinate 2,981,888 of JBBBDQ010000158.1, read as the reverse complement.
AAATTTCCAACTGAACTTGTTATCCTATAAAACCAACGATATTGGTGTGACTAACAGAAAACTTGCCAGACAAGCAAAAAAAAAAAAAAAAAAAAAAAAGAGGAAAGAAAACAAGAAAGAAAGACAAAAAGGCAAACACTTATCTAAACAGTAAAGTGCTGTACGCCCAGATGACCCAAACAAAGAATAAAACGCTCTAGAACAATAGCATTTAACAACCGACGACGCAAGTCATAACTCAAGTTTCACGCTTTTACGATGTTCATATGAGTAGAAAACACACACACACACACACACACACACACACACACACACACACACACACACACACACACACACACATTATGTTTATAATTGTGTATCTGGGCAGCAATTGCTCTTTTGTACAAGTATCGTTAAAGACGAATGAAAAAGTACTGCGCTTAAGCTTTTTATCTGATTTTTCTTGTACTCGTACAAGTGTTTTCTTTTCTAGACTCAAAGTGTGTAAAAACTATGTACTTTTGTGCGTACTCCTCACAAACAAGAAACCTTCATTAATTCGTTTGCGAACATTGTGAATAAAATACTACTTGCTTAGCAAAAGACAATTTTGAAATCGCAGTCTTGCGACAATTAACCAATCGGTTGGTTTTTACAAAAACTTGCAATCTGATTGGTTGATTCTATTCAATAGAATCCTCGGCACGTGAGATACAGTTTTTTTTCCCTCTGGGCAGCAAAGTTGATAGTTCCTGAAGACGAAGAGTACTTAAACTTCTCAGCTCGTCTCAATCAATTGGCCCGAAAGCGCCAGCACGAGCGTTTGTCTGATTCTTTGCCTTCGGGCAGAGGGTGACCAAGTCGAGGCTCTGCCGGAGGGTAGAGTCTCGTCTGGGCAATATTAAATTTTTGCCCGAGCTTTAGGGCCCAGATACTCCATATTAAAAAGGCCTTGTACCGCATTCCGCGCCGGCGGGGAGGTTAGAAAAATATCGTTGGCCCGAAAGCGCCAGTACGAGCGTTTGTCTGACTCTCTTTGCCTTCGGGCAGTGAGTGACTCAGTCGAGGCTCCGCCGAAGGGTAGAGTCTCATCTGTGCAATATTAGACAGTAAATTTTTGCCCGGGGCTTTAGGGCTCGTATACCCCTTATCATGGCCGTATCTGACTACCGGCACACCGGGCACGGGTTCGGGCCGATCCGTGCAATCATAGTGAAAATCATGTCAGAAATCAAACTAAACAATTCACAAAGAAAGAAAGAAAGAAAGAAAGAAAGAAAGAAAGAAAAAAAGAAAGAAAGAAAGAAAAAACGAAGAAAACATCTGAATGAACGCAGTAAAATCTGTTTGTTTATTTATTAATTTTGGGAGAAAAGACTGGTTATACTCAGAAAGTCCGAACCCGATTTCCTGCTTTCTTTCACGTTCTGTGGCTAATTTCCATTGGAATAGCCGAAAAAATCTGCAAAAATCATAGTTTCTGGAAACGGATGACACTGATGACGTCATCACATTGTCAACTAATAAATCCGGGCAATTTTCTCTGTGCCCGGTGTTTTTTTAGCATCAACTACGGCCCTGCCCCTTATTAAAAAGGTCTTGTGTCACATTCCACCTCGGTAGGAAGGTAGATAAATCTCGTTTCCCCGGAAGTGTATGCCAGTTCACTTAGATAACAGACAACTCGAACCCATGACAGTCCAAGCTTCACCTCAGCAACTCACCAATTCACTTACTGAGACTTCCAAGTTAATTTACAAGCTTTACATCCATTCACGCTCACAATATTCTTCATCAAACTTTCCTTCACATAGAATATTCTATCACAAACTCTTAATCATCCAAGACATTCACCCAACAAAATAATTCAATAAAACCTGGAACACTTAACAAGAAACAATGTTTTTAAAACATTTTCTTTTCAGTAGAAACCTTACAGTCTAAGCGAGACAACTCCTTATTTTACCTTGTACATGTTTACCTTGACTCAAGTTTGAACTTGGCAATTCACTAATCTTACCTGACATTACCAACCACTGATCTATTCTTCTTATTTTGTGTATCTTTGTTGAAATACAATTTTAAGTTGTTATTATAACATGCAGTTTGTTTCGGCGATTGTTTTTAATATATAAAATAACAAAATGTGTGCACAGTTAGGTTTGCCTCCAATATTGCTTATGTCTGAATTAACCTTCATCACCATATCCGCTATATATATATTTTTTAATCGTATCACCCCGAGCAAGGCTGTAACGCTACTGATGTGCAGGGGGCTACGTAATAGTGAAAAGACTGGGAAAGAGAAAAGCCGGAAACCACATCCTAAACAGGGAACAAGGGATGAGCCTCTTAACATGTTCAATAGACGTGGGTGGCGTGTGAACCGGGCGATAGATAGATCTATCTACTCCAATTGAAAGAAAAAGCAAAAACAAAAACAAAGTGAGAAGATTGGTAAAGAGAAAGCCGGAAACCACATCCTAAACAGGGAACAAGGGATGAGCCTCTTAACCTGTTCAATAGACGTGGGTGGAGTGTGAACCGGGCGATAGATAGATCTATCTACTCCAATTGAAAGAAAAACAAAAACAAAAACAATGTGAGAAGATTGGTAAAGAGAAAGCCGGAAACCACATCCTAAACAGGGAACAAGGGATGAGCCTCTTCACCTGTTCAATAGACGTGGGTGGCGTGTGAACCGGGCGATAGATAAATCTATCTACTCCAATCAAACCTAACCTACACTTTCACTAATTCACTGAAAAAAAAAACAAAACAAAACAAAACAAAAAAAAAAACAAAAAAAAAACAAACAAACAAAACAGCATGGCAAAAAAGGTCACAAACATAATAAAAACAAAATTTTATCGTCAAAATATTTGTGTTATTAAGAGGAAAGAGCAAAACACTTTTCAATTACTGTTTGACATTTTTAGTCCTTTCTAACACTTTGAAATTTTGGTTAAAAATTATTACTATTTTTATTTATTTTTATTTTTTTGTCAGCAGTGCACCAAATGTGCGTTTCGGTACGGGGAATATCGGCTTAGAACGAGAAATTGGGGAGTGGAGTTTGAATTGCAGTTAAATTCCTTGCATTCACTTACGTGCAAATACTATTGGGAAAAGTATTAATCCTTCTCTTCCCTCTAGTTATGGGTTAAATAAAAGGATAGATTGGGTTCCATAGTCTTGGTCGGCAATCAGTCTACCGCAGAAAGTAATGGCAACCTACTGCAGGATAATCTTTTGCCCAGTCAGTCATGTCACTTTTGAGACATGATCACCCAAGCGTGTCTTACGAATGGCACTTAACTGACCTCCACTAAATTGCTAAAAAAAACCAAAACAAAACAGCATGGTTAGAGTAAAAAAAGCCCCAAATTTTATAAAAACGAATTTGTTTCCATCAAAAGGTTTCTTATTAATAAGAGGAAATATCAGAGTAATTTTTCATTATTTAAAAAGTTATTTTAATCACTTCTAACGTGTTCAAAATTTTGGCAGAAAATCTTGCTTTGATTTGAATTTGCGGGTAACCAAAACGCTACGAGAGTTTACAATGGTAAACGTAATATTACCTCACTCACTTTTTTTTCGGTTACAAACAAATTAATTTAGAAATTCTCGCAAAAAATCAGATAATTGTCGGATTTTAATGAAACTTTCAGTACTCATTCACAAATGAATGAAATTATTTTTGAATTTTTGAAATTATTAATTTTTAAAAATCTTGGTAAATATATATATATATATATATATATATATATATATATATATATATATATATATATATATATATTTACATCTGTTACTCCCCCTCCCAGTAAATCCATGACATTTCAATGAATTTTACTTTGTTGCGGTAAATGGTTTCATTAGTTAAACGCAGGACTCATTGGGAAATATAAATTATTTATTTTTTTCAAAAACTTTTGCCTCTGTTCCCGAAAATCTGCTCCGAATAGTAAAATAAAAAATGCAATAAACTCTGATAATATTTAATTTAATAAGCTTTTAATTGCTTGAATAAATAATAAAAATTAAGAACATTATAGTGTGAAGAAAAAAAATCGATTACTAATGAAATTGTAAAATAATCGTTTTCATTTTTTTTTTAATTATAATAATTTATAAAGTTTCAAAAATATTTTAAAAATACTTCAAAGATATGTTGCAGTTAGATTTTTAAGTTAATAATTAAAGATTATATTACCTATCGAAAATTGTTAAGTTTGATATAAATTATTTTGCCTTCATATTTTAAAAATATTTAATTTTTTTTTTGTGTGTATTTGAAGTTTTTTTTGTATGGCAATTTTTATGTGCAAATTAAAAGGTCAGAGTTACCTCCCTTAACCGAAAAAATGTACGGACGAGAGCAAAGAGTTTTTTTTTTTACTTTTAAAAATGACATATGAATAAAATTTCTTCAATTGTTAAAATCTTAATAAAAACAATAACAAAAAAAAAAAACTGATAATCAGATTTTCTTTATTCTATTAAAATGTATTTTATAAATGTAAAATAATTTAAGAACGCACATGCTTATATTGAAGTATTTAAACATCCGACTGCTTTGTAGAAGTATAACAAATACATAGCAGAATTTAAGGAAGCTGAAGTCATTCATCTATATCAGGTATCGTTATTCATCTATACTAGGACTTTGTTTCTCTGTATTCCTCAGCGAACCCCATTAAAATATCTTTAAACCTTAAACTTGCACTGATATTGGCAATTAAATTTTAACTAAAATGTACGAAGAGTTAAGATATCTAGATCAGGTTCAAAATCTATACCCAGCATCATCCGGTCTAGAATTTTCCCTCAAAAATATATTTAAGAAAATATATTAAATAACTCCAATGAATCAAGCAAATAATATATTAAGTACACCAAGCCTAAATAAAGCCGATGTTATTGAACAGAAACGCATAACCACTACTAACATCCAATTAATAAGGTATTGTATGAAAAGAAAATGGTTAAAACCGGGAGTGAATTGTCTCATATGCAAAGAAACTCTGAAATTAGTGCTCTATAAAAGACACTAAGATGGCTATGCTTGGAAGTGTATCTTAGCCTCAGGCTACTCACCTCAAAGCTCTGATGTTTACATCACGTGACCATGACTAATATACCAAAGACATTTTTTCCGAGACCATTAGTTCCACGAGTCGTCTCGAAAATAGTAAATGGTTACTACCGATAGCAAAACGTATTCTTAATTTTCTCATAATAGTATAATGACCAAACTCATTATACAAAGAAAGAAAAATAGAGAAAGGTCATAGTCCGACCCTGAAAATTCCTAAAACGAAAACGAGGCACATAACGACTGTGACTTATACGTGGGCGTATAAATGCAGTAATCTGAAGCCAAATTTCTCCAGTAGCCGGCCCGACATGGACAAAGGAGGATCGGCGATTTGATGCCGTTCCAGCAACCTGACTGATGCTGACGATTCCAACCACTACCACTGCTACCGCAACTGTCCTTTTGAGGACAAAAGCAACGCTCCTTTTTAGGACAACAAACAGGTCTTTTCTTGAATTACTACAACTACCCTTTGCAGAGCCAGAAAATCTATCTTACTGCGATATGTACCAGTTCCATGCAGCGACTTCTAACGTAGATCTTAGTTCGACCCAGCAGTGACCCAGTGACTTCCAGCGTAGTAAGCAATCCACTCGATCCAGCAGCGACAAGTCCAATTCGACCCGCGATCGATCTCCAGCGTAGCAACTATTTCGACTCCAGACCGATCAACCATCGATTACTAACGTGGTCTACACGCCTGTCACCGGGTTGACCCGTACTTCGACAGTTAACGCAGTTTGTGCCATCCGACTGCAGCAACACCCGACGAACTAATATAATCAGCCAGGTGCTACAGCGACTAAGACATCATTTACTGGACCTGCGAACTGCAAGCTGTATGCGTCAATCGACCAACATTTCCACAGCGACCTAAGAGATCGTTTGAACTGTAAAAACAATAAAAGTTGTCAGACTTTGCCAACTTTGTCACTGAACATCTTGTTTTTGTCATCTTTGCCTTTCCTGTGTCACTTCACCTTTTCTATAAAATCTGTAGAGTTCGTTACCATAATTGGTCCTGTAACAGGACGTGCGTTGTGGTGCAGTGAATGTCGGCTCAGAAGTTCGAATCCCAGTTGGATTCCTTGCATTCACTTACGAACAAATACCCTTGGGAAAGGTATTAATCCATCTCTTCTCTCTCCAGATCTGGGTTAAATAGAAGGACAGATTGGGTGGCAACCAGTCTATCGCAGAAAGTAATGGCAACTGTGAAGAAACTTCTGCTCAGTCAATCACATTTCTCTCGAGACATGATCGCCCAAACGCGTATCACGTATGGCACTTATCTGACTGAACAGATGTATGACAAAAAGCATGTGCTTCATACAAAACATATAGCAATATGAGAACGGTTTTTTATGGGGTTGACACTTTTTTAAAAGATATTTAATAATATCTTTTGAAAAAGTGTTAACCCCATAAAAAACCGTGATCATATTGCTATATGTCGTAGTCAAGTATGCTACCAGACAATCAATATACTATGGATACAAAAAACATATAATAGTTAATATATTAAACCATCTCAAGGGGAAAAATACCAAGAACAGATTTTAGCAGAGATAAAGCCTGGTATTTTCATGGAAGTTGTTTGCACATTGGCCCCCATTCGAACCCTCGGAGGTTGCTTGCACCCAGTTTGACGATCCCTGATCTCTATAAATAAAATTAAGTGTATGTCTGTTTTTGCACAATACACGCAGAAAGATGGGCTATAACCCAGTGAATATCATAGGCTAATTTGGTTTATCTCAAATCTGAAAGTCATGAAAGTTTAAAAAAATGTGTCAAATAAG